>OW799231.2:2302658-2631313 GCA_941918905.2 Xestia sexstrigata | reverse complement strand
CGACCGAAATGGGGGGCAACTTCTGCAGGTCGCGGGCGACAAAAATAGGGATGATGTCTGGATCCACTTCTTTGAAGACGTTTATGATGTCCTCCACATTTCTCCTTGTTTTGCCTTCGTTTCTTCGTACTATTTTACGTTGCTTGGAGGGTATGGATTCAAAGAGCAGCATTTTCGCCACTTCAATTTCCTTTTCTGCGAACGCGGATTCACATATTTTAATAAGACTCTCATTGTCCATTACATCGTGTTTGTATTGAATATATGATAGTACTTCACATATCACTACATTGCACCCATTACATTTTAACGTATCTAACGTCATTTTTGACACGAATCACACCCGACCGCAAGCGCTGCGCGAGCGAGACTGGTTATCAGGGGGAGACAGTTAGAACATGCACAGCTTCAGTGAATAAAGAGTCGCCATCTACTTTATTTAACCAATAAACTATGTTTTTCATAATTAATGATAGATGTCTCTGTTCAATTATGAAATCAAATAATTAAGTTCTATAATTTAATTTAAAGTAGTTTTTTAAAGAATAATGGTTACATTTTTCATCAAAATTATCACGTTTTTATATTTAATGGCTGTTTCGTATTATCAATTATACCACAACCTTGTCTCGGAAATCCTTTTTGTGTAACATAAACTGGCAACATCATATTATGGCCGCCGCAACTTGCGCTTGCGCTTGAATGTGTTCCGTTAGTCCATCTTATGTTTAATAATTTCATAATTCTCTGTGTTACTGTCAATTCTATTCAAATATGAATGTAGCCGGCGAAATTCTTTCTTGTTTTTTGCAAATAGAAGCTGTGTTTACATCGTATAGTTGATCAAAATGCAATTCGTCAATAGAATGATGGCTCGTATTATAATGTATCATCATTATGTTATGTATTCGCAAATTTCATTATGATCAACATACGACATAAACAAAACAGCTGCTATTTGCAAAAAAAACAAGAAAATTTGAATGATCATTTTTATGTAAACAAATATTGACCTATACGAAGAAGGTACATTCCTATCTACCTATAGCTATCTATAGAGCCTTAGTTCTTGTTAAGAAATCCAGATGGCGCTTCAAATCAGATGCTTCAAAATGGCACAAGAGGGCTCTCTTCTCCCTTATTATTATTATACTCTTTGCTGGTTATGATCAAACAAAAAAATTCATGTGAAACAAAAGTTTAAAAAATTATACACAAATGATATAATAATAAAGAATAGTTTGTTATAAAACATCTACAAATCACTCACAGTAAACCACTGATCCACAGTCTTGTTTGGGCCAAGGTTTGCCAGCTCTTCTGCCAATTTGGCCCACTTTTCATTCTGTTGAACCATATAATTGACTATAACATCTTTTTGTTGCATGTTACAGCTCCGCCTGAAAGTAAACATAAGATTAATGACACAAACCATTGACATTCAGCAGCCTTTTTATTGAGTAAAAGCTAAAAGTGTAATCACTCTGTTGTTAGGAACCAATTTCTAGTAGTGAACATGCCACTGTGATGTGAAATGATTCAATATTTAAGATGATGTATACTCTAAGGAATATAATATCATGCCCTGTTATTTATTAGTTTAGGGTGATGATAGCTCACAATAATTTTCTACAATATTTGAGTCGTTGACTTAACTAAGAATTACTTAATCTGTTGAGGAATATTTATCAATATCTAGAGATACATTACATTTCGCTCGTTCGAGTTCATCTCTGTATGTTATACCTTTCTCAGAGATGACCCCTTTCTCATGGACCTCTCGTGAATTAACAAGTTCTCATTTATCTTTGCCTTCCTGCCCCTCATCACGAAACTGGTGTGCGAATTAACTCTACATCCAACACTAGTGGAAGTAGAGCCGATATTTGGGTTCCTATGGCCTAGATATAATAACGGAAAAATCCAAATATCGAAACAGAAAAAACCGTTATTCTGCCAACAAACTTAAAAATAAACACAAATTGGATATATATATATATATATTTATATATTGTTCACGATGATACGTGTAAGTTACACAAAGACGGCCCGCAACAGTACTCCTCAAAACATCCTTAGTTAAACACACATATTAATAGAAGAAATTCATAATAAACTTTTAACTGTAATTATCTATTAGTCGTCCAATCAAATTTACATTAGGGACTAATTACATAATTATATTCTCATGATAGTGATGACTTTAAATCATTGGATAGTCTGGGTAACGACACACGCGACCCTCGGTCCTTCGGTTCCCTCTCGTTTCTACAGTCCATGTATTTTTTTATCAGGACAATTGTGATAATCACTCCGATTAAGACTGCCTCCATGTAATAACCCCGGCAAATGGGATGTAAATACTCTATGTTTAATTTCTCGAAAATTGGAGGAGTAGGTATCGGAGTCCATACTGGTAGAGGTTTTATTCAACTTACATATAGAATTTAGAATGGAGTTCGTCATTGAATTTTACTCACGAACAATTCACTGTCGTGAATAATTCAACGTAGTAACTGCTCTAGGTGAGAATCGCACTGAGGTTACAAATTTAAATCCAACAACACTTTTTACAAAACAAAAGATAGGAATCACAAACTATACTACACAGCTTCTATTTAATTTAATGCAGATTATCGTAAAGTGAATCGACTGATGTCTTTCAGAGTCGCCTCCGAAGTGTCCTGTCATCTGATACATCTTCTACAACGACTGTCCAAGCCCAAGCTTTCAAACGCACTGTAATTTTTAAAATAAACCTTGAGAAAAATTATTGCAAGCTCATTATTGGTTGATCTCTCCGGTGTGGGTGCGGCTCTCTCCAAAATTCTTCGTAAAGCTTCACATTGACAGATTTATGTCGTGCAGTCAGCGCCCCGCAGAGTTTACCCTTAGCCACATTCTTTTCAAAATCTTTGGTAATACGAGACAGCAATTCAAATATTATTTTAAGTATCTAACCCGCGTCAAAACCCCAATAAATATCGAGTTATCTGACAGTTGTAAGTTGCTTTAGACTATAATTTCTTAGAAACTATTTCGTTCCGTATCGTTGAAAGGCTCTTTGTCTTATTTTAGACATTTAAGCATTACAGGTGTGGTGTTTTCGTAGTGTCACAGTATATTATTACCGCCAATAGATTCACTGTCCAATGAAACGTGAGAATGATTTTAGTCCACCTGGACTCGGGATTTTGATAGCCATCTCATGAATAATAAATTGCCGATAAACTAGCGAGAAGGGAATCCAACACGAAAGCTTTGGACCTACACAGATTGTGCCCATTCCTTTCAAGCTAAGGAGTTGGTCCAAGGAAACTATGTCATTCCCGAATACGAAGCTGACCAAGTGCCTTCTGCTCCTACGACTGACACTGGACACTGCTTCATGAACAAACACTTTCACATCCTAGGTATCACTGACAGTCCCTTGCATGGAGGTGGAGGAAACGGTAGCGCATGTACTTGCAGAGTGCACCGGTGTCACCCAGATCTGATAGTTACTGTAGTAATAGTAGTTTTAGCATTAAAACTAAATAAGAATTAAAAAAAAGACAATTTAAAACAACCTAACATTTATTAACACTTTTACGAAATAATTAAATCAAAACTAATTAACTGAACCAAACTTATGACAAATCAACAATTAGAAAACAACAAAACAAAGACGGCTCACGTGTTCACAAACAAACGCAATGTACGATGATGTTGACTCCACGAAGGCTGGCAAGCGAAAAGGGCCGTCCATCGGTTGCGCGCCTGTTTTATAGCCTTGCGGCTTCTAGTGAGGCACGCGGTAAGGGAACTGCTAACACGGCCTTTCCTGACTGGAGTCGTCCTCGACGTTGGGAGGCTCGGCGGTTCCTGACGATCACTCAGCATCCACATCAAGAAGGGCATGGATGGTCCAGGGCCAGGATCCATTGGGCTTCAGGAATTCTGCCTCAGAGTGGTTATTTTCAGGGTCATCTGAAACGTGAAATAATGTTGAAACACATGTGTTGTTTTAAATAAAGCGTGTCATGCTTCCAGTCATTCTATCTGCAATAAACCTTTCATTTAATTCATACGTCGTCTCATTTCATAATCCATTCTCTCATGCTCAATTTAACACCATCATCACAAGCAAAGTAAACAAAAAAATAGGCCTTAGTTCCTGTGTACTCTCTTCCTTGGTAGGTAGGTGCGCCATCCATTGTAGCCACTGGCTGTTGCTGCTGTCGCCGTAACACTGCGACCGCCCAGCGCACCTGTAACATGACGCATCACGTGCGCCGTCCGACTATGCATCCTGTGCAGACACGGACCATACCCACTATGCATCCTGTGCAGAAAGGGTTACAACATGGTGACTAACACCCACCCGACTATGCATCCTGTGCAGACACGGGTATTCCCACTATGCATCCTGTGCAGAAAGGGAAACAACATGGTGACTAGCACCCACCCGACTATGCATCCTGTGCAGACACGGGTATTCCCACTATGCATCCTGTGCAGAAAGGGAAACAACATCAACATGGTGACTAACACCCACCCGACTATGCATCCTGTGCAGACACGGGTATTCCCACTATGCATCCTGTGCAGAAAGGGAAACAACATCAACATGGTGACTAACACCCACCCGACTATGCATCCTGTGCAGACACGGGTATTCCCACTATGCATCCTGTGCAGAAAGGGAAACAACATGGTGACTAACACCCAACAATATGGTGACTCGTACCCACATACATTCATTTTATCCAGTGCCCTACACACTATATACGCTGCCTAATCCTTACCGTCAATCGATTTGGCTAACAATTACGACTGGTGATCTACTTCGAGTCCCATGACGCGAGCGTACTGTCGCTTGACTATCAGTATTTGATGAAACGGAACGGGATCTATCACGCGAACGCATCTTACGAGTACGACGGTCGTGCTTCGAGTTGTCATTAGAATTGTACGCGACATGTGTAAATGTGTTGTGTCGACATGTCCCTAGACCAAGATCGGTATTTACGCGAGAGGGTGTCATAGTATCGAGTTATGTCCCGAAGTTGGTTTATGCGATCGACGTCTATCCCGATTGCGAGATTCGTGTTGAGAATCGTGACCAGATTGCTACGCGAGTGGTCTCGTGTCTGAACACGCGAGCCCGTTTTGGAACGATGTTTTGATCTACTTCGTGTTTTACTACCCGTCATAACGGTCACAGTTCGACACAAACAAAACAACAAAAATGAAAAAAAAAACACGAGGGTAGGTTTGCCAAAGTTTGGTTCTAAACTGATCAAAACTGAGACAATTGGTCCAATTATCCCACTTCTGATTTTAGCATTAAAACTAAATAAGAATAAAAAAAAAGACAATTTAAAACAACCTAACATTTATTAACACTTTTACGAAATAATTAAATCAAAACTAATTAACTAAACCAAACTTATGACAAATCAACAATTAGAAAACAACAAAACAAAGACGGCTCACGTGTTCACAAACAAACGCAATGTACGATGATGTTGACTCCACGAAGGCTGGCAAGCGAAAAGGGCCGTCCATCGGTTGCGCGCCTGTTTTACAGCCTTGCGGCTTCTAGTGAGGCACGCGGTAAGGGAACTGCTAACAGTAGTTTATTACCTCATCACATTGTCCACTACATCCACTCCCATTGATTTGATCTGATCATTAGTATCTTGTTCATTCTGGTTGTTCTTATTCAGTCCATACCTTCCCATCATCTCATTTGTTATTGGATTCTCAACTCTATAGCTATGAATTGGTCGCCGTGCTTGTGGATTAGGAACCCCCCCCTTTCTGAAAATTATAATATTTTTTTGTGGTTAATCATAAAAAAAGCATGATACTTACTGTCTTTGTTTTAAACAACACATTAATGAAAATTATAAAATAAGTAATAGACTCTCAATGCCACAAGTATGTATCTAATAGCTGTACCTGGCATGTGTTGCAGTGCAGCTTTTTCTACTTACCTACAGCAATGATATTCTAATAAACAGATATGTTATACACCAACAAAACCACCGAAAAAAGTATTCCGCGGGGCAGGGCCAGCTCACTTATACGCAATGACGCAGAATAAAAGCAAAACGAGCCAATTGGCCCGTTTTCGAGTCTTCACGATTGCGCGCTCACAACATATCTGTGTACTTTTGTCTGAATGGCAAGGTAGGTGGGATAATTCCATCAAGGGCCGACACCTCCACCAGTTCTTTCCATCCGTTTGTGAGCGGCTGGCCAGGACATGGTTGGAGGTTGATCACTGTGTTGCCCAATTTCTCACCGGTCATGGTAACTTTAAGAGTAAATTATTTTCCTTCAAGCTTGTTGACTCGCCTTTTTGTCAATGTTCCACAATCAGCACATCACATTTTATGGGAGTGCAGTCTTTGGCAGAATGAACGCAACATTATGTTGGATAGTCTACAGGTTACATCCGGAGTTATTTACTATACAGACCTTGTGGAAACTAGAACAAATTTCCGTGCGTTCAAGCGTTTTTGCCATACCTATTATTGGAATCAAATATAACAGCTCACAACTTAGGACCCATTAATGTTAATATTTATCCGTGGTGCTAGGCAACTGGGCCTATCCCAGTTGTAAACGTCCCTTTGTGCCTATTGGCCTTGTTTCGTTCTGTCTCCTGCTGAAATGGAGGGAAGTGGAAATTACGGTTTTTTCCAACTCCTCCACTATACTTTTCTGATTAATTTCGTTGCGGGATCAAAGACAGTTAAATTCATTCTCTGGGACTTCGTCGAGCTTCATTGTCTCGGCACTTTTCTGGTGGTCGCCACTGTTGATTCTGGCTTTCAGGAGTTACCGTGGTTTGGGAATAGTGTGGCGGGCTTGTCCCATAAAAAAAAAACATATCTGTTTATTAGAATATCATTGACCTACAGCCTATTTTCTATTTCCCTACCAAATTTCATCTTAAGTCAAGCGGTTTTCGATATTTCGTGACGAGTAAAAGAATAGCCGTTCCATCCATACTAATTAATTAATTTTTTATCACAAAAAAAACACATATTTCAATCATTTACAGTAATACCTACAGAGCCCTCCTATAAGAAGAAACCAGAAATATGATTAAACCGAATGTTAAGTACAACCGAAATGAATATTTTCTTATTGAAAGTATGCGTACGTTTTATTCTCCTGGAAAAAACAATTTCACAAAAGCAAATTAAAAACGAGTCATTGACAAGTGGCCGAATGACGCCTGCCTGTGCGCCAGGGCTGCCAGGTGCAAAAAATGTGTGATCGTACGCCAACTACAAAAAATTGTATGCCAAGGAACCAGTGTTGCCAACTTTATTTTTACGAACCCACTAAATTGTGGCCTCCTGGCCCACCAGAAAACCACTAAACCTATCGGTCTCGCAAACCACCAGAAAACCACTAATTCAACTCAACAAATTCCGTGCTAAGTGCTCATATCCCTAAATGTTATTTGGAAATAAAACAACAATATTGTAAATAGAAAAAACTAGTTTACCGGTATTCAGGATGATGTCCTGGGCCCATAACTTATTATTATTTTAGGTTTTATGATAAGTAAAATAAAACGAACGTGCTTGGCTGACAAAAACGGACGGAAGTTTAATACTATTTCCCCCACTCTCAAAATACAGTTATGTATTAAAATACGACAGTTACAATGCCTAACATTTTTACAAATTTATAATGTTTCGCTGGACTTAAGTGAACTTTACTTCGCGGAACTCGGGTAACCGTAAATGAAACACCGTACACCGGATAGTAAATATAATTTGATATTGGATCTCGACGTGATCACAACACTCAGTTCAAACACAAAAATAATTACATTCAGAGACCCGATATCTATCCACGGAAAATCTTAACAGCGAGTTTTAAGATTGTGACGTAATTGAACAACGCCATCTAGGTCGGGTTCATGGAACTAACTTCCATCAAACCCTTTCGCTGCACACATTAGATGCTAACAACGCCATCTATTAGTTTAATAGTAATATACTACTACGCTGTAGGTAAGTAGAAAAAGCTGCACTGCAACACATGCCAGGTACAGCTATTAGATACATACTTGTGGTATTGAGAGCCTATTACTTATTGTATAATTGTACAGTGCAAGCACAGCACAGTTTTCATATCAATATGTCAGCATTTTATCTGCGCCGGGCCGGCTTATTTAGTACACGAATAGCATTCATACCGCGTGCACTCATCTATCATGCAATCATAGTTTTATCAATAAATATCAATCAATCAGTATCAGTGTATCAATCAGCATCAACTCAAGGTGTAAGGTCCCTAACCATACATCTTAATGGTCCTTCGAGCCGGATAAGCGGGATCCAATCACGTTGCGAACATAATAGTGGTTGTTCCTGTAAACACGACCTGCGGACGATGGTCATCGGTCTACCAACATCATCAAGCTATCGACTGCTGGCTCCATCATCACAGAGGTTGCTTTGCTCTTCTTTCCGTGTTTGCGAATCGGTTCAGCCGGCCTCCCACAAGCGGGTCTCACCGGTTGGATTGAGAAGGCGCTAATATCGCGGAGAGTTCGCAAAAGCACTTCTTGTTGACTAGCGGTCAGGAATATAATCAAGAAAACTATCAACCATGACTTCCCCAATGGAAAACATTTTAGCAAATCAAGATCAAATCATGCAAGCAATGGGGCAGCTATTAAGGAACTTCAAGAAAGATTCTGCAGAACGTAAGACTCCATACAATATCAAGAAACGACTGCAAACTCTGGATGGTTATTGGTCTGAGTTCCAGTCTAGTCATTTGAAATTATGTGAATTCGAAACTCGCAGTGCCAGCTATTTCGCCGATAATTGCTATCAAAGGACGAAACTCTTCTACACTGAAGCGCGGGAAACTATCGAACGCTACGAACCGAAGGATCCTAGTGAAAGAAAGAGAGACCAATCTCCGGGCAAGCCATCAATGCAAGTATCGGCACCGGCATCTAGCAAACACCATCAAGAAACTTCAAGCACCTCATCAGCTGACCCCGATCAAGCAAACAGCAATCCTTGTAACAATAAGTCTACGTCACTGTGCAAAGCTGTTTTTGAAGGTAATGCGAGCAAACTGGAGGAAATGCTGCGAAAGCAAAAAAGCTATTTCAAGGCGTTGTCTCGTACAATCAAGAGCGTTGAAATTGAGAACATCTCTGAAAAATGGGAACTCGAAGATCTACTGCGTAATGTACAAAAAAGGTGGTCAATCATCGACTCGTTGCACTGGGAAATTGACAGTGAGTTGTACGAGGAAGATGAAGATTATGAGCAAACATACAGCAGGTATGAGCAGCTATACAATGACATGAAAAAGTCAATCAATATTAAGATGGGCTCAATTTCACACCGAGAAAATTGCACCCCCAAAATCGATATTCCCATATTCAGCGGGAATTACCTTTTTTTTTTTTTTTTTTTTTTTTCGGATGGGAAATCATCAAATGACTTCTCCCGCTCTGGGCGGAGCAGGAGGGAGTGTCAGACTTTTACTGACTAAAACCCATCCATGTTCCTTCATCGCCCTTTGTGTTCCGGGGCCACGGTATCTCTTTCGAATAGTCCCGCAACCCCGGCAGGCATCGGTCCTTTCGGACCCCTTCCTTTTTGCTGACTCTCTTTGAGGCGCGCGTGGAACACGGACGCGCCGTCGACACGGCCTGTCGTCATGAGACGGACGGACGGCGAGCTAGCCCATAGCCCACCGTCCACAGGCCCGCGCCTACGGTGGCCGGGGGCCACGTGGTGGCCCCCGACGCCCGGGGCGTCTCCCGCGGCGGCCGGGACGCTGTGAGGTTCTCTCCCTCTCACGTTCCGCCACCTCCTTCTCTAGCATTACTGCTTCGCAGAAGGAGGTGACGGCGTCCCATTCCGTCTCGCTCCGGACCATGGCTTGCACCAGGGCCGGACGCGAGAGGTCGCCGCCGCCAATCGCCGCTTCGAGGACACGGCGGTGCTCCGCCCACGCGGGGCACACCTCCACCGTGTGCTCCACCGTGTCCTCCGGTCGATCCTCGCAATGGAAACACCCGGGCGTTTCCTCCCGCCCGATTCGGTGCAGGAACCTCCCGAAAACACCGTGTCCGGTGAGGACCTGCGTCAGGCGGAAGGTGAGGACGCCGTGGCGTCTCTCAAGCCACTCCTCAAAGAGGGGACTTACCGCCACTATTGTGGCGTGCCCTGCACGGGGTTGCGACAGTCGCTCTCTCCATGTCGCCATGAGATCACGCCGGAAGTCTGTCCGCTGCGCGACAATTTGTCGCGGCAGCGGAGTTTCCCCCCGGCGTAGCACCTACGCGCGCCATTCATGTAGGCGCGCGAGGACTATCGCCTCCAGATCCCATGGCGGCAATCCGGCAAGGAGGCACGCCGCCTCACGGGAGATCGTGCGGTACCCACGGGCCAGCCTTACGGCTACCACCTTTTGGGGCGCGTTGAGGTAGTGGGCTGCACGCAGCCTCAAGGAACGCGCCCACACCGGGGCCCCGTAAAGGGCCATGGACCGCACGACCCCCGCGTAGAGCTTCCGGCAGGAGGCGTTTGGCCCCCCCAGGTTGGGCAGGAGCCGCCTGAAGGCAGCCCCGGTCCGTTTCAGTTTGGGGGCCAAACGCCGAGCTGCAGCCGGCTGTCGAGGACGAGTCCCAGGTACTTAAGCGTCGACTCGACGCCGATGGATACCCCTCCCACCGTCAGTGTGGATCCCGGAGGTGGCGCATTCCGAGGCCTATGAAAGCACATGGCCTCGGACTTGTGCAATGCCACCTCGAGACCCAGTTGCCGGATCCTCTCAACGACTATCGCAACCCCGCGTGTCATAGCTTCGGCCGCCGCCTCGTGCGACCCCCCCTGTGCCAGTACCAGCGTGTCGTCAGCGTAGCAAACTACGCTGACACCGCTAGGGAGGTCGGCGCGCAGCACCCAGTCGTACCCGATGTTCCACAAGGATGGCCCTAGAACCGATCCCTGCGGAACACCGCACGACATCTCTCGCCGGTTCCATTCTCCACTGCGACCGGGGTAAATGACTGCCCTGTCCGTCAGGTAGTCCCCGACCACTCGACGGAGGTAGGTCGGCACCCGGTGATACCGGAGTGCCTCCCTTATGCAGCTCCAGGGCATGGAGTTGAAGGCGTTGGCGATGTCGAGAGACACCGCCAAGACAACCCCACCCCTGCACACCGCATCCCCCGTCGTGAGGGCTCTCACGCGCATGATGGCGTCCACCGTAGAGCGCCCCTTGCGGAAACCAAACTGGTGTTCCGCAAGATCCGGCCCCGTCCCCGAGAGGTGCTCGGCGAGGCGGTTTGCAATTACTCTTTCAAAGAGCTTGCCCACCTCGTCGAGCAGCACCACGGGCCGGTATGCGGACGGAGAGTCCGCAGGGCGCCCCGGCTTCCGGATGAGGACCAGCTTCCCCGTCTTCCAACGAAGCGGGAACTGGCCTCTCTCCAAGCATGCGCTTAGGAGCCCCTCCAGTCGGGGCCCGAGAGCCTCCGAGGCCAGGACCCAGGCTTTGCCAGGCAAGCCGTCGGGTCCCGGGGCGGTATTTTTGGCACTGAGCCTGCGTACCGCCACTCTCAGGTCTACCCCAGTCACTTCTGGAGCGTTGTCGTCGTCGTCCTGTTGGTCCGCTTCCAGCATCGCAGGCGGCGGAGCCATAGGCGGGGGTGGATGTTCCCCTCGCGAAGGGAACAGAGTGCTCACCACGTCCTCCACGAGCTCAGGCCGGAGACTCTGCGTCAGTGGGGGGGCCCAGGCGCGGAGCTTATCCCGCACCATCTTGTAAGGGCGCCCCCACGGATCTCTGTCTAGAGTCCCCAGCATCTCCTCGCGGGCCAGATCCCTGGCCCGCAAGACAGCCTCGCGGAGGGCGGTCTTCGCCGCTCTGTACCCCTCATAAAGCTCCGCCTCAATGGCTGCCGCATCCGGTGGGCGGATGCGGAGCCTGCGATGCCTGGCGTACTGGAACCACCCTGCCTCATTGTTAATGTCGGCAGGCCTGTCCGGTGATGTCACCCAGGCCTGCACGATCGAGGCTTCCAGGAGGAGCTCCCGGTCCAGCTGCTTCAGCGCCCAACGCGGACCGCTCGGGGCCTGTTGGACCGGCGCGCTTGAGGTCTGGGTGGAGACGTCGAACCGGATGTACCGGTGGTCGGAATAGGTCTCCACCCCCTCCATGACACGCCAGTCAACAACACGCGGCGACAGAGCGGGGCTAGCGAACGAAATGTCCACCACCGACTCGCCCCGCATCCGCACACACGTGGGAACAGAACCCCGATTTAGGACGACCAGGCCCTTCTCCAGAGCCCAGTCCTCCACCATCCTTCCCCGGACGTCTGTGCAACGAGAACCCCAAGCCAAGTTCTTGGCATTGAAGTCCCCGAGGACAAGCACGGGGAGGGAATGGTTTCCGACGACAACACTCAACTCTGCGAGAGAGTTGTGGAACTCGGCGAGAGTTCGGCTCGGGGAGAAGTAGACTCCCACCACCATGATCTCCCCGAACCGTGCTGCTACGCACCCCCGACCCCTCCTGACACCTTCAAGGGTCGGGGTACCGGCGGCGGCCGATGACACTATGGTCACTGAGCCGTTAAGGTCCGCCACCCAGTCTTCCCTGGGCAGGACAAAATACGGCTCAGCGACCACAGCAATATTAATCGACCACTGCGCTATGCTCTGGAGTAACAGATCCTGAGCACAGGCGCAGTGGTTGATATTCGCTTGGAGGAAGCGTAATGGGGCCGTTATTGGCACTCCATTACCGCTTCCTCCTCCCTAGCCCCTTGTGAGGGCCCCACTGTGGCGGCGACAGTGGCAGCGGCGGCAGTTGCGGCTGCGGCGGAGGCGACGGTGGCGGTGGCAGTGGAGGGCTTACCTTTCCCTCTGATGGCCTTGGTGGGTGGAGCGCAGGCCTTGCTCCCAGCCCGGTGATCGGCCGGCTTGCCAGCCGCCGCACATGCACCGCAGTGCGGCGTGGCGCAGCAAGCTGCGGACACATGACCCGGCTGGCTGCAGCGGAAACAGAGGCCGCTGCGGTCAACCTCTGAGGCGCACTGTACTGACACGTGGTGTCCCACGTGGCAGCGATAGCACCTCAGAGGTCTGGGCTCCAGCAGCTTCACCTGCGCTGAAACCCAGCCCACCAGTAGTCTTCGGCCCTCCACAATAGTTTTGGCCGCCGTCACAGGGCAGCATACCGTAACGGTATGCATACCTGTGAGGTCCGGGCGTAGGGCGCCTGCCCTGACCTGCTCAGCAGGACACCCACCGGACCTGGCAACGGCGGCCACCACCTCCTCCTTAGTTACCGAGTCGTCCAGACCCAGGATGAGCAGGTCTGCGCATCTGACGGGCCTGGACACTCGGGCCTCGTCCGCGTTTAGGGACGCTCTGAGCTTTTCCGCCAGAGCGTCAGCGGACGAGCCGCTCGTTTCGCCGGGGATCTCCAGCATGCGTGCCCCCGTCGCGGTGACCTTAAGCCGGAGGCCCCCGGTGATCCCGAGCTCTCCGAGATCCACCGTCTCCTTCGCCTTCGCCAGCAAGTCGCGGTAAGACACGCCCCTCTTTTCCGCTTCCGGCTGTAGTGTTATTACTACAGCCGCGGTCTTCGGGGCGCGGAGCCTAGCCGCGATCTTTCGCGCCTTGTGCTGGCGTTGCCGCTCCTCATTTCGGGCCTTTTTGGCCGCCTTTCGCCCCTTCTTTTTCTCCCCGACCACCTGCCATCCGGCTTCAGCCGAGGGAGGTGTAGGGGGCTGGGAGGGCGGTGGTGGCGGCGGCGGCTGCTGTACCGCAGGCACTGGCCCATTCGCCGTAGGCACTGGCGTTGGCACAGTGTCCACCTGTGCAGCTGCCTTGCCCTTCCCTTTTTTGGCCGCCTTTTTAGCCGGCGCCGGTTTCGCCGGAGCCGGCTGGACGGGCGCCACAACCCTGCCGGAGGGCTGGCTGGACGGCCCCGGTCCGGGTGCGGTAGCCGCAGCAGCCGCGTATGAGGCAGCCTTCGGGCCCGTGGCTGCCTTGCTTACCGCCAGAGGGGGGCGCAGGACAATTCCCTCCAGGACGGAGAACCGCGCCTGGAAGGAAGCCAGCTCCTGCCGAACCAGGTTCAGGACCTGGTTCTCCACCGGCGCAGGCTGGCTCTGTCGCTGCTGCCGGCCCGCATTATTAGGCGCCACGCGGGAGCCAGCCTCACGCAGACTGGCCAGGTCTGCGTGGAGCTTGGCGTTCTCCTTTCGGAGATCCTCCGTGGCGGCCGTCAGGCGGGCCACCTCCGCCCGCAGCTTGGCCAACTCCTCTCCGCCTATCGGAGGAGGAGGAAGGGGTGGAGGCCCTGCGAAGTTGGCCTCTGCTGCCGCCAAGATGGAGGCGGAAGCCGCGGGTATGGCCTTGAGTTTTGAAGATGTCTTCACCTTCAAGGCCACGCCCCTTATCGCGGCTTCCACCGCCTTTGCAAACCTGGTCTTACGCTCCGCCTCGGAGCCGCCAGGTGCGCCCGCCTCGTCGCCTGACCCGGGAGCAATGTTGCCCGGGTGGCGCCCCTCCTCGGCCAGCTTTGCTGACCTTTCTGGCCTCACGGAGGCAGAGAGCCCCCTCCCCTTGCCCCGGATCCCACCACGCTTGTTGGTGGGGATTTTTCGGGCCGAGGCCTCCTCATCTCCGGATGACGACCCCCGGTCGCCATCCCGCCTGGGCCGCTTGCGGAAGAACTTGCTGTTCTCCGCGGTCGTCCCGGCCCTCGCGCGGCGGGAGCTCCCTGAGCCTCCCGCGCTCGCATCACTGGATGCGACGTCGGATTCCGACGCCGCATCCCTCCTCTCCTCTACTATGCCGTTGCCGGCGGTGTTGGTTTTTGTTTTTAAAAAATCTTCCATAACTGTTCCCACGAGTGTGGGGGAAATAAGGCTCAATCTAGGCAGAGACCCCTGTACCTAGAAGGGCAGATTTTGAATATTTATTACTCGCCAGGGGGTCTGCAGGTACCCTGGCGAGGAGCGCACTAACGACTGATTTGTTCTAAGGAACACCCGTCAGCCATACATCCCCTCGCGGTGCGTCGCCGCTTGGGATTCGGGGTAACTTTTTATAGAGGTTTTCTACCTCGCGGTCCGGGCGGTTAAGCCAAGACCCTCGGTCCCTATCGAAGCCGCGAGACGTGATCCACAGCACTTCGATAGTGGGATTACGAGACTGACGGTGACAGAGAAGGACGCATCCCTCTCTGTCTGCTCGGAGGCAGAGTGAGTGCACACCGAGCCCGCCCTCACTCCTCTGCTATGCCCTCTGCTAAACAGAGGGTCACGCAGAGGAACGCACCGGTGGTCCTGGCAGGACCCCACCCATGTCAGAATAATTAGCCGCGGCAGTAACACTCCCCGAGGGATAAAAGGAAATTCTCATTTCCTTTTTTTTTTTTTTTTTTTTTTCGGATGGGAAATCATCAAATGACTTCTCCCGCTCTGGGCGGAGCAGGAGGGAGTGTCAGACTTTTACTGACTAAAACCCATCCATGTTCCTTCATCGCCCTTTGTGTTCCGGGGCCACGGTATCTCTTTCGAATAGTCCCGCAACCCCGGCAGGCATCGGTCCTTTCGGACCCCTTCCTTTTTGCTGACTCTCTTTGAGGCGCGCGTGGAACACGGACGCGCCGTCGACACGGCCTGTCGTCATGAGACGGACGGACGGCGAGCTAGCCCATAGCCCAACGTCCACAGGCCCGCGCCTACGGTGGCCGGGGGCCACGTGGTGGCCCCCGACGCCCGGGGCGTCTCCCGCGGCGGCCGGGACGCTGTGAGGTTCTCTCCCTCTCACGTTCCGCCACCTCCTTCTCTAGCATTACTGCTTCGCAGAAGGAGGTGACGGCGTCCCATTCCGTCTCGCTCCGGACCATGGCTTGCACCAGGGCCGGACGCGAGAGGTCGCCGCCGCCAATCGCCGCTTCGAGGACACGGCGGTGCTCCGCCCACGCGGGGCACACCTCCACCGTGTGCTCCACCGTGTCCTCCGGTCGATCCTCGCAGTGGAAACACCCGGGCGTTTCCTCCCGCCCGATTCGGTGCAGGAACCTCCCGAAAACACCGTGTCCGGTGAGGACCTGCGTCAGGCGGAAGGTGAGGACGCCGTGGCGTCTCTCAAGCCACTCCTCAAAGAGGGGACTTACCGCCACTATTGTGGCGTGCCCTGCACGGGGTTGCGACAGTCGCTCTCTCCATGTCGCCATGAGATCACGCCGGAAGTCTGTCCGCTGCGCGACAATTTGTCGCGGCAGCGGAGTTTCCCCCCGGCGTAGCACCTCCGCGCGCCATTCATGTAGGCGCGCGAGGACTATCGCCTCCAGATCCCATGGCGGCAATCCGGCAAGGAGGCACGCCGCCTCACGGGAGATCGTGCGGTACCCACGGGCCAGCCTTACGGCTACCACCTTTTGGGGCGCGTTCAGGTAGTGGGCTGCACGCAGCCTCAAGGAACGCGCCCACACCGGGGCCCCGTAAAGGGCCATGGACCGCACGACTCCCGCGTAGAGCCTCCGGCAGGAGGCGTTTGGCCCCCCAAGGTTGGGCAGGAGCCGCCTGAAGGCAGCCCCGGTCCGTTCCAGTTTGGGGGCCAAACGTCGGAAATGCTCCACGAAGTTCCATCGGCTGTCGAGGACGAGTCCCAGGTACTTCAGCGTCGACTCGACGCCGACGGATACCCCTCCTACCGTCAGTGAGGATCCCGGAGGTGGCGCATTCCGAGGCCCATGAAAGCACATGGCCTCGGACTTGTGCAATGCCACCTCGAGACCCAGTTGCCGGATCCTCTCCACGACTATCGCAACCCCGCGTGTCATTATTTCGGCCGCCGCCTCGTGCGACCCCCCTTGTGCCAGCACCAGCGTGTCGTCTGCATAGCAGACCACGCTGACGCCGCTAGGGAGGTCGGCGCGCAGCACCCAGTCGTACCCGATGTTCCACAAGGACGGCCCTAGGACCGATCCCTGCGGAACACCGCACGACATCTCTCGCCGGTTCCATTCTCCGCTGCGACCGGGGTAGATGACGGCTCTATCCGTCAGGTAGTCCCCGACCACACGACGAAGGTAGGTCGGCACCCGGTGATACCGGAGTGCCTCCCTAATGCAGCTCCAGGGCATGGAGTTGAAGGCATTGGCGATGTCTAGAGACACCGCCAAGACAACCCCACCCCGAGACACTGCATCCCCCGTCGTGAGGGCTCTCACGCGCATGATGGCGTCCACCGTAGAGCGCCCCTTGCGGAAACCAAACTGGTGTTCCGCAAGATCCGGCCCGGTCCCCGCAAGGTGCTCGGCGAGGCGGTTTGCAATGACTCTTTCAAAGAGCTTGCCCACCTCGTCGAGCAACACTATGGGCCGGTATGCGGACGGAGAGTCCGCAGGGCGCCCCGGCTTCCGAATGAGGACCAGCTTCCCCGTCTTCCAACGAAGCGGGAACTGGCCTCTCTCCAAGCATGCGCTTAGGAGCCCCTCCAGTCGGGGCCCGAGAGCCTCCGAGGCCAGGACCCAGGCTTTGCCAGGCAAGCCGTCGGGTCCCGGGGCGGTACTTTTGGCACTGAGCCTGCGTACCGCCACTCTCAGGTCTACCCCAGTCACTACCGGAGCATCGTCGTCGTCGTCCTGGTGATCCGCTTCCAGCACCGCAGGCGGCGGAGCCATAGGCGGGGGGGGATGTTCCCCCCGCGTAGGGAACAGAGTGCTCACTACGTCCTCCACGAGCTCAGGCCGGAGACTCTGCGTCAGTGGGGGGGCCCAGGTGCGGAGTTTATCCCGCACCATCTTGTAAGGGCGCCCCCACGGATCTCTGTCGAGAGTCCCCAGCAATTCCTCGCGGGCCTGATCCCTGGCCCGCAGGACAGCTTCGCGGAGGGCGGTCTTCGCCGCTCTGTACCCCTCATATAGCTCCGCCTCAATGGCTGCCGCATCCGGTGGGCGGATGCGGAGCCTGCGATGCCTGGCGTACAGGTGCCGCGCAGCTACGCACGCCTCACGCAGAGACGTCAGCTCACGCGACCACCAGTACACCTGACGCCGGGCGCTTCCTGGCCGGACTCGGGGCATTGCCACGTCACATATGTCGGACATGGCCTCCTGGAACCACCCTGCCTCATTGTTAATGTCGGCAGGCCTGTCTGGTGGTGTCACCCAGGCCTGCACGATCGAGGCTTCCAGGAGGAGCTCCCGGTCCAGCTGCTTCAGCGCCCAGCGCGGACCACTCGGGGCCTGTTGGACCGGCGCGCTTGAGGTCTGGGTGGAGACGTCGAACCGGATATACCGGTGGTCGGAATAGGTCTCCACCCCCTCCATGACACGCCAGTCAACGACACGTGGCGACAGAGCGGGGCTAGCGAACGAGATGTCCACCACCGACTCACCCCGCATCCGCACGCACGTGGGGACAGAACCCCGATTTAGGACGACCAGGCCCTTCTCCAGAGCCCAGTCCTCCACCATCCTTCCCCGCACATCTGTGCAACGAGAACCCCAAGCCAAGTTCTTGGCATTGAAGTCCCCGAGGACAAGCACGGGGAGGGAATGATTCCCGACGACGACACTCAACTCTGCGAGAGAGTTGTGGAACTCGGCGAGAGTTCGGCTCGGGGAGAAGTAGACTCCCACCACTACGATCTCTCCGAACCGTGCTGCTACGCACCCCCGACCCCTCCTGACACCTTCAAGGGTCGGGGTACCGGCGGCGGCCGACGACACTATGGTCACTGAGCCGCTAAGGTCCGCCGCCCAGTCTTCCCTGGGCTGGACGAAATACGGCTCAGCGACCACAGCGATGTGTATCGACCACTGCGCCATGCTCTGGAGCAACAGATCCTGAGCGCAGGCGCAGTGGTTGATGTTCGCTTGGAGGAAGCGTAATGGGGCCGTTATTGGCACTCCATTACCGCTTCCTCCTCCCTGGCCCCCTGTGAGGGCCCCTCTACGGCAGCGGCAGAGGCAGCGGCGGCAGTTGCGGCTGCGGCGGTGGCGACGGTGGCGGTGGCGGCGGAGGGCCTTCCCTTGCCTCTGGTGGCCTTGGTGGGTGGAGCGCAGGCCTTGCTCCCAGCCCGGTGATCGGCCGGCTTGCCGGCCGCCGCACAGGCACCGCAGTGCGGCGTGGCACAGCAAGCCGCGGACACGTGACCGGGCTGACTGCAGCGGAAACAAAGGCCGCTGCGATCAACCTCCGAGGCGCACTGTACTGACACGTGGTGCCCCACGTGACAGCGATAACACCTCAGAGGTCTGGGCTCCAGCAGCTTCACCTGTGCTGAGACCCAGCCCACCAATAGCCTTCGGCCCTCCACTATCGTTTTGGCCGCCGTCACGGGGCAGCATACCGTAACGGTATGCATACCCGTGAGGTCCGGACGTAGGGCGCCTGCCCTGACCTGCTCAGCAGGACACCCACCGGACCTGGCGACGGCGGCCACCACCTCCTCCTTGGTCACGGAGTCGTCCAGACCCAGGATGCGCAGATCTGCGCATCTGACGGGCCTGGACACTCGGGCGTCGTCCGCGTTCAAGGACGCTCTGAGCTTTTCAGCTAGAGCGTCAGCGGACGACCCACTGGTTTCTCCGGGGATCTCCAGCATACGAGCCCCCGTCGCGGTGACTTTAAGCCGGAGGCCCCCGGTGATCCCGAGCTCTCCGAGATCCACCGTCTCTTTCGCCTTCGCCAGCAAGTCGCGGTATGACACGCCCCTCTTTTCCGCCTCCGGCTGTAGTGTAATCACTACAGCCGCGGTCTTCGGGGCGCGGAGCCTAGCCGCGATCTTGCGTGCCCTATGCTGGCGCTGCCGCTCCTCATTCCGGGCCTTTTTGGCCGCCTTTCGCCCCTTGCGCTTCTCCCCGACCACCTGCCATCCGGCTTCAGCCGCGGGAGGTGTAGGGGCCTGGGGGAGCGGTGGCGGTGGCGGCGGCTGTCGTGCCGCAGGCACTGTCCCACCCGCCGCTGGCACTGGCGCTGTCACAGTCCTCGCCTGTGCAGCCGCCTTGCCTTTCTTCTTGGCCGTCTTCTTAGCCGGCGCCGGGTTCACCGGAGTCGGCTCTTTGGGGGGGGCTGCCACAGCCCCGCTGGAGGGCTGAATAGACGGCCCCGATCCAGGTGCGGCAGCCGCAACAGCCGCGTACGACACCGTGCTCGGCATCGTGCTTGGGCCCGCGGCTGCCCTGTTTGCACCCAGGGCGGGGCGCAGAACAATTCCCTCCAGGACGGAAAACCGCGCCTGGAAAGAAGCTAGCTCCTGGCGAACCAGGTTTAGGACCTGGTTCTCCACCGGCACGGGCTGGGCTTGTCGCTGTTGCTGCTGCCGCTGCTGCTGGTGGCCCCTATTTGGAGGCGCCGCGCGGGAGCCAGCCTCACGCAGACTGGCCAGGTCTGCGTGGAGCTTGGCGTTCTCCTTTCGGAGATCCTCCGTAGCGGCCGTCAGGCGGGCCACCTCCGCCCGCAGCTTGGCCAGCTCCTCTCCACCTATCGGAGGAGGAGGAGGAAGGGGTGAAGGCCCTGCGAAGTTGGCCTCTGCTGCCGCCAAGATGGAGGCGGAAGCCGCGGGTATGGCCTTGAGTTTTGAAGATGTCTTCACCTTCAAGGCCACGCCCCTTATCGCGGCTTCCACCGCCTTTGCAAACCTGGTCTTACGCTCCGCCTCGGAGCCGCCAGGTGCGCCCGCCTCGTCGCCTGACCCGGGAGCAATGTTGCCCGGGTGGCGCCCCTCCTCGGCCAGCTTTGCTGACCTTTCTGGCCTCACGGAGGCAGAGAGCCCCCTCCCCTTGCCCCGGATCCCACCACGCTTGTTGGTGGGGATCTTACGGGCCGAGGCCTCCTCCTCTCCGGATGACGACCCCCGGTCGCCATCCCGCCTGGGCCGCTTGCGGAAGAACTTGCCGTTCTCCGCAGCAGTCCCGGCCCTCACGCGGCGGGAGCTCTCTGAGCCTCCCGCGCTCACATCGCTGGATGCGACGTCGGACTCCGACCCCGCATCCCTCCTCTCCTCTTCTGTGCCGTTACCGGCGTTGGTTGTTTGTTTTTTTTTTTTTAAATAAGTTTCCATAATTGAACCCACGAGTATGGGGGAAATATTCTCAATCTAGGCAGAGACCCCTGTACCTAGAAGGGCAGATTTGAATATTTATTACTCGCCAGGGGGTCTGCAGGTACCCTGGCGAGGGTGAGCACTAGCGACTGATTCGTTCCATGGGAACACCCGTCAGCCATACATCCCCTCGCGGTGCGCCGCCGCTTGGGATTCGGGGTAACTTTTTATAGAGGTTTTCTACCTCGCAGTCCGGGCGGTTAAGCCAAGACCCTCGGTCCCTATCGAAGCCGCGAGACGTGATCCACAGCACTTCGACAATGGGATTACGAGACTGACGGTGACAAAGAAGGACGCATCCTACTCTGTCTGCTCGGAGGCAGGGTGAGTGCACACCGAGCCCGCCCTCACTCCTCTGCTATGCCCTCTGCTGTACAGAGGGTCACGCAGAGGAACGCACCGGTGGTCCTGGCAGGACCCCACCCATGTCAGAATAATTAGCCGCGGCAGTAACTCTCCCCGAGGGATAAAAGGAAATTCTCATTTCCTCTCATTCCCCGGAGAAGGATACTGCCGCGCCCAGGGTGCACCGGCCCAGCAGCTGCTCTTCCCTCCAGACGTATCGAGAGGGACCAGCAACCGCCAGACACACGTGGAGGACTTCTGACATCGCACCCCAGCGGGAATTACCTCAAGTAGACATCATTCAAGGATCTATTTATAGAAACAATCCACAACAACAAGTCAATGTCGAGTGCTCAGAAGATGCAGTTTTTGAAGAGCAAGCTAAAAAGTTAAGCGGAAAAGCTAGTCCAACACTTAAATATCAGTTCTGAAAACTATCAACTATGCTGGGACATCATGAATCATCGATACAACAACGAAAAGCTCATCTTTAGCTCGCATATCAACGCACTTCTGGCAATACCTACAATGCAAAATCAAGCAGATTATCAGATCAAGAAGATGTTCGATACTACCAACGAATGTCTTAACGCCATAAAGAATCTCGGCGTCAACATATCAAACTGGGACCCACTTATTGTGCACCTACTGGCACTTAAGTTGGACAGCGAGACGCATGGGGAATACATTCAATCGTTAACCAATCCTAGAGCACTGCCGACACTCGACGATTTCCTATTATTTCTGGAAAACAAATACACCGCTCTTGAATCATCTAGGCGCAAGCAGTATACTCCAAAATCAAAGCAAGAAACATTCAACAGAAAAGAATCAGAACATCAGCCTAACAAACAAAGTAAACCTAATCAGCACAATAATAAGAACGATGCAGGCAAACCATTTTTCCGCAATTCAACGTTTAAAAGTTTTGCAATGAATAAACCAAACTGTCCATTCTGCAATGACAACCACGGACTTTTTCGTTGCAAAACATTTTTAGAATCTAGGCCAGAGGCCAAAGGAGATATTGTGAAACAATTAAACCTCTGTAAAAATTGTCTCTATGATCACAAAGACAAGCCATGCTACTCGGAAACAAAATGCAGGTATGTCAAGAAAAGCATAACACCTTGCTGCACGATACGCTCCACAGCAGCGGCGGGACAAGTAACACGAAGTCATCTGCAGAAGAACAACAGTCCATATCACGAGAAAACAAGACACAAGACACTGT
Organism: Xestia sexstrigata; assembly: GCA_941918905.2. Lineage (NCBI taxonomy): Eukaryota > Metazoa > Arthropoda > Insecta > Lepidoptera > Noctuidae > Xestia > Xestia sexstrigata. The sequence goes on along the minus strand of OW799231.2, from coordinate 2,608,603 downwards.
CAACCATGTCTCAAATGAAAGTATTGTAGAAATACTGCTAGCAACAGCTCTCGTTCGTGTCAAAGCACGAAACGGGACATATCACACATTGCGTGCTCTTATTGATCAAGGCTCACAAGTCTCGCTATTAACAGAAAGCGCAGCTCAAAAACTAGAACTCCCAAGACAAGCATGCAAAGGCGTCATATTTGGCATCGGCACTAGTCAAGCCAATTGTAAGGGAGAAATCAGTATTACTGCGTCATCAATGCATACTGAATTTACATTTCAAGCAGATGTGCTGATAATGAACACACTGTTACACAACCTGCCCAACAGGACATTCTCAAAACCATCATGGGCATACCTACAAAACATACAGCTAGCAGATCCAGGATTCTATACAAGCCGACCAGTGGATTTACTACTAGGAGCCGACGTATATTCACAAATTATAATAGGAGGTATCATCAAAGAAAATGAGTTACTCCCTGTAGCACAACAAACTCAACTTGGGTGGATATTAAGCGGAAATGTCAAATCATATCACTGCAACGTCGTAATAAACAATCTTAAAGACATGCAAAGGTTTTGGGCCATTGAAGACATAGCAGATGGCAATATCAACATGTCGAAGGAGGATCATCAGTGCATTCAGCCATCCCCCCGTTGCAAAGTTTTAGTCTGATAAGACTAAAACTTTGCAACGGGGGGATGGCAGATATGTTGTAAGACTACCGCTAAAGCCAGAAATAAAGGAAAACTTGGGAGAATCAAAACCCAAGGCAGTCGCACAATTTTATCAATTGGAAAACAAGTTTGGAAAAAACCCAAAAATTGCGCAAGATTACAAAGCATTCATCGATGAATACATCAAACTAGGTGACATGCGCGAGTGCACGAGTAAAAAACAGCCAGATTGCATTTTACCTCACCTATGTGTATTGAGGCCGAATCAACAACAACAGCATTAGGTGTGGTATTTAATGCGTCAGCAAAAACATCGACTGGCTACAGCTTAAGTGATTTCATGTACAGTGGCCCAAATCTCCAACAAGACTTACCTACGTTAATATTGAGATGGAGACAACATAGATATGCAATTACAGCGGACATCGAGAAAATGTTTAGACAAATCTACTATCATGACGATGATCTGCAATATCAAAAAATTATTTGGCGCGACTCACCTCAAAAGAAATTACGTGAATATGAGCTAACAACAGTTACATATGGCACTAAATCAGCACCATTTCTCGCCATGATGACTTTAAAGCAAATAGCAGAGGATGAACGTTCAAGGTATCCTGCTGCGGCCGCAGTTGTTGAAACCTGTTTCTACATGGACGACTTGTTGGCAGGACATCATAGCATCGAAGAAGCTAAGCAACTAAAATCAGATCTCATCAAATTACTCAGATCAGGCGGATTTAATTTGAGAAAGTGGTCATCTAATAAATTAGAGGTATTAGATGACGTCACCGCAAACACAGCGCAATCATTTGAATTCAAATATCAAGAGTCAACTAAAACATTGGGGCTGCGATGGCACCCGCTGGACGATCAATTCAAGTTCGAAATGAAGATTGACACAAAATCGACAGCTCCAGCTACTAAGAGGTCCTTATTGTCAGATATATCCAAAATATTTGACCCGCTAGGCTGGCTGGCTCCTGTCTCGACCAAGCTAAAACTTTTATTCCAAAATGTCTGGTCACTAACCCTACAATGGGACGACAAAGTACCAGCACATATCAACGAGCAATGGCAGAAGATCAAGAAAGATCTACCAGAAATAGAACATATCAATGTACCGCGATGGCTACAAACACAGCAAAACACAGAAATTGAACTTCATGGTTTCTGTGACGCATCCACAAAAGCGTATGCTTGCGTAATTTATTGCAGGATCATCAAACAGAAAAATCAGAACAACCAAACTCCTGTGACCATAGTAGCAGGAAAATCAAAACTGGTTCCTGTCAATAAAGCAATATCATTACCAAGACTGGAGCGCAGCACATTAATTATCACTTTTGATGAAAGTAGTTCAGAATACTTTACAGAACTACAATATCAAGATATACCGGATGGTCAGATTCAACAGCGGTCCTGGGCTGGCTTCAGGAAGACCCAAATCGCTGGAAGCCATATTTTGTGGCAAATAGAGTGAAAGCCGGAAGCCGTGTGGTATCCGGCAGAGTAGAATAGAACCAACCCATTACACTCACGGGTATCGTATAAGGCGACTAATGTCTGAGGCAGAACACCTTGCGCAGGGCACGCCACAATAGTGGCGGTAAGTCCCCTCTTTGAGGAGTGGCTTGAGAGACGCTACGGCGTCCTCACCTTCCGCCTGACGCAGGTCCTCACCGGACACGGTGTTTTCGGGAGGTTCCTGCACCGAATCGGGAGGGAGGAAACGCCCGGGTGTTTCCACTGCGAGGATCGACCGGAGGACACGGTGGAGCACACGGTGGAGGTGTGCCCCGCGTGGGCGGAGCACCGCCGTGTCCTCGAAGCGGCGATTGGCGGCGGCGACCTCTCGCGTCCGGCCCTGGTGCAAGCCATGGTCCGGAGCGAGACGGAATGGGACGCCGTCACCTCCTTCTGCGAAGCAGTAATGCTAGAGAAGGAGGTGGCGGAACGTGAGAGGGAGAGAACCTCACAGCGTCCCGGCCACCGCGGGAGATGCCCCGGGCGTCGGGGGCCACCACGTGGCCCCCGGCCACCGTAGGCGCGGGCCTGTGGACGGTGGGCTATGGGCTAGCTCGCCGTCCGTCCGTCTCATGACGACAGGCCGTGTCGACGGCGCGTTCGTGTTCCACGCGCGCCTCAAAGAGAGTCAGCAATAGGAAGGGGTCCGCAAGGACCGATGCCTGCCGGGGTTGCGGGACTGTTCGAAAGAGATACCGTGGCCCCGGAACACAAAGGGCGATGAAGGAACATGGATGGGTTTTAGTCAGTAAAAGTCTGACACTCCCTCCTGCTCCGCCCAGAGCGGGAGAAGTCATTTGATGATTTCCCATCCGAAAAAAAAAAAAAAAAAAAAACACCTTGCGCCTCCGTAGACCAGAGAATGGGCAGCAGCGTTTTCTATTAGTCTTTCATCACTGCGATCTCCAATCCGCCTGCCAAGCGTGGAGATTACGGCAAATTCCTCCCATCATGGGAGAGGCTTATGTCCAGCAGTGGACGTTATGGGCTGTTGTAGTTGTAGTTGTAGTAGAGTGAAACAAGTCACTGAAGTAGTCCCAATCAAGAACTGGCACTATGTGAAGTCAGCTGAAAATCCAGCTGATTGTGCAAGCCGAGGATGTTCAGCAGAGCAGCTCAAAGAACATTCACTATGGTGGCATGGACCAACGTGGCTATCTTCATTTGATGAAGATGAACATAAACAACAAACCTATGTTACGCAAGACGAAATGAAAAAAACAGTACAAACAAGCGTCATTCAACAAAATGATGACATTGCTCAAAACATATTAAATAAATGTAGCAATTTCAACAGAGCAACGCGAGTTCTAGCTTGGACTTTGCGCGCAATAACACGTAATCAGCACAAACCAAAGTTTTTAACAATCGGCGAAATAAAGAAATCCAGACATTTCATCATCAAGCAAGTACAACAGTTGGAATTCAGAGAAGACATCATCAGCCTTCAGAAACATAAACAAGTCAGCGCAAAAAGTAAGCTGTTGAAGTTGAACCCATTCCTGGATCAAGAAGGCTTACTGAGAGTTGGCGGGAGGATCGCTAACGCGAATATCAGTCAAAATATGAGACATCCTCTAATAGTACCTAAAAACTCTCATCTCAGTAACTTGCTTATTGACCAAGGACATCAGATGATGTATCATGGCGGAGCTCGAATCACGCAAGCTTGGCTGCGTCAACAATATTGGATTCAGGGCGGAAATCGAGCAGTCAAGAAATGCCTTATAACCTGGGTCAAGTGCAGACGTCACGATCCAATCAAACAAGAGCAGTTGATGGGAGACTTACCTGCAGCACGCAGCAATCCAGCACGACCTTTCTATCACTCAGGGGTTGCCTACACTGGCTTTGTCCACGTTAAAACAAACAAGGGCCGAGGAGTAAAGACGACGAAAGGATTCATCGCTGTGTTCGTATGCATGGCCACGAAAGCTGTGCATCTGGAATTAGTCTCAGGTCTAAGCTCCTCAGCATTTTTATCAGCATTACACAGAATGTCAGCAAGAAGAGGCACCCCAAAACATAATATACAGCGACAATGGTACAAACTTCGTAGGAGCAGGCAGAATTCTAAATGAAGAATACATCAACATTCAAAAAGTGTTAGATGTGGAATTTTACGAAGCAATCACCGACATGGAGATCAATTGGCACTTTAACGCCCCATCCTGGCCAAGCGCGGGAGGTGTATGGGAAGCAGCTGTGAAGAGCTTAAAGTGCCACCTAAAGAGAGTGATTGGCGAACAAAGGCTCACGTTTGAAGAATATTCAACAGTGCTAGCACAAATCGAAGCATGTTTAAACACACGACCATTGTGCGCTCTAAGTGAAGATCCAGAAGATTTGGATTACCTCACACCATCCCACTTCTGCGGACCAACCATGACGTTAATCGAAACGGAGAAAGATTTGCGTACGAGATAGCAACTCACCCAAAAAATCATGAATGATTTATGGAAAAGGTGGAGAACGGAATACGTAAGTCAATTGTCAGTGCGTAGCAAATGGCGGCAACCGCACACAAACTTGAAGATCAACGACATTGTCATCATACACGAGGTACAGTTACCATCAGGAAAGTGGGCAATGGGAAGAATCACGCAACTTCATCCCGGAAAAGATGGGTACGTCCGGGTGGTTACTATTCGGACAAAAAATGCATCAATGAAAAGACCAATATCAAAGTTATCATTACTGCCTATAAATGAAAATCAATCAGAAGAACAAGAACATCAAAAATCGGCAAGTAACGTATCAGGTCAACGAACATAACAACCGTCATCAAAATTATGCAACTTAATTTATACCATTCTCATGATTCTTATGGTAATGGTACCTACAGCAAGAGGCGAATACAAGTTCTCAAGCCTGAGCAACAATCAAAGCATCTACTTTGACAAGGTAGCCAATATGCGGCTACAACGCGAAGAATGGAAGCTAATAGTTTACTGCGATATGGCTCCATATTGGCGAGGAATAGATGTACTCAACAAATACACCGTGAAATTTAAATGGTTGTTTTCCCGCAGCGAAATGGTTTTGTCTATGTAATACAATCGTTTCATAGTTATAAAAAATATTAGAAACAAAAACTGGCATATTTAACATTGTGAAAAACTAAACTCGAAAGCGATCACGAACCAATAGTATACCTCCCGATATCTACGGCAGAACGACAGCAGGCCGTTGACCGGGGTGCTAGGTCACCGTCGAAAGGATTAGGTTCGAAGGCGGCTCCGTTTGATCATGTTACGCGCGGGCTAGATTATGCCGTATAATTTACACGCGAGAGCTTATTTTACTTTAAACATTTAATAAATCGGTCTTTGCTTTGTCGGCTTGTGGCTTGCTTGTTTGTTTTGCGTGCAAACTTTTATGCCGTATCACCACGTGCGAGAGCTTATTTTGGTTTGACCATTTATGCATCGCTTTCCTTTGAGGGCTGCGGCGCGTGCGACGCCAGTATTACCTACAATACATGTTACGTCTAGTGTTACTATTAAAGGCCGCGAGGCCATTGACCCACGTGCTTTTCAATCAGCTGTTATCCAACATGTTATTCAAATTTTCCCTTCATACTTTTACGGGCTTAGGACCGTCATAAATACTTTTTTATCTGCAATTTATTGAACACAAAATTAAATAAAAAAAAAACGAAGAAAAATTAACCAAAAAAACGAATTTCCTGAATTAGATACTTAAAAAAGTATTTGAGGCGTATTTACAAAATTTGAATCAACTTATTTACAATAATTTTAATCAGCTAAACTACTACTAATTTACAAAAGTACGAGTTGGTACTTACACTTCCCGGTAACGGAGTAATTGTTCGAAGTGTAAGCCATTCCGTTGTACACACAATCGCGCACGTTTTAATTGGTTCTCTTTTAATTTAAACAAGGTGTCTCTGTCACGACGTACGATATCAAAAGCGTCCACTATCGCAGCTACTAACGCTTCGCGACTTTCGTGTTCCTCACGATACACTAGGTGTTTGAGCTCAGACCACAAGTAAAAGTCTAACGGAGTTAAGTCCGGGCTTCTTGGTGGCCAAGGCACTGGTCCGCCGCGTCCGATCCAGCGCTGGGGAAACACCAAGTTCAAGTGCTCTCGCACGGCGCGGTGATAATGAGCCGGGCACCCGTCTTGCTGAAAATAAAGGTTGTCCACGGGCACCGCTAGCGGAAGGTCGTCTAATAAGTCCGGGATAACATTTCGTAGCATTTCCAGGTAGGTTCCACCTGTTAAGTGTCCTGCCACGAAATGCGGCCCTATGAGGTGGCCATTCATTATGGCCCACACATTGACACTAAAACGCACTTGATGCGCACACTCGCGAATAACGTGTGGGTTATTTATTGCCCAAAAATGTTCGTTACGCTGGTTGAAAATACCAACTCGCGTAAAAGTTGATTCATCCGTCCACAAAATGTTCTTATCTTGGTTGGCGATCAACCACTGACAAAACGCAATTCTGTTCTGGGGATCATTTTCGTGGAGAGCGTGAACACCGCGAAAATGATAAGGATGCTGTCCTTCAGAGTTGAGTAGTTTCCAGACGTAGTACTGGCTTACGCCAAACCTAGCCTCGGCCTGGCGCGTACTTCGACGCGGATCCCGTTCGAAGTACTCGATGATCTCCTCGTCGAGCGCTGGCAAAATAACGGCTGGTCGACCTCTGCCCTGTGCATGTGCCGGTGCATGGAACTGTCCATGATCTAGTAGCCGCTGTGTCGCCGCTACGATCGTCCGTGGAGATGGGACTTGGGGGTTCAGAACCCCGCGAAGACGGAGCGACTCCAAGTGTTGCCGCTCTGCGTAAAGTCGCCGGGCAGCATGGGAGTCATAATCAGCCCTAGCATACAGCTGCACCATAGCGACGTACTCCACATTGCTGTAATTGTAATGTCGATCCATTGCAGTTTACAGTGATGGCGCGTGCTGCGCGTACGACATTCCCGGGAAAACTAAGTAGGTCAGGGTCACAGCCGCGCGTGCCGCACGGGTAAAATAGGCGCCGGCGGCTTCGTTTGAAATTTTTGCGCGCAGGCTAGTTTATACCGTATCACTACACGCGAGAGCTAATTTTACTTTGAACATTTCTAAATCGGTCTTTTCTTTGTCGGTATCGCGGTGATTTTTTGTATTGTTCCGTGCAACCATTTTATGCCTTATCACAACGTGCGAGAGTTTATGAATATTTTTTTAATTATTTTAAAACAGAAACATCGTTATTTATTTACTTTAACTCTTTACTTCGAAAGTACTTCTTAAGGCAAGTCGTTCTGCCGCGGGAAAACAACCAATTAAATTTCAGGGTGTATATGAATCACCTGGAAAACATATGTTCAACAGATCAAATACCACAATGTGACGTAGTCCGATTACAGTTACGTCATGGGTACGCCGAACTCGAACACTACAACAGCATTTTACTCGGTCAGCAAATGCACCGATTGCGCCGACGTAGAGGCTTTATCAACGGAGTAGGCAACATCGCACGAAGTTTATTTGGAATATTGGACGAAGATTTTGCCGAAAAATATCAGAAAGATATTTACCTTATCAAGAAGGATCAAAACCATCTTGCCTTATTGTGGAAAAACCAGACATCAATCGTTGAAGCAGAATTGAATGTCATCAAACGAGTAGAAACCGCCTTGGAAAAACAACACAAGCTCGTTAATCAATACATAATCAATTGCAACCTGGGAATGAACAAACTGAAAGAGCAGATTCAAAAGACAGACAGCAGAAGTGACTTCACTTTATCAGCCTTGGTGGCAAACAATATGCTGTCAGACCTGAAAAATATCTAGGAAACGTTTGTGGATACAGTGGCGAATATTTTCTATGAAAAACTCAACTTTCACCTCTTAACACCAACACAGCTGAGAGATGAACTCAATACAATAACAGGACCACTTTCAAAGGAGCTGACCATACCCGTAAATAACATTCAAACGGATCTAGCAAAGATATATCATTTACTCAAAGTAAAAGCGAGAACAACTAAACAATACATGATTTTTGAAGTCAAGATCCCGCTTGTAACTAGAGAAGACTATGAGCTTTACAACCTCATACCAATCCCACTGCAAGTAGCTGACAGCATGGTCACCATCACACCTATCGCGCAGCATTTAGCGATAAACATCCACAAAGATTCCTACATTCCGATATCGGAAACCGATTGGGGAAGATGTACGCCTTACGACCAGGACGACTTCATTTGTTCTCTGAAAAGGCCTATTTATCAGATGACCTCAGACAACAATCTGTGTGTAAAAGATCAAGTTGCAAATCAATGTCAAACCGAAACCAAAGAATGTATAGATCAATGGACGGAATTAAGCATCGTCAACTCATATTTGTATTATTGTTGTGGACAATGCACGGTGCGAGTCATATGTGGTATCATATTACTGCTGAACGACTCAGCAAGGCCGGGGTACTGACACTCGGTGACGGTTGCGTCATCAAAGGTCAAACATTCACGATTTATTCGCACCAAAGCTTAACTAACTCAATCCATACAAAAACAGACGTCATGGATATCGAGATTCCATCTATAAATCACATCATCAATCTGACTGTACCATCCGCTGCCGCATTGAACGACACCGAAGAGACTATCAAACGGCAACAGGCCTTGGAAGTCATCACTCTCGCCATCAAGAATGCTAGAGCGAAGGAAGTTGAGGCATTGACAGATCAAGTATCTTCCCAAGACATCCACCATTACATTGCCATATACACTGTGGTCACAGTGATCATAATCAGTGTTCTAATCTACGGGTGGCCACGGCTGCGAGCGCACAGGGACACGGTTCAACAGGATCATCAGGAACCCAACGTGCAATATACGACAGCTGCAAGGAGACCGCCACAGACCATTGCTACTGTCGACAACAGCCACACAGCAGCACACGCATAGTTGACAGGGCGTCATCACCACGTTTTGGAAGTCAATACAGATCAATGTAGTGTTATTTAAGTTATTTTAAAAGCAATTATGTTTTATCACTTTGTAACTCATCACGATTCATATCACCCTGTGCACCCTTATCTTCTCCGGGCCTGGAGCATGTACAGTGCAAGCACAGCACAGTTTTCATATCAATATGTCAGCATTTTACCTGCGCCGGGCCGGCTAATTTAGTACACGAATAGCATTTATACCGCGTGCACTCATCTATCATGCAATCATACTTTTATCAATCAATCAGTATCAGTGTATCAATCAGCATCAACTCAAGGTGTAAGGTCCCTAACCTTACAATAATTTTCATTAATGTTGTTGTTTAAAACAAAGAAAGTAAGTATCATGCTTTTTTTATGATTAACCACAATTTTTTTTTATAATTTTCAGAAAGGGGGGGTTCCTAATCCACAAGCACGGCGACCAATTCATAGCTATAGAGTTGAGAATCCAATAATAAATGAGATAATGGGAAGGTATGGACTGAATAAGAACAACCAGAATGAACAAGATACTAACGATCAGATCAAATCAATGGGAGTGGATGTAGTGGACAATGTGATGAGGTAATAAACTACTATTACTACAGTAACTATCAGATCTGGGTGACACCGGTGCACTCTGCAAGTACATGCGCTACCGTTTCCTCCACCTCCATGCAAGGGAGTGTCAGTGATACCTAGGATGTGAAAGTGTTTGTTCATGGAGCAGTGTCCAGTGTCAGTCGTAGGAGCAGAAGGCGCTTGGTCAGCTTCATATTCGGGAATGACTTAGTTTCCTTGGACCAACTCCTTAGCTTGGAAGGAATGGGCAAAATCTGTTTAGGTCCAAAGCTTTCATGTTGGATTCCCTTCTCGCTAGTTTATCGGCAATTTATTATTCATGAGATGGCTATAAAAATCCCGAGTCCAGGTGGACTAAAATCATTCTCACGTTTCATTGGACAGTGAATCTATTGGCGGTAATAATATACTGTGACACTACGAAAACACCACATCTGTAATGCGTAAAATGTCTAAAATAAGACAAAGAGCCTTTCAACTATACGGAACGTAATAGTTTCTAAGAAATTATAGTCTAAAGCAACTTACAACTGTCAGATAACTCGATATTTATTGGTGTTTTGACGCGGGTTAGGTACTTGAAATAATATTTGAATTGCTGTCTCATATTACCAAAGATTTTGAACAGAATGTGGCTAAGGGTAAACTCTGTGGGGCGCTGACTGCACGACATAAATCTGTCAATGTAAAGCTTTACGAAGAATTTTGGAGAGAGCCGCACCCACACCGGAGACATCAACCAATAATGAGCTTGCAATAATTTTTCTCAAGGTTTATTTTAAAAATTACAGTGCGTTTGAAAGCTTGGGCTTGGGCAGTCGTTGTAGAAGATGTATCAGATGACAGGACACTTCGAGGCGACTCTGAAAGACATCAGTCGATTCACTTCACGATAATCTGCATTAGATTAAATAGAAGCTGTAGTATAGCATAGTTTGTGATTCCTACCTTTTGTTTTGTAAAAAGTGTTGTTAGATTTAAATTTGTTACCTCAGTGCGATTCTCACCTAGAGTAGCTACTACGTTGAATTATTCACGACAGTGAATTGTTCGTGAGTAAAATTCAATCAGGTCACGTGAGTTACAATAATTAACGGGGAAGACACCCACGACCTCCAGTCTAAATTCTATATGTAAGTTGAATAAAACCTCTACCAATATGGACTCCGATACCTACTCCTCCAATCTTCGAGAAATTAAACATAGATTATTTACATCCCATTTACCGGGGTTATTTATTACATGGAGGCAGTCTTAATCGGAGTGATTATCACAATTTTCCTGATAAAAAATACATGGACTGTAGAAACGAGAGGGAACCGAAGGACTGAGGGTCGCGTGTGTCGTTACCCAGACTGTCCGATGATTTAAAGTCATCACTATCATGAGAATATATGTAATTAGTCCCTAGTGTAAATTTGATTGGACGACTAATAGATAATTACAGTTCAAAGTTTATTATGAATTTCTTCCATTAATATGTGTGTTTGACTAAGGATGTTTTGAGGAGAACTGTTGCGAGCCGTCTTTGTGTAACTTACACGTATCATCGTGAACAATATATATATATACATATATATATATATATATATGACGGCGCGTCGAAAGAATTGGTTCGACGACGCTTCTTTTACTTGATTTCCGTACGAATACGGCAGCTGTCAATTTGACGTAACACCGGGTACTGGGGAGCGGGAAAGTATTGACAGGCATGTCAGATAAATCGATCGTGAAGCTAATATTGATTGGTGGTATTTCTCTAATTGTGAATTTGTTAATTATTGTTGGTGGTGACTGAATAGCTTGTGATAGTCGAACTTTCTATCGGTGTATTAGTACCCCACGTGCCCGGTGGAATGTCGTATCAGTGATTAAGTAATAACAGTTTGATTAGATACTTGTATTTCTACAAAGACTTTTATTTACATGATCCTCCTTGCCCGCAAACCCACGCACGCTTAAGATGGCATCTTCTGATAAAGACCAATCGCCTTTATCAGAAGTGGGATGCAGAGGGCTAGATGCAGAGGAGGCTAGTGAGATTCATAGAGAACAACCCACGCTAAGTGAAGTTACTAATGAAGGGAACACTGGCAATTTACTTGGAAACATGGAGACTCTTTTATCGCGCCTGTTGACGGTGACACAAACAGCACCGGTTAGTCACTCTTCTATGAAACTAATAAGGTTTGATCCCGATGATTCTGAAGCAGATATTGAAGGTTGGTGACGGAAATAATTGTTAATAGTAGAAATTTGTGTGGGCCTGAATTGTTACTTGCCCTAATGAATTCTCTGAAGGGAAGAGCTGCCTCTTGCTTAACTAAACTTCAAGTGTCAGAAATAACATGGCCAAATATAAAGGAAGTTCTACTCGCCAAGTTTGGACGTCCCATGTTAATGCAAGATTACTTCGATGAAATCTTAAGATTTCAGTTAGGGAATAAAGAAACAGCATATGAAGCTGCCATGCGACTATGGGGTCTCATTGAACGAATACCAAATGTTGATTTTAATGAAGAAGTTACCACGGGTTTAATAATTTCTGTACTTTGTCTGCGGGATAATTTTATACGAAGAGAATTAAATTCACATACAATTACTACTAGAGCACAACTCTTCCGAGTCTTAAATATAATCTCCTTGAAGAGACGCAGTGAGGACCATGACACTTCTGAAACCAAAACTAATGATTTTTACAAAAAGCCTCGATTCAATGAAACACGGTTCAGTGGAACTTGTCATTACTGTGGAAATAAAGGTCACAAGCAAGAAGAGTGTCGCAAGAAACGCAATGCAGAAACCAAGCCAAGATTAACTGAAAAAGAAAAGTCTGTTACCTGCTTTGTCTGTGGGAAACCCGGACACATTAGTGCGAGCTGCCCGGAAAAAAAGTCTGGATCTGAACAATATACAACCCGGAAGGAAGTTCAGCTTTGCAACCATCAGATGACAAGAGGTACCCTGTCAACATCAACTGGTGAGGTCATTTTGTTCCTATTTGATAGTGGTTCTTCTTGCTCATTAGTAAAAAATAGCATTGTTAATAAACTCCTTGGTACTATACGCAATGATTCGGTCTATTTAACGGGAATTGGTGGTGAGGACATTAAATGCACAACACAGGTTCTAAGTTCGGTTCAAATTCAAGATATACCACTTACAATACTATTTCATATTATACCAGATGATATTATAACTGATCCAATAATTGTAGGCAGAGATGTCCTAGAACAGGGTGTTCACGTTGAAATTAATAGCAATTGTATTAAATTTTCCTTACATAAAGATATTCAGATATGCCAAACAGTAGATGATTTCAACCTTGACTTGAATGTGGACACTGATCTTAAAGGTAAAGATTATGATGCACTAGTGGCTGTATTACAGAAGTATGGCAAGTTCTTCATAGATGGCGTTCCTACTCGTCGCGTGACTACAGGTGAGTTGAAAATTGATCTTATAGACCCATGCAAGACTGTTCAGAGGCGTCCATATCGGTTGTCACCTGCTGAAAAAGATATTGTCAAAGGTAAAGTACAGACTCTTCTGGAAGCTGGTGTAATTCGCGAAAGCTCATCACCCTTCGCCAGTCCCATCTTGCTGGTTAAGAAAAAGGATGGCTCCGACAGGATGTGCGTTGATTATAGAGAACTGAACGCTAATACGCGCCCTGAACACTATCCCCTACCAAGGATCGACGAACAGGTAGATCGTCTGAGTGGTGCCCATTTCTTTTCTTCGTTAGATATGGCATCAGGGTACCATCAAATAAACGTGGCGCCTGATTCTGTTGAGCGTACAGCTTTCGTTACTCCGGACGGCCAATACGAATATTTGGCCATGCCGTTTGGTTTACGGAATGCAGCATCTGTCTACCAACGATGCATTAACAAGGCGCTAAAATCGTTGAAGGATTCTGTCGCTCTAGCATACATGGACGATGTACTTTGTTTTTCAGCAGATATCAGTGAGGGCTTAAACCGTCTCGACAGCGTCCTCGCAGCGCTTTGTGAAGCAGGATTTTCCTTCAATGTACGTAAGTGCAAATTTATGAAACGTGAGATTGATTATTTAGGCTACGTCATTATGGCAGGTGAGGTAAGGCCTAATCCTCGCAAGGTCCAAGCGCTCAAAGAGGCACCAACTCCCAAAACGGCAACGCAGGTGAGACAGTTTCTCGGTTTAGCTTCTTACTTTAGAAGGTTCATATCAAATTTTGCTACTTTGGCTAGTCCACTATATCCTCTTACTAAGCTAAAGGGCCCCATTGTTTGGACTGATGAACATAGCGCCATTCACAAGAAAATTGTGCATATTCTCACATCAAAACCAGTTCTCACAATATTCGACCCCCATGTCCCCATAGAACTCCATACGGACGCTAGTTCAAATGGATATGGGGCTATATTAATCCAAAAGAATAATAATGTACCGCACGTTGTAGCCTATTTTAGTCGTCGCACTACTGAAACAGAATCCAGGTATCACTCGTATGAATTGGAGACATTAGCGGTGGTGCGCGCGGTTGAGAATTTCCGGCATTACCTTTACGGTCAGCATTTAATTTTTACTGTTTATACCGACTGCAATTCCCTAAAAGCTTCTAAAGCAAAATCTGACCTTTCCCCGCGTGTCCACCGCTGGTGGGCGTATCTCCAGGCATATGATTTCGACATTGTTTATAAAGAAGGACGCCGCATGGAACACGCCGATTACTTGTCACGAAACCCTTTACCCGCAAGTACTATGCCTGCTATCGTCTGTGATACTGTAAGTACTGATGCCGAGTCATCCCGGTCCCATAAAATTGTTAACTTTGTTGAGCATCATGACAGCTGGCTTCAAGTAGAGCAGAAGCGAGACACCGAGATACAAAGAATGGTAAGCAAGCACTTAAATAACGAGATACCCGAAGCTGTCGCTCATACCTACGATGTACGTGACGGTATTCTGTATAGGAAAGTAGAACGTAATAAAATCAGTTCGTGGTTACCAATTGTGCCTAGGACTCTTATTTGGACACTTATCAATCACATACACACTGAAATTAAACACTTAGGATATGAGAAAACTCTCGACAAAATCTATGAACAATATTGGTTTCCGGAAATGGCAAAGAACGTCCGTAGGTTCGTTGAATCGTGTATTGTATGTAAAGCTTCGAAGGGGCCTTCAGGTGCCCAGCAAGTGAGATTGCATCCCATCCCAAAAATTGCAGTACCGTGGCATACAATTCACATCGACCTTACGGGAAAACTAAGCGGTAAAAGTGACAGGAAAGAATATGCTTCTGTAATTATTGACGCCTTTACTAAATACGTTTTACTAGAGTACACTCAATCATTGGATGCTATTTGCGCAGTAAAAGCCCTCAAAAGAGCTGTATCTCTATTCGGAGCACCGCGAAGAGTCATCGCTGATCAAGGCAGATGTTACATTAGTGCCGACTTCAGAAAGTACTGCCTTGACCATAACATTGACTTACATTTGGTCGCTACGGGTTCATCGAGGGCTAACGGACAGGTCGAACGTGTAATGCGTACACTTAAGAGCCTGCTAACGGTGATCGAAAATGATTCAAACAAAGTTTGGCGGGATGAACTTGACGATGTTCAGCTTGCTCTTAATAGCACTCGTTCCAGAATAACGGGATACACACCCACTGAACTTATGTTCGGTATCAAAGCTCAGTCTTTAGGTATCTCTAAAATATCATCTGATTCGAACACTCCCACACGCGCGAATTTAGAATCAATACAAAACGACGCATGCCGCGGTATTAAAGCGGCTGCAGCAGCCGATACGTAACGTTTCAATCGCGGCAGAGCTGAAGTCCGACACTTTTTGCAAGGCGATTACGTTTTTGTTAAGTGTAGCGAACGTAACCAGACGAAATTATCGCGCAAATTCCGAGGACCGTTTGTTATTACTCGCGTGCTTGATAATGATCGCTATGAATTGAGATCCATGAATGGCAAAAACCGCATTTACAAATTCCTCTTTCGTCTGGATTCTTGTTGCGAGTGGACGCGCGCAGCTAATTTGTTAAAAATATATTATAACTAAAATCAAACAGATAAACCAGTTCAGTTCTTATTATCAGTGCAACAAACTCGTAATTACAACTACATATTCTAAAAAGTGAAAGTAAACCGGCAGTCGCCGCCACCGCCGCCGATTCCGATAACTGTCCCCCGCGACCCTCGAGGGAATAAGACCATCTCCATAATTGCCCTCTCTGTCATCTACGCGGGCGGAGCTCGCAGCAGGCGATCGCTACGAATCTACGAAACTCAACACGAACCGGTTGTTATTATCGTGTGTGACTCACGTCTGTTTACGGAAGGATATTAACGCTTATTAATTATACGGCAGCAGAATGGATCGATGCAATTTGGATAAATCTTTGTCGGAAACGGATTTGGTCCGGGTAGGGCTGCAGAAACCGGAGCTTACAACACCCCCTAACTTTGTGTCATCCCGACAAAAAAGAAGAAGACGGGAGGAAGATTTTGTTGAAGAATTTGCTAAATTTAAGGAAGAGATGCAATCTATGTTCTCTACGATGATGAAAGCCCAAGAGCATGAATTTAATAAAAATACCACAATACTGCAAGGAATTCAACAATCAAGTTGTAACATCGAAAGTTCCGTGGCCTTCTTAATGGCACAAAACGAAGAATTTAAGAAAAAAATCGAATCCTTAGAGGACAAAATAAAAGAGGATAAAAAATATATTATTGTTTTGGAAGATAAATTGGAAAGTATGCAGCAGGACAGCCGAAAGGCTAATTTTGAAATAAAAAACGCACCGAAGAAGTCAAACGAAACCAAAGACGACCTAATTCATATGGTTACAAGCCTATCGAATTCAGTGGGTTGTCCAATTGACAAGACGGTTATCCGTGATATATACAGAGTTCGTTCAAAGAAAGATACAAGTAACACACCAATTGTAGTGGAGACAAACTCCACACTGATAAAGAATAACATTCTGAAATCTTGTAAGGCATTCAACATTAAACAAAAAGCGAAGCTTTGTGCCAAACACCTGGACATACGTACAAACGAGGATACACCTATTTTTATCACTGAGCAACTTACTGCAAAGGCTGCACGCCTACATTTCCTTGCACGTGACCTCGTGAAATCAAAAACTTACAAATACTGCTGGACTGCATATGGACGTGTATATCTCAAAAGAGAAGACAATTCTCCATCCATTATAATCAAAAGCGAAGCACAAATCCAACAGCTGATAATCCATCAATGACTATGTGATCATAACGAACTTCAGTACTGTTCTCACCGCCTTTTTATTTTTTTCCTGAGCTTATCAAACTGGGTATGTAAAGTCTGTTACACCTACTCGACATTCACAAGTAATACATTATTTCTTATTCCTCCAAATACACCAACAAACGCACACACACATTATCATTATCACACATATTATAGAACTAAAAGTTTGTTTACTCTTCAGTCAATTTTAATCCATTACAGGTTTTGCAGGAAACTAAATAGTACACTAAATAGATTAAAAAAAATATTAATAACTAAAAACACATTAATCAATATTTACAATACAATAAAATTACTACAAACTAATTATTATACATCCTTAGAACCCATATTATTATACATATGGCATGTGTTCTTACGGCTTCAAACATTACATATAAATAATACCCTGATTTTAAAATGTACCGTGTATTTAATAAAACATAATAATGGGTGATCTACTACAAACTTTAAATGACATCGATAATTTGAATATTGCAAGATCGATAGAATGCGATTGTAGTGAGCTCGCTCACAACTATAACACAAATAAATCTGACCTTACCATAATTTCCCAAAATATTAGGAGCATATATTGCAATTTCGATGACTTTATACTAAATATGTCTTGCCTCAATTTTGAAACAGACGTTATAATTCTGACTGAATGCCGACTTGATCTAAATAAACCTATACCGACATTATCCAAGTATCGATCCTACGCTACAACTCGTCAGCTAAATCAAAATGACGGCGTTGTAGTATATGTCAAAGACACCTTAAAAGCCAGTGTCACTGAATTAAGCTTAAGCCACGCGTCATGCCTACAATTAAATATATTGAATAATGTCATTTTAGGTATTTATCGTTCACCATCAAATACTAACGCGGAACCTTTTATAAATTCTCTGGCACTCCATTTAGATAACTTAAATTCTCCAAAACGAAATATTATAATTGCTGGTGACATTAATATCAACATAAGACCTAAACACACTGAACAAACATATGAACTTAAAAATAGAACATTATACCTGGATATGTTATCGGGTCATGGCATTCTCTCTGGTCACACCTTAGTTACAAGGGAAACCAATTGTCTTGATCACTTTATGTTAAAAATAAACAGAAAACGGCACTCTGCTTTTATTGCCATCCTACGCACTACGGTTACAGACCACCGTACCACCTTTCTATCGTTATCTAAAACAAAACTTTACCAAACTACACCAGCAACTAGTACCAAAATTAATTTTGAAAGTGCCTTGCAATATTTAAAAGAAAAAAATCTATCGACATTACTTTTTTGTGATAACCCTAATTACATAACAGAATGTTTAACACAAGGTCTTATTGAGTCACTAAAAAAAAATACAACTACTCACAAGATCCCTAAAAGTAAACGAATAATTAAGCCCTGGATCACTGAAGGCATATTAAGATGTATAAAAAATCGTAATAAGCTCCAAAAACAATCCCGAGATGATCCTAATAACGAAATAAATAAAATTACATATGCTCGTTACAGAAATCATTGCAACAACCTTATAAAGAAACTAAAAAGAAAATATGAAAGAAACCTTATTAATAAATCGTTAAATAATAACAAACTCCTATGGAAAAACCTGAAAACAATCACATATACAAATAAATCTACTAGAACTAATATTGAATTAACTAATCTAAAAGCATCACCTACGGAATCAGCAAACTTCATTAATAAATATTTCGCAAATATTGGTAACCAACTGGCAAATGACATCCAACAAACCATAACCCAGAATGAACTAAATCAATACCTACGTTCCTTACCTAGTCTTTCTAAATCTTTTGTTCTGCTGGATACAGATATCAACGAAGTAAATAGTATAATAAACTCTCTAAAATCAGATAGTGCCCCAGGATGGGATAATATCTCCACTAGTTACCTTAAACATGTAAGACATGAAATAACTCCAATTATAACTCATTTAGCCAATTTATGTTTTAAACAAGGCACCTTCCCTAACTCCTTAAAGAAATCCATAATAACCCCCATATACAAAGGTGGACAGGAGGGAGACGTTAATAACTATAGGCCAATTTCTGTTATTCCTGTTATAGCCAAAATATTAGAAAAACTATTAAATTTCAGATTATTAAGCTATCTACAAACCAACAATATTTTATCTCCATCTCAATTTGGCTTTAGACGCGGTATTTCTACAGAAGATGCTATAACGTTTTTAACAACAAAACTAACAAAAGAACTCGACAAAGGAACTAGGTGTTTATCAGTTTTTATAGACTTAAAAAAGGCCTTCGACACGGTCTCTATTCCCATCCTGGTCCAAAAATTAGAAAAAATTGGTATTAGAGATACACAACTATCTATATTCACCGATTACTTGACAAATAGAAAACAGAAGGTTAAGCTCGATAATTTTGTCAGCGAGGACGTTGATGTAACATGCGGCGTGCCCCAGGGAAGCGTTCTGGGACCTACCTTATTTCTAATATATATAAATGATTTATGTAATATGTCAATTAATAAAGCAAAAATATATTCGTATGCTGACGACACCGCGATCGTCTTTACTGGCTCAACCTGGGCTGAAACAAAAACCAACACCGAAGAAGGTATGTTACAAGTGGCTTCATGGCTAAAAACAAATCTCCTTACGTTAAACACGAGCAAAACGAATTATATTTGCTTCTCGATATATAAAAATGTACAACCAGAACCTAACTTCAACATTAAAATACATAAGTGTAGACAGACGGTTCATTACGACTGCAATTGTCCTACCATCAGTAAAGTTAACCACGTCAAGTACTTAGGTATAATTTTGGACCTGTATCTGTCCTGGTATCCTCAAATTGAACAAATTTCTGCGAGAATAAGAAAATTTATTTGGATTTTTAAAACATTGCGACACGTAGTCCCTAAGAGTGGCTCGGCAAAAAATCTTCTAAATGAAATTTATGTCTCACTAGTTCAATCTGTCATAATATATTGTATCTCAATATGGGGAGGCGCGCGTAAAACACGTTTCCTTGATGTTGAAAGAGCGCAACGGACATTAATAAAAGTAATGTACTTCAAAAAAAGAACATTTCACACCTATGAGCTATACCAAACAACTAAACTATTATCAGTTAGAAAATTATATATCATTCACATAGTATTAAAAAAATATAAAACCCTACCTTTAGATCCTAATGTATTAGCTAGAAGAAGGAAACATAACATCGCTTCCACCCCTTTTGTAAGAACAGAATTTGCAAATATTCAGTACGACAAACGCTCGTCTTTCTTATATAATAAAATAAATAAAGAAATAGATATACATACTAAACCATACAAAGAATGCAAATCGTTGCTGATTAAGTGGATTAACAAATTATGCTACGATGAAGTAGAGAATATTCTATTAAATATAAGGTAAACCCCTTTCCGTACAATACAACCACACACACACACACAGACACACACACACACACACACAGACACACACACATAAACACGCTCGCACGCACTTAATTATACACACACACCAACAGACTAAATAAAATAATAAATTCATAAACTTTTAAAATTTTTTTTTTTTAAATAACATGTTACACTGATGGTAAGATATTAAGGAGCGGCGCCTCCTGGCACAGGCATCTATATGCTTAAAAGGGGACGCCACCAACTGTAATTGTATGCATAACGTGTAATAATGAAATAAAGATTTTTGTATTTTGTATTTGTATTTTGTATTTTGTACAAATATTCCCATGAAAATTTGCGTCTAGTACCCAGAGGTTTTGAAGGATTAGTAGAGATAGCATCGAATATGATTGATGGTGATGAAACCGCGACGGCGCGTGATTCGGAACAAATTGACGAAATAACACCCGTTGATAGCGACAGCGATACTCTCTCGAACTCCAGCGAGGGCACCCTGACTGCCGGTTCAGATACCCTTACAGCTACGGATAATGAATCACATTCGGTCATTCATGAAGCGGACGTACATGAAAATGGAAGTACGTTGTGAATATTTAAAACTTTCTTTAACATACATTGTTATTAGTAGGGTTGGTTTAGCATGGTCGTAGGGGCATGAGACGCCCGGTCCAAATCGTTTTGTAGGCGAGTGGTTATTGGAAGGAACCTGGAACACCCGGTTTACGCAGCGTGATTAGTAGATGGCTGGTCGAAATGCCCACGCCTCAAAGAGGTGAAGGTGGTTGATCGATAGAGGCCTAGTACGCCCGGTTCACACCACGTGGTAAGTTGGTGGTTGTTCGTCAGGGCCGAGAACGCCCGGTTCACTCCACGTGGGAAGTTGGTGGTTGTTCGTCAGGGCCGAGAACGCCCGGTTCATACCACGTGGGAAGTTGGTGGTAGGTCGTAAGGGCCTAATACGCCCAGTCCTCACCGCATGGTAAGTTGGTGGTAGGTCGTAAGGGCCTAGTACGCCCAGTCCTCACCGCATAGTAAGTTGGTGGTAGGTGGTAAGGGCCTAGTACGCCCAGTCCTCACCGCATGGTAAGTTGGTGGTTGGTCGTAAGAGCCTAGTACGCTCGGTCCACACCGCATGGTAACTTGGTGGTCAGGCGAATGGGCCCGGTACGCCCAGCTTACGCCGCGTTTTGAGTATGTGTTGGTAAGTGGTTCTTACAACAAGGAGTCAAGAGCTAGTCGAAGGGGCCTCGGATGCCCAGTCTACGCGGCGCGAATGGAATAGTCGCTGGGCGATGGGACGAGTTGACAAGACTATGCAATTAATCGGTATGTGCGACCAGTGCGAAACAGCAATGCATTGATAAGTGGAGCAATCTTAAATGTTAACTGACACTTCCGCTTGTCAGGAATGGACGAGCTGAACCTAATGGAATACTATTTCCTCTGGCGTTTCAGATGTGCAATATCAGGATGAGAGAGAGCACGAGGACGTGCTGTAGTCAGGCTGGCCGTGACGGCGCGTCGAAAGAATTGGTTCGACGACGCTTCTTTTACTTGATTTCCGTACGAATACGGCAGCTGTCAATTTGACGTAACACCGGGTACTGGGGAGCGGGAAAGTATTGACAGGCATGTCAGATAAATCGATCGTGAAGCTAATATTGATTGGTGGTATTTCTCTAATTGTGAATTTGTTAATTATTGTTGGTGGTGACTGAATAGCTTGTGATAGTCGAACTTTCTATCGGTGTATTAGTACCCCACGTGCCCGGTGGAATGTCGTATCAGTGATTAAGTAATAACAGTTTGATTAGATACTTGTATTTCTACAAAGACTTTTATTTACTTGATCCTCCTTGCCCGCAAACCCACGCACGCTTAAGATGGCATCTTCTGATAAAGACCAATCGCCTTTATATATATATCCAATTTGTGTTTATTTTTAAGTTTGTTGGCAGAATAACGGTTTTTTCTGTTTCGATATTTGGATTTTAAGAACGTGACCATGCAAGTTAGTTGTATGTTGGCTAAGGGAAAAGGAAGTGTGTCAGTGTTGCCACTACAAAAATATTGCAACATTATTGCCAAGTAATGATACTAGTTTTTACAAAAACAAATATTTTTATGTTGTTGCCAACAGGCTCTACTTCCACTAGTGTTGGATGTAGAGTTAATTCACACACCAGTTTCGTGATGAGGGGCAGGACGGCAAAGATAAATGAGAAATTGTAAATTCACGGGAGGTCCATGAGAAAGGGGTCATCTCTGAGAAAGGTATAAAATACAGAGATGAACACGAACGAGCGAAATGTAATGTAACTCTAGATATTGATAAATATTCCTCAACAGATTAAGTCATTCTTAGTTAAGGCAACGACTCAAATATTGTAGAAAATGACTGTGAGATATCATCACCCTAAACTAATAAATAACAGGGCATGATATTATATTCCTTAGAGTATACATCATCTTAAATTGCATTGGATATCCGAATTGAGTAAATAGTACAAGTAAATTGCGTTGAAGTGATGCATCGTTCTTTATTATAAATTATACTATGATGTCCCATTCGGACCTTTTAAAACCTCCGTTAACTGTAAGCTCGATTTCTGACTACTTGCCTTACCTCCTCTGAATCAACGCCGATTGTATTAAATAAATGATTTTAATTAACTTAACTATAAATTTTGTTTTCTTTATAGAATAAGTTCCCTATGGTTATGACGAAGGAGGAATAGGCTTTTTTTTATTTTATTATTACATCATAATTGACTATTTATTCGACTCAATTAGGACAAATTTCCATTGCTCTTTCAGACCCTAATATACTCTGAACGCTCTTATAGGTACACTTTTGCAACCCGTCTAATAAAGATAGTAACTCAACACAGGATTTCGGCCTACTTCTTGATAAAATCAAGATAGCCAATCTGACTAGTCCTACCATTAATTATGGGATCAAAGTAGAGAGAGAAGGAGACATAGAGAGGGATAGCCTGTCCTTCAGATAAGCTATTCGGATATTAAAATTGCACTCTCAATTCAACTAAATTCCTCGTTCACTGTGACGAGCAACGAGGACCGTCTGTACTACAGTACCCGACGGGAGCTCGAGACATCAGAGGTTATAGGTATTGTCTTTAGCCAGTAGGCAGTAGAATCATGTTAGAAGGCCCAGAAATACGATGGTGACAGATATAGTTCAATCGATTAGATTCAAAGACCTCTATCACTGCAGCTATCATCCTTATATTATATCACATGCATCAGTACATACATGGAAGGCGACAGGTGCAGGTGGGAGCGTCACTCACATTCTCCTTTCAGACTGATCCCTGACTTGTTTGGGTGGCCACCCAGTTCAATTCCGTAGTTTGATAGTATATTGTAGCAGATACATTTCATAACCTGCTACTTGTTTCTCAACAATTCAATTAATGCTAGACGATAACATTTTGAGGTTATTTTACAATGAAACCCATGAACATGAATTACAATTGGAAAAGAATAACCTTCATCGTGTTTAGGACATTTATATATTAAGTGATCAGAAACAGCATGTGCTTTGAAATGGGTTGCTGTATTTATCTCATAATAGCGTAGGAACACTTTACAAAACCGGCAATATTGGCATGCAAATTACTCAGTAACTACTGTACGGATTTGGGACATATAGCCACTTTTTAGAATGCTCGTAAAACGTGTAGTACGCACGGTGTGTGTGTAGCACAACCAGCAATTTACTGAACTTTATTACGTACGTGGTTCCAAATGTTGATGCTGGAGTACAAGTCGACGCTGCCTACTTTGACTTTAAAAAAGCTTTCGATTTGGTTGATAATGACATATTATTAGAAAAGCTGGCAGCAAACGGATGTACTCCTAAGTTGCTGCAGTTATTTGCTAACTACATGAGGGATCGACAGCAGTTCGTAGAATATGCTGGTTGTAAATCTGAGCCCTATTATACTAGATCAGGAGTAAGCCAGGGCCGTAATGTAGGTCTGCTGAGTTTTATTATTATGATAAATGACCTGCCTTAGGCTGTCAGGGTTGCCACTTGTCTATAATTCGCGGATGATCTTAAGTTGCTCATGGCCATTAAAGATAAAAGTGACTGTGCACGATTGCAGCAGGATATAGACTCTGTAGCTGAGTGGAGTAGGAAAAATAAACTGCAGTTTAACGTCGAAAAATGCTCAGTCATAACTTTCAGCAGAATGAGAGAACCACATCATCACGAGTACAAGCGAGAGGGCACATCAATTGAGCGGGCAGAAAAGGTACGCGACCTGGGTGTACTCCTGAAGACTGAGCTAACATTTCGTGACCATATTGTAAATATTTGTAAGAAATCATAAGTAAATAAGTCTGGGTTTCGTTCTTCGACGGGCATCGGGTTTTACAAATATAAAAGTAGTTGCAGCATTGTATAATGCGCTTATAAGATCTCAGCTTGAGTGTAATGCTGTCATATGGGCTCCACATGAGACTAAATATAGTCTCATGTTGGAGCGCTTATAAAACAAATTTACCAGATTTTTATATAAGAAACCCGACCTTCCGTGCAAGTACGTAGGAATCGATTCGATAAATCTGACAGTCATTCTCGACAAAATGAGTTTATAACAAAGATAAAAAGTCATTTTGTCGAGAATAACTGTCAGATTTATCGAATCGATTCCTACGTACTTGTACTGCTTATTCGTTATCGGTATGGTCGGGTACAACAAACTCGAGACAAGGAGGGACCTAGCTATAACCACATATGTTTTTAAACTATTACGTGGTAAGACATATAATTCCGATGTTTTGAAAGAGATACGTCTAAATGTGCCTGACAATTATGTATTGCGGCGCCGGAAGCCACGGTTACTAGCGGTGCCTCACGCACGAACCAACTTGCTCAGCAAAGCGCCACTGACGCGCGCCTTGCACGCACTGAATGACACTGCTGACAAGATCGATTTATTTTCCTACTCTCTGAATGAATTCACAAAAACAATGTTGTATGTATTATGTTATTTAAAATAGTTTAATTAATTACCACACTAACGCATTAGGAATTCCCTGTAATGTTATTTGTGTTTGTGATAAATAAATAAATAAAATTAAATAAAATCTTTTCAAATATGACAATAGTTTTTGGATTTATTAAAACTTTCGTTTTATCATAACCATAACATTTATTAGGCATAGTGCGTTTTTTTTCGGATGGGAAATCATCAAATGACTTCTCCCGCTCTGGGCGGAGCAGGAGGGAGTGTCAGACTTTTACTGACTAAAACCCATCCATGTTCCTTCATTGCCCTTTGTGTTCCGGGGCCACGGTATCTCTTTCGAATAGTCCCGCAACCAACCAATATATATCTATAGAGCCTTAGTTCTTGTTAAGAAAAAAAAAAAAACAGATGGCGCTTCAAATCAGATGCTTCAAAATGGCACAAGAGGGCTCTCTTCTCCCTTATTATTATTATACTCTTTGCTGGTTATGATCAAACAAAAAAATTCATGTGAAACAAAAGTTTAAAAAATTATACACAAATGATATAATAATAAAGAATAGTTTGTTATAAAACATCTACAAATCACTCACAGTAAACCACTGATCCACAGTCTTGTTTGGGCCAAGGTTTGCCAGCTCTTCTGCCAATTTGGCCCACTTTTCATTCTGTTGAACCATATAATTGACTATAACATCTTTTTGTTGCATGTTACAGCTCCGCCTGAAAGTAAACATACGATTAATGACACAAACCATTGACATCCAGCAGTCTTTTTATTGAGTAAAAGCTAAAAGTGTAATCACTCTGTTGTTAGGAACCAATTTCTAGTAGTGAACATGCCACTGTGATGTGAAATGCTATAAGATGATGATAAATATTGTAAAAGTTGGTTGGATTGAATTGAATAAAGCACTTGAATCCTTGCTTGCTAGTTACAGCTATTTGCTGGTTCAGCCAAAATAACTGACTTAGGACTGTTTATTACTTAACTAGAGAGTAGTCCCAAGATTTGAATGTTCTAAAGAAACTTAATTATGGATGAAGCTTTGGAACTGTTAAAAACTGTTCAATATAAAAAAAAAATACGTACCTTGCTCATTCAGCCATCTCCGAGAAAGTTGAAAAGTGAAAAATTTCTGTTATTGTAAAGACGAACCACTGACTGTGTGATTGTATTTATCTTATATTAAAATTAAATTTTCGAAACACAAAACAAAAGTTTTTTTCTCAAACCTTTTTAAAGTAATGTAAATGTTATTGTAAACTGTCAAAGTGTCAACATTAAACTTTTTTTTGGCAAAGGTAAACACGACGACGTTATGAAGATGGGATAATTTCTGTATTTTACTAAAATAATTGGAAATTTTGGTAAATACTGGTAGTTTCTCTCAAATAAACCCTTAAACATTGTTTACAATGTCAAACATCTATGAAAAAAAGGATTTTTTAAATATCTCTGACATTAGTCGTGCTACAGAAATCCCACCTTAAATGTTTTGTCTTTGGACGTCCTCAGTGTTGCCATTTGACAAGCGATCCTTATCGACTCGATTCGTAATACGATAAATCTTTAGGCTTTAGTTTTGTAAAGTGTGAAGGCAGTCTACTGTTAAGTCTGCGTCCCATTAATAATTGTGCTGGTGAGCCGATATCATCACGAGGTGTATTCCTAAAGTTTAGTAATCCTAAATAAAAGTCCGACCCGGATTCTATTGATTTGATCAAAATATTTTTAATTGTTCGCACACTGCGCTCACTGCGACCATTAGATTGCGGATAGTTAGGTGAAGTAGTGATGTGGTTAAATCCCCACTTGTTTTTAAAATTTGCAAATTCTTTCGAAGCGTAAGCTGGCCCATTGTCGGTCACCAGCTCGCTTGGAACACCATGTCTCGCAAATTGGTCCTTCATAGCCGCAATTACTGCCTTGCTCCCTATACTCTTTAGTGGACTAACCTCTATAAAGTTGGAAAAGTAGTCTACCAAAAGCACATAATATTTATTCCCATATTGAAATATGTCGGATCCTACTTTAGCCCAGGGCCTGTCCGGTATATGATGAGGAATCAAGGGCTCACGCGTGGGCCGTGGTTGCCGCTGCAAACAAGCTGCACATCGCCTTACAGCATTTTCTATGTCACGTGACATTCCTGGCCAAAACATCACCTCGCGACCATTGCGCTTGCACCTGTCTATCCCCATGTGTCCATCGTGTACACGCGATATCATCTCAGGCCGCAGACTACGGGGGATATAAACTAAATTATCCTTGAATATTATTCCATCCATGTATTCAAAATGTTGACTGTATGACCACTGTGCCCGTACACTTTCGTCTACTTCGTGTTTATTTGCCGGCCATCCATTATGAATATACTTAATTAATAATTGACACTCATTATCCTTAGCTATTTCATGCCGAATCATATTCATTTTAGTATCGCTAAACCTTACATTCTGGACTAAAAAACACGATTGCTCGGTTATTTCTTCAGTAATGCTTTCTTTAACATTATCGACCAAAGCCGCACGTGATAACGCATCAGCGACAAACATGTATTTACCCGGCTTATACACTACAGTGAAATCATAACCTTGTGTGCGTAACATCATGCGCTGCAATCGCGCTGGTATTGAATCTAATGGTTTTTTAAACAATGCTTCTAAGGGTTTGTGATCGGTTTCCACTGTGATATTATTTCGCCCGAAAACATATTGATGAAAACGTTCCAGAGCATACACGATTGCTAATAGCTCCTTTTCAATTTGAGCGTAACGACACTGCGTGTCAGTCAAAGTCGCCGATGCAAACTCGACTGGCCGGCCGTTCTGCAGTAATACCGCACCTAATGCGCGCGAACTTGCGTCTACTGATAAGAAAACCGGTTCACGCGGCGAATATAGCGCTAATACAGGTGCTTCGCACACTAAATCTTTTAAACGTCGCACAGCCGACTCATGCATTTCGTCCCACAGCCATTCTGAATCTTTTTTCAGCAATGCACGCAGTGGTGAAGCGATTTCAGAATAGTCTGGAATGAATTTAGATAGATAATTGATCATACCTAGGAACCGCTCTAAAGACTGTCTATCGCCAGGGCTTGGCATCTGCTGTATGGCCTTTAGTTTATTTTTATCTATGCTCATACCTTCAGCACTAAACGTATGCCCTAAATAGGTTACTTCCTGAACACAAAATTCGCACTTTTCCTTGTTGAATTTTATACCTACCTCCCGAGCCCGGTCGAGCAATAGCTTGAGTCTCACGTCATGCTCAGCTTTGCTAGAGGCCCAAACAATAACGTCGTCGACGAATGAGTCTACACCCTGTAAGTCTTCCAGAATTTGACGAATTTTTGAATGGAATACCTCTGAAGCACAATTTATACCATAAGGTAAACGTAAAAACTGGTATCTACCAAACGGTGTTCCGAATGTACATAGATTTGCGCTTTCGTCATCAATCTGCACCATCCAAAACCCAGACCTAGCATCTAACTTACTAAAGTATCGGGCTCCTTGCAACTTAGTAGCAATTTCGGTGAGCGTAGGTAACGGGTAATGCGCGCGCTGTACGGCACGGTTTAGCGGCCGTGGATCTAAACACACACGTATAGTGCCATCCTTTTTAGCCGCTACTACTATCGCGTTTACCCACGGCGTTGGATGTGTCACCTTTCTTATTACACCCAAACGCTCCATTCGATTCAACTCGACCAATAATTTGTCTCGCACACCTTTATGTATTTTACGAACTGGACAGATTGACGGCTGAGCATCACGACAAGTGACAATCCTATATTTACCCGGCAACTTACCTAAACCCCGGAAAAGATCATCATATCTCTGAATATTTAAAGTGAATATTCGCTTAACTATACCGAGCTCCTCACACGCATATTTACCCAGTAAACTGTAACAATCTTGGTTGGAAATGACAAAGCGTAGCTTATATATTTCACCTTTGTAGATCCAATCAATGTTATAGGAACCAGCTATTGGTATATAATTGCCACAAAAAGATTGAGCCTTTATTGTACTATCACAACTTAAGTTTTGAACTTTAAAACCTAATCTTTTATACGTTCTCATGGATATTACATTTAAGTCTGACCCTGTATCTAATTTAAACTGCTCTTTTTCACCATTAACTTGTAATATTAACGTTTCATACCACTTAGCGTCCCCAGTATTGTTGTTTCCATCTATAGCAGATATATAATACATTTCCCCGTCACTTACATCGTCTTCCTCCAACTGGTAAACTACACGTTTTGATAAATATGGACATACTTTTTTGTAATGACCACGTTTATGACATGAATAACACATAACCTTAGCTGCCGGACACTGATAACCATCACAAGCCGCACTCGCACACGTGGTACACGCTGGCTGCGCCGCGCTCGCGCTCGCGTCAGCGCCCGGCCGGCGCCGCTGCGTGCCGCTGCCGCGCCAGCGCTGCGCCCGGCGGCCCCTGCCACCGCGACTGCCGCGCGACCCTTGCACCGCATCCACGACCACCGCCGTTCCCTCACTACTACTTCCAGCCTTGCTTTCCTCGATCTGCCGTTTTTCCTCATGTGACATCTCATTCGCTTGGCACAATTTGACTGCTTTGGCCAAGGTGAGATCCTCCGATCTGAGGAGACGGTCACGTAGCCTACCGTCGACAACACCACACACTATGCGGTCTCTAATTAATCCTTCTTCCAGATGTTCAAATTCACAGTGTTGTGTGAGTAACTTGAGAGCGGTGACGTATTCATCTACAGACTCGCCTGTCACTTGGTTTCTGGTAAAGAACTTGAAACGAGCCATCGTAGTATTATGCTTCGTTTTAAAATGTTCGTTAAACTTGCTTATGAGAGTTTCAAAATTTTCTTTGTCCTCCTCCTTTGCGAACTTGAATGTGGTGTACACGTCGTAGCCCTCGGAACCAATCAAGTTTATTAGCAAGCTTGCTTGGACATCGGATGTTTCTTTGTGAATACCGGATGCTTTAAAAATACCATAAACTGTTGGAACCATTTACGCCATGCTTCGGCCCGACTAGCCGGTCCACCCTCCAAACATAATTCCGCCGGCGGACGCGCATGTTCCATAGCGATGTATATTGTTTACTCCGCCTATGCACTGATGTAACTGGACACACTTTATTCGGATGATAACTTGCTTTAATATTATATATATTTAGCACCGCTGCCACCATGAAGTGAATGATACGCAGATTCGATCAAGACTGATATATTTATTATTACAGGTAGCACAACATAACTGATTTTCCGAATACCCACATAACATAATAAAAGGGATATTTACAATTTACAAATTTATTAAAATTAAAGTGTCAGTGTAATTTTAAAATAATTGCATTTTCGCAAATTATTTTTTTTTTTTTTAAAAGACACGGAGGCAAGAACAATAAAGTTACCATTTAATACGTACATACTTATCACTATCATCACTATCACCACATCAGCACATTGTTATGAGTGCGTTACATTGAGTCCTACCATAAAACGTGATTGTTCACCAAAAAAAAGTCGTTTCCCAGTAATATACAGGGTGTAAAAGACCTCATCACGTAGCCGTCAACCAAGCATCTGTACATCAAACTGAGTAACTTTTTTTTTTTTTTTTTTTTTTTTTCGGATGGGAAATCATCAAATGACTTCTCCCGCTCTGGGCGGAGCAGGAGGGAGTGTCAGACTTTTACTGACTAAAACCCATCCATGTTCCTTCATCGCCCTTTGTGTTCCGGGGCCACGGTATCTCTTTCGAATAGTCCCGCAACCCCGGCAGGCATCGGTCCTTTCGGACCCCTTCTTTTTTGCTGACTCTCTTTGAGGCGCGCGTGGAACACGAACGCGCCGTCGACACGGCCTGTCGTCATGAGACGGACGGACGGCGAGCTAGCCCATAGCCCACCGTCCACAGGCCCGCGCCTACGGTGGCCGGGGGCCACGTGGTGGCCCCCGACGCCCGGGGCGTCTCCCGCGGCGGCCGGGACGCTGTGAGGTTCTCTCCCTCTCACGTTCCGCCACCTCCTTCTCTAGCATTACTGCTTCGCAGAAGGAGGTGACGGCGTCCCATTCCGTCTCGCTCCGGACCATGGCTTGCACCAAGGCCGGACGCGAGAGGTCGCCGCCGCCAATCGCCGCTTCGAGGACACGGCGGTGCTCCGCCCACGCGGGGCACACCTCCACCGTGTGCTCCACCGTGTCCTCCGGTCGATCCTCGCAGTGGAAACACCCGGGCGTTTCCTCCCGCCCGATTCGGTGCAGGAACCTCCCGAAAACACCGTGTCCGGTGAGGACCTGCGTCAGGCGGAAGGTGAGGACGCCGTGGCGTCTCTCAAGCCACTCCTCAAAGAGGGGACTTACCGCCACTATTGTGGCGTGCCCTGCACGGGGTTGCGACAGTCGCTCTCTCCATGTCGCCATGAGATCACGCCGGAAGTCTGTCCGCTGAGCGACAATTTGTCGCGGCAGCGGGGTTTCCCCCCGGCGTAGCACCTCCGCGCGCCATTCATGTAGGCGCGCGAGGACTATCGCCTCCAGATCCCATGGCGGCAATCCGGCAAGGAGGCACGCCGACTCACGGGAGATCGTGCGGTACCCACGGGCCAGCCTTACGGCTACCACCTTTTGGGGCGCGTTCAGGTAATGGGCTGCACGCAGCCTCAAGGAACGCGCCCACACCGGGGCCCCGTAAAGGGCCATGGACCGCACGACTCCCGCGTAAAGCCTCCGGCAGGAGGCGTTTGGCCCCCCAAGGTTGGGCAGGAGCCGCCTGAAGGCAGCCCCGGTCCGTTCCAGTTTGGGGGCCAGACGTCGGAAATGCTCCACGAAGTTCCATCGGCTATCGAGGACGAGTCCCAGGTACTTCAGCGTCGACTCGACGCCGACGGATACCCCTCCTACCGTCAGTGAGGATCCCGGAGGTGGCGCATTCCGAGGCCCATGAAAGCACATGGCCTCGGACTTGTGCAATGCCACCTCGAGACCCAGTTGCCGGATCCTCTCGACGACTATCGCAACCCCGCGTGTCATTATTTCGGCCGCCGCCTCGTGCGACCCCCCTTGTGCCAGCACCAGCGTGTCGTCTGCATAGCAGAC
Source organism: Xestia sexstrigata (assembly GCA_941918905.2). Classification (NCBI taxonomy): domain Eukaryota; kingdom Metazoa; phylum Arthropoda; class Insecta; order Lepidoptera; family Noctuidae; genus Xestia; species Xestia sexstrigata. The sequence continues at coordinate 2,576,012 of OW799231.2, read as the reverse complement.
CATGCTGACGCCGCTAGGGAGGTCGGCGCGCAGCACCCAGTCGTACCCGATGTTCCACAAGGAAGGCCCTAGGACCGATCCCTGTGGAACACCGCACGACATCTCTCGCCGGTTCCATTCTCCGCTGCGACCGGGGTAGATAACGGCTCTATCCGTTAGGTAGTCCCCGACCACACGACGAAGGTAGGTCGGCACCCGGTGATACCGGAGTGCCTCCCTAATGCAGCTCCAGGGCATGGAGTTGAAGGCGTTGGCGATGTCAAGAGACACCGCCAAGACAACCCCCCCCCGGGACACTGCATCCCCCGTCGTGAGGGCTCTCACGCGCATGATGGCGTCCACCGTAGAGCGCCCCTTGCGGAAACCAAACTGGTGTTCCGCAAGATCCGGCCCCGTCCCCGCAAGGTGCTCGGCGAGGCGGTTTGCAATGACTCTTTCAAAGAGCTTGCCCACCTCGTCGAGCAACACTATGGGCCGGTATGCGGACGGAGAGTCCGCAGGGCGCCCCGGCTTCCGAATGAGGACCAGCTTCCCCGTCTTCCAACGAAGCGGGAACTGGCCTCTCTCCAAGCATGCGCTTAGGAGCCCCTCCAGTCGGGGCCCGAGAGCCTCCGAGGCCAGGACCCAGGCTTTGCCAGGCAAGCCGTCGGGTCCCGGGGCGGTATTTTTGGCACTGAGCCTGCGTACCGCCACTCTCAGGTCTACCCCAGTCACTACCGGAGTGTCGTCGTCATCGTCCTGGTGATCCGCTTCCAGCACCGCAGGCGGCGGAGCCATAGGCGGGGGGGGATGTTCCCCCCGCGTAGGGAACAGAGTGCTCACTACGTCCTCCACGAGCTCAGGCCGGAGACTCTGCGTCAGTGGGGGGGCCCAGGTGCGGAGTTTATCCCGCACCATCTTGTAAGGGCGCCCCCACGGATCTCTGTCGAGAGTCCCCAGCAATTCCTCGCGGGCCTGATCCCTGGCCCGCAGGACAGCTTCGCGGAGGGCGGTCTTCGCCGCTCTGTACCCCTCATATAGCTCCGCCTCAATGGCTGCCGCATCCGGTGGGCGGATGCGGAGCCTGCGATGCCTGGCGTACAGGTGCCGCGCAGCCACGCACGCCTCACGCAGAGACGTCAGTTCTCGCGACCACCAGTACACCTGACGCCGGGCGCTTCCTGGCCGGACTCGGGGCATTGCCACGTCACAAATGTCGGACATGGCCTCCTGGAACCACCCTGCCTCATTGTTAATGTCGGCAGGCCTGTCTGGTGATGTCACCCAGGCCTGCACGATCGAGGCTTCCAGGAGGAGCTCCCGGTCCAGCTGCTTCAGCGCCCAGCGCGGACCACTCGGGGCCTGTTGGACCGGCGCGCTTGAGGTCTGGGTGGAGACGTCGAACCGGATATACCGGTGGTCGGAATAGGTCTCCACCCCCTCCATGACACGCCAGTCAACGACACGTGGCGACAGAGCGGGGCTAGCGAACGAAATGTCCACCACCGACTCACCCCGCATCCGCACGCACGTGGGGACAGAACCCCGATTTAGGACGACCAGGCCCTTCTCCAGAGCCCAGTCCTCCACCATCCTTCCCCGCACATCTGTGCAACGAGAACCCCAAGCCAAGTTCTTGGCATTGAAGTCCCCGAGGACAAGCACGGGGAGGGAATGGTTCCCGACGACGACACTCAACTCTGCGAGAGAGTTGTGGAACTCGGCGAGAGTTCGGCTCGGGGAGAAGTAGACTCCCACCACTACCACTACCACTACCACTACCACTACGATCTCTCCGAACCGTGCTGCTACGCACCCCCGACCCCTCCTGACACCTTCAAGGGTCGGGGTACCGGCGGCGGCCGACGATACTATGGTCACTGAGCCGCTAAGGTCCGCCACCCAGTCTTCCCTGGGCTGGACGAAATACGGCTCAGCGACCACAGCGATGTGTATCGACCACTGCGCCATGCTCTGGAGCAACAGATCCTGAGCGCAGGCGCAGTGGTTGATATTCGCTTGGAGGAAGCGTAATGGGGCCGTTATTGGCACTCCATTACCGCTTCCTCCACCCTGGCCCCCTGTGAGGGCCCCTCTACGGCAGCGGCAGAGGCAGCGGCGGCAGTTGCGGCTGCGGCGGTGGCGACGGTGGCGGTGGTGGTGGCTGTGGAGGGCCCTCCCCTGCCTCTGGCCTTGGCCTTGGCGGGTGCAGCGCAGGCCTTGCTGCCAGCCCGGTGATCAGCCGGCTTGCCAGACACCGCGCATGCGGCGCAGTGCGGCGTGGCGCAGCAAGTCGCGGATATGTGACCGGGCTGACTGCAGCGGAAGCAGAGGCCGCTGCGGTCGACCTCCGAGGCGCATTGCACCGACACATGGTGTCCCACATGGCAGCGGTAGCACCTCAAAGGTCTGGGCTCCAGCAGCTTCACCTGCGCTGACACCCAGCCCACCAGTAGCCTACGGCCCTCCACAATTGCTTTGGCCGCCGTCACAGGGCAGCTTACCATAACGGTTCGCATGCCCGTGGAGTCCGGACGAAGGGCGCCTGCCCTGACCTGATCGGCAGGGCACCCTCCGGACCTAGCAACGGCGGCCACCACCTCCTCCTCGGTCACTGAGTCGTCCAGACCCAGGACGCGCAGGTCTGCGCATCTGACGGGCCTGGACACTCGGGCGTCGTCCGCGTTTAGGGACGCTCTGAGCTTTTCAGCCAGAGCGTCAGCGGACGAGCCACTGGTTTCACCGGGGATCTCCAGCAACCGAGCTCCCGTCGCGGTGACTTTAAGCCGGAGGCCCCCGGTGATCCCGAGCTCGCCGAGATCCACCGTCTCTTTTGCCTTCGCCAGCAGGTCGCGGTAGGACACGCCCCTCTTTTCCGCGTCCGGCTGTAGTGTAATCACTACAGCTGCGGTCTTCGGGGCGCGGAGCCTAGCCGCGATCTTTCGCGCCCTGTGCTGGTGCTGCCGCTCCTCATTGCGGGCCTTTTTGGCCGCCTTTCGCCCCTTCCGCTTCTCCCCGACCACCTGCCATCCGGCTTCAGCCGCGGGAGGGGTAGCTGGGGGCTGGGGGGGCTGGGGGGGTGGTGGCGGCGTCGGCATCTGACATGCCGCAGGCGCTGGCCCACTCGCCGCTGGCACCAGCGCTGGCGCCGGCACAGTCACCGCCTGGGCAGCTGCCTTGCCTTTTCCCCTCTTGTGGGCCTTCTTGGCCGGCGCCGTTTTACCGCCGTTTTCCGCTGGAGCTGGTTTTTCCGGGGAGGCCACCACAGCCCTGTTGGGTGGTTGGTTGGACGGCCCTGGTCCGGGTGCTGCTGCAGCAGCCGCATACGAGGCCGCCTTCGGGCCCGTGGTGGCCTTATTTGCCGCCAGGGGGGGGCGCAAGACAATTCCCTCCAGGACGGAGAACCGCGCCTGGAAGGAAGCCAGCTCCTGCCGGACCAGGTTCAGGACCTGGTTCTCCACCGGCGCAGGCTGGCTCTGTCGCTGCTGCCGGCCCCCATTTTGAGGCGCCACGCGAAAGCTAGGCTCACGCAGACTGGCCAGGTCTGCTTGGAGCTTTGCATTCTCCTTTTGCAGGACTTCCGTGGCGGCCAACAGGCGGGCCACCTCCGCCCGGAGTTTGACCACCTCCTCTCCATCAATTGGAGGAGGAGGAGGAGAAGTAGCAGGAGGCCCCGCAAAGTTTGCCTCCGCTGCCGCCATGATGGAGGCGGAAGCCGCGGGTATGGCCTTGAGTTTAGACGATGTCTTCACCTTCAAGGCCACGCCCCTTATAGCGGCTTCCACCTCCTTTGCGAACCTGGCCTTACACTCCGCCTCGGAGCCGCCAGGTGCACCCGCCTCGTCGCCCGACCCAGGAGCAATATTGCCCGGGTGGCGCACCTCCTCGGCCAGCTTTGCTGCCCTCTCGGACCTCACGGAGGCAGAGAGCCCCCTCCCCTTGCCCCGGATCCCACCACGCTTGTTGGTGGGGATCTTTGGGGCCGAGGCCTCCTCATAAACTGAGTAACTTTACGCAAAAATTATTGCTACGAAACGACTTTTTTTTTGGGGTGAAAAATCATATTTTGTGGTAGAACTCAATGTAACGCACTCAAACCATTGTGCTGATGGATGGATTGAATAGTACGGGGGTCGTGGAGGTGTTTAAAGTAAAAATCTTCCAGTCAAAACTTGTATTTGAATAAAACTTGTCAAAAAGTTGGAACTTTGACCCCCAATATCTCCGTAACTAGAAGGTTCCCAAGTATGATGTAGAACAAAAAAATGATCGCAATGACGAGGAGAACAAGTGCCTTTCGGCTTCGTTAAGAGGTGTTTTACACCCTTTATTTTACATAAAGTTACTTCACCTACAATTATTGTTGGTGAAAACAGGCAATTTGGCATTGAGTTAGGCATCCAGTTAGGTGACAAATTATGACTGGCATCCAAACTTCAAAATATTACCCCTCTATTAATTAGTAGCAGCGAACGGCATCTTCAAGGTTAAGCAACACTTTACGAGTTTGTTCCGAGGATAAGTAACGATCCATTACATACTGACTTCCCTGCGAGTCCCGAAAAAGTGAAAGCCAGTCAATGGTCTGTGTAAAATCAAAATCAAAGCATTTATTTCAAATAAGCCAGTTACAGGCACTTTTGAATTGTCGAAACAAAGATGAAAATTAAATGTAGCTACAGTCCCAGTCACAAGACATAAAAACTGTGAAAGTACTGTAGTTGCCCATTCCCTAGCGTAGATCTCTATGGACAAGAACGGGCAAGAAACTCCATGGACACTCTTTTAAATCAGAATATTGTTACAAAATCTTGGTTACATCATTCATGTTGAGATGGTATATTATGTGAGAACAATGTAGCAAGATGTGCACGTTAAAAGTGTCCACAGTAAAAACACACAAAAAAAATACAATTTAAAATAATTCATTCAAATAAGCCATGGCCACTAAGAGATGACCAGTCACAACTGACAGCGCCCGTTCACGGACATGACGCATGGATCAGCACCATTCAACTCAACCATTTTGAAGGGAACTAAATGATCCGAAACATGCGCCACCATCAGCGAGACATTTGAGTGAGCATGACATACTCTCAACCGCCAGGGCACATTCAAGTCAAGAAAAGACGTAGGTTTTCAGTGAATGATAGCTTTCTAGTACATAGTACTCACACAATATGGGCTATGCAATTATATAATACTAAAGAGATTGAATCTTTACAATGCAAAGATAGTTGTACAATCTTCAGCAGCTCCAACAATACAATTTAATGCTATCAATTTATGCGCCCCTGTCCTTGTGGAGCAGGACCAGCATTAAGCCAAGCATTTTTATCAGCGATATAATCGCTCAACTTGTAATATGCTTACTTACATAGTGTGCGTTTAATGCTTGTTTTAAATTTCGACTCATTCAGTTCAAGAATACTTTGTGGAATTTTTTTATAGCATCTCAAACAGTACCCCATGAAAAATGAGTCTACTTTAGCGAGTCTGAAGCCTGGCTGAACTAGTTGGTCCCTATTTCTAGTACTGTAATTATGTCTGTCACCCCTTTTACCAAAAAGGTGCAGATTTTTTCTGACGTACATTATGTTTTCGTAGATGTATTGACAATGTACCGTCATGATGCCAATATCTTTAAACAGTTCCCTTAGAGAATCGCGCTTACGAAGATTATGTATGGCTCTGATGGCTCTTTTCTGCAGAATAAATATAGAATCAATATCTGCAGCCCGTCCCCACAGCAAAATGCCATAAGACATTATACTATGAAAGTAACTAAAATAAACCAGTCTAGCGGTATCTACATCAGTATATTGACGGATCTTTCTAATGGCATAGGCAGCTGAACTTAACCGCCCCGCAAGAGATGTTAAATGAGAACCCCATTGTAGCCTTGAATCAAGCGTAATCCCCAGGAAAACCATTTTATCTACGAATTCAAGTTTCTCTTTATTCAATATTATATCACATTCACTACTTTTAACATTCGGTAAAGCAAATCTTATGCATTTGTTTTTTTTTTCATTTAGTACCAAATTGTTTGCTGTGAACCAATTTTGGAACTGAAGTAGGGCATTATTCACGTCATCTAGATTTTGGGCCCGCCTATTTATCTTGAAAATTAGGGAAGTGTCATCAGCAAATAACACCATATAGGTGATATAATCAGCCACTCCAGGTACAGTACTGGTATCCGGTAGCATTTATTGAAAATTCAACATAAGAAAAGACGGGCCGTTGTTAACAATGGTTTACATTAGGCACTTTGTAAGTAGGCACACGATTGTGCTTACTCAGATCGCGATTGTGCTTGTGTCTACTCAGTCTACTGGTTAACTCGGTCTACTAGTCTACTCAGTCTTCTGGTCTACTCAGTCTTCTGGTCCACTTAGTCTTCTGTTCTACTCAGTCTACTGGTCTACTCAGTCTTCTGGTCTACTCAGTCTACTGGTCTACTCAGTCTTCTGGTCTACTCCATCTACTTGTCTACTCAGTCTTCTGGTCTACTCAGTCTACTGGTCAACTCGGTCTTCTGGTCTACTCTGTCTACTTGTCTACTCAGTCTTCTGGTCTACTCGGTCTACTGGTCTACTCGGTCTACTGGTCTACTGGTCTACTCAGTCTACTGGTCTACTCAGTCTTCTAGTCCACTTAGTCTTCTGGTCTCCTCGGTCTACTGGTCAACTCGGTCTACTGGTCTACTCGGTCTACTGGTCTACTCGGTCTACTGGTCTACTCAGTCTACTGGTCTACTCGGTCTACTGGACTACTCGGTCTACTGGTCCACTCAGCCTACTGGTCTACTCAGTCTACTGGTCAACTCAGTCTTCTAGTCTACTCAGTCTTCTAGTCTACTCAATCAGTCTTCCCGGTCTACTAGTCTACTCAATCGGTCTTTCCGGTCTACTAGTCCACTTAGTCTTCTGGTTTACTCGGTCTACTCGGTCTACTGGTCTACTCGGTCTACTGGTCTACTCGGTCTACTGGTCTACTCGGTCTACTGGTCTACTCAGTCTACTGGTCAACTCAGTCTTCTAGTCTACTCAATTGGTCTTCCCGGTCTACTAGTCTACTCAATCGGTCTTCTCGGTCTACTAGTCCACTTAGTCTTCTGGTCTACTCGGTCTACTGTTCTACTCGGTCTACTGGTCTACTCGGTCTTCTGGTCTACTCGGTCTACTGGTCTACTCGGTCTACTGGTCTACTCAGTCTTCTGGTCTACTCGGTCTACTGGTCTACTCGGTCTACTGGTCTACTCGGTCCACTGGTCTACTCGGTCTACTGGTCTACTCGGTCTACTGGTCTACTTGGTCTACTGGTCTACTCGGTCTGCTGGTCTACTCGGTCAACTGGTCTACTCGATCTATTGGTATACTCGGTCTACTGGTCTACTCGGTCTACTGGTCTACTCGGTCTACTGGTCTACTCGGTCTACTGGTCTACTCGGTCTACTGGTCTACTCAGTCTACTGGTCCACTTAGTCTGCTGGTATACTCGGTCAATTGGTCTACTCGGCATTGAGTTAAGCATCCAGTTAGGTGAAACTTTAGTTGGTGAAAACGGGCAATTAGGCATCCAGTTAGGGTACAATTATTGTTGGTGAAAACAGGCAATTAGGCATTGAGTTAGGCATCCGGTTAGGCGACGCTTAGTGTTGGTGAAAACGGCCAATTAGGCATTGAGTTATGCATCCAGTATGGTGACACTATAGTTGGTAAAAACGGTCAATTAGGCATTGAGTTAGGAATCCAGTTAGGTGACGCTTAGTGTTGGTGAAAACAGGCAATTAGGCATCCAGTTGGGTGACACTATAGTTGGTGAAAACGGCCAATTAGGCATTGAGTTAGGAATCCAGTTAGGTGACGCTTAGTGTTGTTGAAAATAAGCAATTAGGCATTGAGTTAAGCATCCAGTTAAGGGACGTTTTATCTAGAAAAATACCTACAAATGATATATCAATAAAATTAATGTACCAGTGTTTATTTAAATAATTTAACTGAAGAGAAGGATATTTACAATTTACAAATTTATTAAAATTGAAGTGTCTGTGTAATTTTAAAATAAATGCACTTTCGCAAATATTTTTTTTTTTTTTTTGATAGACACCCGGAGGCAAGAACAATAAAGTTAATGGTAACTTTATTGTTCTTGCCTCCGGGTGTCTATCAAAAAATAAAAAAAAACACGTACGTAATACGTACATACTTATCACTATCATCACTATCACCACATCAGCACAATGTTATGAGTGCGTTACATTGAGTCCTACCATAAAACGTTATTGTTCACCAAAAAAAAGTCGTTTCCCAGTAATATACAGGGTGTAAAAGACCTCATCACGAAGCCGTCAACCAAGCATTCTGTACATCAAACTAATTATCTTTACGCAAAAATTATTGCTGGGAAACGACTTTTTTTTTGGGGTGAAAAATCATATTTTGTGGTAGAACTCAATGTAACGCACTCAAACCATTGTGCTGATGGATGGATTGAATAGTACGGGGGTCGTGGAGGTGTTTAAAGTAAAACACTTACAGTCAAAACTTTTATTTAAAAAAAACTTGTCAAAAAGTTGGAACTTTGACCCCCAATATCGAACAAGTGCCTTTCGGCTTAGTTAAGAGGTGTTTTACACCGTTTATTTTGCATAAAGTTACTTAGTTTAATGTACATAAAGCTTGGCTTCGTGAAGTATTCGTTTACACTCTGTCATAGATATCTGCTAAAAGTTTGTCACATGGCCACCCGCCATCCCATCCTCCAGAAGTCATCGGCTATAAATTAGCGCTACCCATGCGAAGCCGGGGCGGGTGGCTAGTAAGTTATAATTTCAGCTTGCATTTATTCTTTTGATCCCCTTACCATACTTTGAGCCCTCTCAAGTCTCTCTCATTGCTTCTGATGTTACTCACGTTGGCATCAACGCCCAATTAGGCATTGAGTTAGGCATCCAGTTAGGTGACGCTTAGTGTTGGTGAAAACGGCCAATTAGGCATTGAGTTAAGCATCCAGTAAGGTGAAACTTTAGTTGGTGAAAACAGGCAATTAGGCATCCAGTTAGGGTACAATTATTGTTGGTGAAAACAGGCAATTAGGTATTGAGTTATGCATCCGGTTAGGTGACGCTAAGTGTTACTGAAAACGGCAAATTAGGCATTGAGTTATTTATCCAGTTAGGTGACTCTTATTTGGTGAAAACGGCCAATTATGCATTGAGTTAGGCATCAAGTTAGGTGAAGCTTAGTGTTGGTGAAAACGGACAATTAGGCATCCAGTTAGGTGACACTTAGTGTTGGTGAAAACAGCCAATTAGGCATTGAGTTATGCATCCAGTAAGGTGACACTATAGTTGGTGAAAACGGTCAATTAGGCATTGAGTTAGGAATCCAGTTAGGTGACGCTTAGTGTTGGTGAAAACAGGCAATTAGGCATCCAGTTGGGTGACACTATAGTTGGTGAAAACGGCCAATTAGGCATTGAGTTAGGAATCCAGTTAGGTGACGCTTAGTGTTGGTGAAAATAAGCAATTAGGCATTGAGTTATGCATCCAGTAAGGTGACACTATAGTTGGTGAAAACGGTCAATTAGGCATTGAGTTAGGAATCCAGTTAGGTGACGCTTAGTGTTGGTGAAAACAGGCAATTAGGCATCCAGTTGGGTGACACTATAGTTGGTGAAAACGGCCAATTAGGCATTGAGTTAGGAATCCAGTTAGGTGACGCTTAGTGTTGGTGAAAATAAGCAATTAGGCATTGAGTTAAGCATCCAGTTAAGGGACGTTTTATCTATAAAAATACCTACAAATGATATATCAATAAAATTTATGTACAGTGTTTATTTAAATAATTTAATTGAAGAGAAGGATATTTACAATTTACAAATTTATTAAAACTGAAGTGTCTGTGTAATTTTAAATTAAATGCACTTTCGCAAATATATATTTTTTTTTTTTGATAGACACCCGGAGGCAAGAACAATAAAGTTAATGGTAACTTTATTGTTTTTGCCTCCGGTTGTCTATCAAAAAAAAAAAAAACACGTACGTAATACGTACATACTTATTACTATCATCACTATCACCACATCAGCACAATGTTATGAGTGCGTTACATTGAGTCCTACCATAAAACGTGATTGTTCACCAAAAAAAAGTCGTTTCCCAGTAATATACAGGGTGTAAAAGACCTCATCACGAAGCCGTCAACCAAGCATTCTGTACATCAAACTAAGTAACTTTACGCAAAAATTATTGCTGGGAAACGACTTTTTTTTTGGGGTGAAAAATCATATTTTGTGGTAGAACTCAATGTAACGCACTCAAACCATTGTGCTGATGGATGGATTGAATAGTACGGGGGTCGTGGAGGTGTTTAAAGTAAAACACTTACAGTCAAAACTTTTATTTAAAAAAAACTTGTCAAAAAGTTGGAAATTTGACCCCCAATATCTCCGTAATTAAAAGGTTCCCAGGTATGGTGTAGAACAAAAAAATTATCGCAATGACGAGTAGAACAAGTGCCTTTCGGCTTAGTTAAGAGGTGTTTTACACCCTTTATTTTGCATAAAGTTACTTAGTTTAATGTACATAAAGCTTGGCTTCATGAAGTATTCGTTTACACTCTGTCATAGATATCTGCTAAAAGTTTGTCACATGGCCACCCGCCATCCCATCCTCCAGAAGTCATCGGCTGTAAATTAGCGCTACCCATGCGAAGCCGGGGCGGGTGGCTAGTAAGTTATAATTTCAGCTTGCATTTATTCTTTTGATCCCCTTACCATACTTTGAGCCCTCTCAAGTCTCTCTCATTGCTTCTGATGTTACTCACGTTGGCATCAACGGCCAATTAGGCATTGAGTTAGGCATCCAGTTAGGTGACGCTTAGTGTTGGTGAAAACGGCCAATAAGGCATTGAGTTAAGCATCCAGTTAGGTGACACTTTCGTTGGTAAAAACAGGCAATTAGGCATCCAGTTGTAAAACTTGTATGTCAATCAAACACCAGCTCAAGTTAACAACTGAATCCTTTATTTATCTAAGTACATCTCGTTACCTCCCTACCCTCAGTTACATTTATATATTTATATCTTACATATCGACATCCCCCTTTTTCAAAAAAAAAATAAAAACAAATAGGTACCATTTTCGAATTTTACACAAATCAATAGGTCATGCAAAAAAAAAAAAAACTAATTTTTAGATCTATTAAAACAATATAACTTTACTTATCTAAAATTAATACGTTTTAAGAAAATGATGTAAAAAAGAACAATAATTAAAATAACAATAATAATACGTGCATTCAACCACTAAATAAGAATTTAATTTCATCAACCATTTAGGTATTGATCTAGCAACCATTATATTTTAACAACAAGACAAACTACTTAAACGTTATTAAATACTGTACATATTATAATCATTTTGTATTCATAATTTCATTATTATTAATTCTATTATATTTCAGGCTTCGTCCTCGAGATTAGCATTTGATACACTTGTAGTACACACCATTCCACACTATTTTGAGAATATTTCATTTCTTCTACCTCCCATTTTGTTTAAAAATTCTTTCGATATTTATTTTACTGAGGGTAGATTAGTCCACTTGATTCCTGCGCTCGCAATCCGTCTCATTCGCTTTTTAGTGCCGCGCCGTTCCACACTCGCTCGCTCGAAAAAAGTTACATATTTTAAAAGTTAATATCTAGTGTTATTGGTATAATAATGCCTAAAAGAAAAGGTGATAATTGTGATCGTATAAAACAAAAAATTAGAAGATTAGAAAGAAAGTTAAGACGCAAGCGGCGTCGATCGCGTGATCGTTATTACTCGGATGACTCTGAGTTATCGTCAACAACAAGTTTGCGCCGGCGTTCACCGTTACAAGGTATGTTTTTTCTTTTCTTTTCATGCTCTATTATGAATCAGCGTTTGACCTATTTACGCACTAATTTTATTTCAATTAGATTGCATAATGATCTGCTAGGTTATTATAATGAAAATAGACGAGATATTTTACTTCTTGTAGTTTTATTTCTGCTCAATAAATTAGTGTTACGGACAGTACAATGGGACTGATTTTTTCACTAATATGGGCCAGACTTATTTAGATTTAATTATTCTTTAGTTAGGGAACAATAGTTTGCGGACAGTTCTTGCTTGCATTGGGACTGTTTCTTACTGTTAATTTCCTACTAATAATTTAGTTCAACTATAAATTATGTAACTCACAAGTGAGTAAAGAATTTAACTTAATGAATAAACAACATTTTATTGTCACGATGATAAAATCGAATGCAGTCACTTCTCGGCCCACCGAGCAGTACATTGGGACTGTTTTATGGTGCTTGATAAATTTGTTTGCGGACAGTACGTGTTATCATAACTTGGGACTGTCACTTACAATATAATATTGACTCGCATTGCCAGGCTACATGGGACTTTACGTCTCCTTTTCAGACGGAGAATACATGGAATTGTTAAATAATGAAGCGGTCATGTCAGACCTATATCAGCCTTCTCCTGAGCTACAAACAGATGTAGACCTAACGCAGCCCGAGGTGGAGCTGGAACCAGATCCAATCCCCAGCACATCACGAGACGAAAACTCTGTCCAGATTCGGTCTGTTGTGATAGTTTCGCCGGATCCTAGGGATCCTTCACCACTCGTAGTCCCAGAGCCTGTTCCAGTTGCAGACCCGATGACACCTGCAACAGAAGACTCGGGACTTGATAATGAGCTGTTGGATATATTAGGTACAGATCCTACGACAGAGAAAAAATACGGAAAAGATATACAAAAAGATTTGTCGATAAGATTTCAACATTGGACTACGACGGGGATAACGAAAGAGCTGCGTAGGGAACTTAAAGAAAATTATTTAACTCCTGAAAATGCCAAGTTGGTTGATCCTCCTGAATTAAATGCAGAAATAAAAGCAGCTGTCTCAGATGTTATTGCTAAACGCGATAAAGCTATTGAAAGTAAACAAAAGCAACTTACCTTAGCCATTACTTCCCTAGGAGAAGTCATCACGCTTATATTATCTGCGAAGGAGAAAAATACAGCTCTACTCAAACTTGTGATGGATTCTACGCGTATCATCTGCGACTGTCAACACGCTGACTCTGTGACACGGAGGAACTTCCTGTTGAATGCTGTTAAGAAAGAAGTTAGAGACCAGCTACAAAATACAAAGATTGACAAGCTTCTTTTCGGCGAGAACTTAGCCGAAACCATTAAAACTGCAAAAGCCATCACTAAATCTGGTACAGATCTTAAACCTCCGGCACCTAAACCTCCCAATAAGAAGTTTACGCAGAGCTCAGTTAATCCTTCAAGGAATTTAAACTGGAGGAATCCGGGTCCGACGCGCAGGCCGAAGGGTCCACCAAGGATGAAGGAGCCTGCGACGACATCGACCAATCAGCCAGCCAGCTCGTCCAAGCCGTCTCTGCATCCGCAGCAGCGACAGAACTACAGACGTCGCTAAACAAGGTAAAACCTGCTGGTCGATTGTCCTTATTTTATAAAGAATGGTCAATGATCACTCATGATCCAATGATCCTTTCATAATATATAAAGGGTTATAAAATTCCCTTTTCTCGGTCACCAATTCAGGCAGTACCTCCTAGTATTCGGAAATATTCCGAGTCAGAAAGAGCACATTTCACTGAATCCATCGATAATTTATTATCGATAGGAGCTATTTCAGAATGTGAAGCCGAGTCCGATCAATATTTGTCAAACTTCTTTTTAATACCCAAGTCCAATGGGAAGATGCGTTTTATCTTAAATTTAAAATCTTTGAATAAATTTATCGAGACTAATCACTTTAAACTGGAAGACTTGAGAACAGTACTAAAACTGATATCAAGAGATTGTTATTTATGCACTATCGACTTAAAGGACGCATATTATCTAATTAAGATTGATAAAGATGATCGAAAATATCTCCGGTTCCAGTTTGAGCATTCTATTTATGAATTTAATATTTTACCTTTCAGCTTAAATACTGCTCCGTTTGTATTTACAAAGGTTATGAAACCAGTCATGAAATTATTGAGAATACGTGGATACTTATCTACAATATATTTAGATGACATTTGCCTTATTGGTCATGATTATCAAACTTGTTACAAAAACCTGCAAGAAACCAAAAAACTCCTCACGAGCCTTGGTTTTATCATAAATAGGGAAAAAAGTAATTTCAATCCTTCCCACACTTGCAGATATTTTGGATATGTTTTAGATACGAGAAAGTTTCAGGTCACATTACCAAAAAAAAAAATAGATAGAATTAAATTTGAAATCACAAAAATGAAAAATCTAAAACAATGCAAAGTCAGAGCCTTTGCAAGTTTTGTTGGTCTTTTGGTGTCTGCCTGCCCAGCTGTGGAGTATGGCTGGCTGTATACAACATTTTTTGAAAGATGTAAATACCTTCATTTAAAGTATACAAATAATAATTATGAATCGGTTATGAATATACCAAATTCATTAAAAATAGACTTTGAGTGGTGGAATCATGCTATCGACCATTCTGTTTGTAAAATTAAAGTAGATAAATATGACCTTGAAATTTTCTCGGATGCCTCAACAACGGGGTGAGGAATTGCGTGTGGTGATCAGAGAGCTAGTGGTCTGTGGGGAGACGCTGAACTCAGCCAACACATCAATTATCTAGAAATTATGGCTGCTTATATTGGCCTTAAAATATTTGCCAAGGATTTTTCTAACTCTCGGGTTCTTCTTCGGATTGACAATACCACCGCGATTTCCTACGTCAACAGGATGGGAGGCATCCAGTTCCCCCATTTGACTTATGTTACAAGGCAACTTTGGCAATGGTGCGAACATAGAAATCTATATGTTTTCGCTTCATATATTCGCTCTTCTGAGAACTTTGAAGCAGATAAAGAGTCGAGACGTAAACATCCTGATATTGAGTGGCAACTTGCAAACTATGCCTACAATAAAATTGTAACAATATTTGGTCCCCCAAATATAGATTTATTCGCCAGTCGATTAAATAATAAATGCCCAAGATACGTCTCCTGGCATAGAGATCCGGATGCGTACGCTGTAAATGCTTTTACAATTTCTTGGTCAGAATTTTATTTTTATGCGTTTCCACCGTTTTCTATTATATTAAAATTATTACGGAAAATTCAGTCTGACAAGGCCAAGGGAATAGTGGTTGTCCCACACTGGCCTACACAGCCGTGGTACCCATTATTTAAAAGACTTTTAGTGTCTGAAATGGTCATATTCAGGGCTAATGAAAATTTAATTTTATCTACCGATTTCAGTCGGCGCCACATGCGCAACACCATTACCCTGGTGGCAGGGATCTTATCCGCGAGGCGATGATAAGAAGAGGTATCCCACCTTCGTCTATGGATATATTGCTTAATTCACTCTCGGAGAACTCTTATAAACAATATGAAGGGTGCTATAAAAAGTGGTTCATTTATTGTAATGAGAATAAATTGAACATGTATGAGGTATCAATTCCAAATATTATGAACTTCTTAACATTAGCGTATAATGGTGGTGCCCAATACGGAACTTTAAATTCATACCGGTCGGCTTTAAGTTTAATTACTAGAGAAAACATTTCCGGGAATGAAGATATAAAAAGATTCTTTAATGGGGTATTTCGTTCTAGACCCCCTCTGCCTAAGTATAACGAGACCTGGGACACGTCTCTGGTATTAAATAATCTTGAAAAATGGTACCCTAATCAAGAACTAAGCCTTGAAAAAATTACAAAGAAATTAATTACTCTTCTAGGTCTCGTCACTGCACATAGGGTGCAAAGTTTATCAAAAATTAAAGTTTGCAATATTGAAAGGTCTCATAAAGAAATTAAAATTAAAATTCCCGACCTTATAAAAACTTCTAGAATTGGGGCATCTCAACCTATGCTAGTTATTCCGTTTTTTGATAAAAAGCCAGAGATTTGCCCAGCACAAGCTATACTTACTTACCTTGAAATGACTGAGGGACTTAGAATCAATACTGACACCTTATTTATCAGTTTTAAAAGACCTCATAAATCGGTAGGTGCACAAACTTTATCTAGATGGATAAAACATACCCTAAGTTTAAGCGGAATTGATACTTCCACGTTCACTGCGCATAGTACTCGGCATGCTGCCACATCAGCTGCGCAGAGGTTAGGTGTTAATATTGACCAAATTAGGAGAGCTGCTGGTTGGAGCCACAACTCCCAGGCATTTGCAAAATTTTATAGTAGACCTGTTAATAATAATGAATCTAATGATTGTTTTGGAATGGCTATTTTGAATGATTCAATTAACAAGCAAACCGCTTAGTTACTCAAGTAATTAGATCAATTGTAAAATTAAGTAATAATTAATTAATATATATTTTTTTGTTTTGTTTACAACAATATTAAATACTTTGCAACTTATAAGTTCTGGATTTCATTCAATTATATTTTACGATTCATATCTCTAAAAGTCTACAAGTGTATCAAATGTTAATCTCGAGGACGAAGCCTGAAATATAATTAGAGATTAAACGAACTTACCTGTGAGTGAAGTTCGATCCTAATTATATGAAGGCTTCGTCCGAAGAGATTAGCTACCCTCCCACCCACTCGTTCGGTGTTTAACCCTATCAATCGTAAAATATGAAGACTAGACTAGACTCTAAACTAAATGAGACGGATTGCGAGCGCAGGAATCAAGTGGACTAATCTACCCTCAGTAAAATAAATATCGAAAGAATTTTTAAACAAAATGGGAGGTAGAAGAAATGAAATATTCTCAAAATAGTGTGGAATGGTGTGTACTACAAGTGTATCAAATGCTAATCTCTTCGGACGAAGCCTTCATATAATTAGGATCGAACTTCACTCACAGGTAAGTTCGTTTAATCTCCAATTATAATTTCATATTTGTGATTTTTATTTCAGTGTGAATTGTTAATTGAATTGATTTCCATTAATGTTATCAGAACAACTGGCAAAATAATTAAGTAGGTAAGTACATTATTGAAAGTGTTAACTACATTTATTTATTCAATTAGGAATTTAGAACAATCATAATAAAACATAGACCAACATTTCATAAGTTTTGCATCTCCACCAACTGATACAATAATCACTAAATTAAGCACCTTTTAAAATATATATATATACCTAAGTTAACTGTAATGTTCATGTTTATTTCCAATTTCGACCTTATTATGACGACGGATAAGTCCACCGGTCAGGCTCCCTCACAGTCCTGCCAAAACGAGTAGTGTATAAGTTAGATGTCTGCGAGTGTGAACTAGACGGAGAATCTTCGCGGCGTTCCGGTACGGTGACATCATCATAGTTTAGTAATGGCCGCGAGCGATCAGCTGTTGGGGAATACGCTGTGTCTACTATCAAATGCCTACGATTACGTATTAAACTTCCACCACGATCGAGATCAATACTATATGATCTTATTCCAACAAAAGCTGCAACAATTCCGCTTATCCATTTCTTATTTACTCTGACTTTTATTCTTTGACCTACTTTTAAAAGAATCATATCTTTTGCGCCTTTGTTGTAACACCAAGCCTGTTTGCTCTGTCTAATATCTAACTCACGCCTAACGTTTGTTTGTACTTTTGGTTTTAAGAGTTTTGGTGAGCATGGTACCAAACTTCTTAATTTTCTACTATAAAGTAATTCTGCTGGTGATGCTAGTGTGCTACCTAAAGGTGTGTTCGAATACCCCAATAAACCTAGCCTATAGTCTGAGTTATCGAACATAGTCTTTTTCATGATATTTTTTACAATTTGAACTGACCTCTCTGCCTGTCCGTTCGATTGTGCATATCGCGGTGATGACGTAATATGATTGAATTTCCAGTCTTTTGAAAATATTTTGAATTGGCTAGAATTGTATTCTGGTCCGTTATCTGACACAACAATGCTGGGAATTCCTTGCCTAGAGAATATTTTCTTCAATTTTGAAATTACTTCATTTGATGTCAATGATTTTAATTTTACACATTCTATAAATTTGCTATAATAATCAACAACCAATAAAAATAAGCTATTATTGAAATGAAACGTATCTGTGGCTATTTTACACCACGGTCTATTTGGAATGTCATGAGAAATCAAGGTCTCCTTCCTATTTTCATTTTTATGTGTTACACACGCTTGACACTTGCTGATATAATCTTCTAACTGACTGTTTATGTTTGGCCAAAACATTGTCTCACGCATACGTAACTTACACTTTTCTAATCCTAAATGACCTATGTGAATATTTTTTAACATTTCATACCTCATACTTTTCGGTATCACTATGCAATTACCTTTCCAAACCAAATAATGCAACACTGACAGATCATGACGGTGGATCCAATACGGTTTTAACTCATCATTAAGTTGTTGTTTGTGTTCTGGCCAACCCTGCTGTATACATTTCATTAATTGTTGTAGCTCACTATCCAAATATGTGAATTTTTGTAATTGTACAAAATGCGTATCCATTAAGAGATTGTATGCTATTACCGCGCACACCTGTGCCTTAGCATCAAAGTGATCGCGCAGATCTACACTCCGATAAGAAACCGGTTCCGCCGCGCGCGACAGTGTATCTGCTATGTATAGGTACTTTCCTGGTTTATATACTAAATTGAATGAATACAACTGTAGACGTAATAACATGCGCTGGAGTCGCGGAGGCGCACTTGCTATTGGTTTGTTTATTATGTTTACCAAGGGCTTGTGGTCTGTTTCGACAACTACGTCTGATTTTCCGTAAATATAAGTATAAAATTTTTCACATGCAAACACACAGGCCAGCAACTCCTTTTCAATTTGCGCATAATTTTGTTCTGCTTTAGTGAGAGATCGTGACGCATAACTAACTGGAAGATTGCTTTGCAATAAACAAGCCCCTAAACCACTTTTGCTCGCGTCTACCAATATAACTACTGGCTTGCTCGCATCAAAATACTGTAACACCGGCTTATTTGTTAGGCATTGTTTTAATTTGCTAAATGCATTTTGGTGTTCAGGTGTCCAGTGCCATTCTACTTCTTTCTTTAAAAGTAACCGCAAAAGTTTTGTTTTTTCCGATAAATTCGGTAGGAACCTACCCACATAATTTATTAATCCTAAAAACCTTTCTAAATCTTTTGTGTTTTCTGGATTTGGCATATTTTTAATAGCAGTAACATGGGACTCATCAGGATAAATACCTTTACTGGTTATTTTGTGGCCCAAATACTTTATTTCTGTTAACCCTATCTTGCACTTACTTTTATTTAATTTTAAATTTATTGCTCTGCATCTATCTAAAACTTTTTTCAATCGCTGATCATGTTCTTGTTTGTTCCTACCATATATAATCAAATCGTCAACAAAGAGACAAGTTCCCTCGATATCATCAAAGTACTCGTACATTTTCTTGTGAAATACTTCGGAAGCTGATGTTATCCCATACGGTAAACGTAAAAACTTATATCTGCCGAAAGCAGTATTAAAGGTACACAAATCTGTACTGTCTTTATGAAGCCTCAATTGCCAGAAACCATTTCTAGCATCTACCGTACTAAAGTACCTCGAACCAATAAAGTTAACTGTTATCTCATCTAGTGTTGGCAACTGAAAATGTTCCCGTTTTATGGCTCGATTCAAATCCCGTGGATCTAAACATATTCGTAAATCACCATTGGGCTTCCTTACTACTGTCATACTGTTAACCCAATCCGTAGGTCCTTCTACCCTAGCTATTATTTTTTGTTTTTCCATCTCATCCAATTTCAATTTTAGACTTTCTTTTAAAGACACTGGCAATTTTCGTGGAACATGTACAACTGGGCTTATGCCAGTATCTATACTTATTTTATATTCTCCTGGCATACAACCTACTTCCTCAAGAACGTCTTTATATTCAGCAAAGATACTATTTTTATATTCTGAGCTGTTTTCTGAGCTAGTAACGGCTAGTGTTAATTTTATTAAACTTAATTCTCGACAGCTGTCGCGGCCCAATATTGGAGGAGAAGTTACATCAGCTATTAAGAAGTCAATAATGTAATCCAACTCTTTATATTTTACTTTTAAATTACAGCTACCAACTACTGTGATGTCACTGCCCGAATACCCTCGAAGTTTGATATTGGTCGGAATAAGATAGTCTTTAGGTATTTTTAACGTTTCTAAATAATTATAGGGTAAAACATTAACATCCGCACCAGTATCAATTTTAAATGAAATTTCTTTGTTATTTATCGCTAACTTTACACACCAGTCACTTGAAGAATTGTTTACATAATAAATTACCTGATCGTTTGACCCGTCCTCGTCCCTTTGCACTTCATATACCTTACAAACACGTGAAAAATGGTTTAAATTGTTACACTTCAAACACCGCTTTCCAATCGCTGGACATTTATAACCGATGTGATCCATTCCACATGATCGGCACGAGCGTCCTTGGACTCGCTGATTAACGTTTCCATCGTAACCCCTCGACGTTGACGCCTTTGGATAATGTGGCGAGTACGATGATGTTCCGCGGCCTGCTCCCTGTCGAGAGCGAAGCACCGCCGCTCCTCGATGTTGCTGACCACGGCGTTGTTGTGCTACCCAAAGAACTTGATTACTGGTCTGATCTTCTACGTTATCACTCTTCGCGCTGTTTGTTCGTGATACACAATACGCACAGTGTTCCACCGAATCTTTCTTTATATTTCCTGCTTGTACGCGCGATAACTGGGCTATGTTGCATATTTCGACGGCCTTTTGCAATGTTAATTTGAGTTCTCGAAGAAGGCGTTCTCGAAGTGATCCGTCCTTAATTCCACAAATTAATCGGTCTCGTACTAAACCGTCACATAATCCCTCGAATTCACATTTTACCGCCAATTTCTTTAATTCCAACGAGAATTGTTCTACTGATTCACCATCCTTTTGCTCAAGTATAAAAAATGTATGCCTTTGTACAGTTATGTTTTTTCTTTATAGAAAAACACCATCAAACTTTTCTATTAAACTCTTCAAATCGCCGAACTGCTCCGTGAATTGATCATAAATCTCTCGACACTGTTCTCCCACAACATGTAAAAATATATTAATTTGCACCTTCTGAGTCTTCTTATTAAGCTCACATGCTTCAAAATATATTAAAAATGCAGTCTTCCATTTCTCCCATTCCTTGGAGACGTTTCCAGATGTCGAATTTTCCACGTTGTTATTAAAACAAAATGGAGACGGTGGCGGCAGTACAGTTTCCATTGTAGATTAGGTAAATAGTGCTCTGCAGGTCCACTTATTTTCAATGGGTAGTCACCACTTTCGATTTTGATCGATGGAATGACAAAATTTATCTACTTCAGGTATTTAACGATGTATCCTTTAGACC
The DNA here is from genome assembly GCA_941918905.2 of Xestia sexstrigata. Lineage (NCBI taxonomy): Eukaryota > Metazoa > Arthropoda > Insecta > Lepidoptera > Noctuidae > Xestia > Xestia sexstrigata. The sequence continues at coordinate 2,554,634 of OW799231.2, read as the reverse complement.
GGCTGCGCCATGTAAAACTTGTATGTCAATCAAACACCAGCTCAAGTTAACAACTGAATCCTTTATTTATCTAAGTACATCTCGTTACCTCCCTACCCTCAGTTACATTTATATATTTATATCTTACATATCGACACCAGTTAGGGTACAATTACTGTTGATGAAAACAGGCAATTAGGCATTGAGTTAGGCATCCAGTTATGTGACGCTTGGTGTTGGTAAAAACGGCCAATTAGGCATTGAGTTAAGCATCCAGTAAGGTGAAACTTTAGTTGGTGAAAACAGGCAATTAGGCATACAGTTAGGGTACAATTATTGTTGGTGAAAATAAATTAAATTAACTAACTCAATGCCTAATTGGCCGTTGATGCCAACGTGAGTAACATCAGAAGCAATGAAAGAGACTTGAGAGGGCTCAAAGTATGGTAAGGGGATCAAAAGAATAAATGCAAGCTGAAATTATAACTTACTAGCCACCCGCCCCGGCTTCGCATGGGTAGCGCTAATTTATAGCCGATGACTTCTGGAGGATGGGATGGCGGGTGGCCATGTGACAAACTTTTAGCAGATATCTATGACAGAGTGTAAACGAATACTTCACGAAGCCAAGCTTTATGTACATTAAACTAAGTAACTTTATGCAAAATAAAGGGTGTAAAACACCTCTTAACGAAGCCGAAAGGCACTTGTTCTCCTCGTCAGTGCGATCATTTTTTTGTTCTACACCATACCTGGGAACCTTCCAATTACGGAGATATTGGGGGTCAAAGTTCCAAGTTTTTAAAAAGTTTTTTTAAATAAAAGTTTTGACTGTAAGTGTTTTACTTTAAACACCTCCACGACCCCCGTACTATTCAATCCATCCATCAGCACAATGGTTTGAGTGAGTTACATTGAGTTCTACCACAAAATATGATTTTTCACCCCAAAAAAAAAGTCGTTTCCCAGCAATAATTTTTGCGTAAAGTTACTTAGTTTGATGTACAGAATGCTTGGTTGACGGCTTCGTGATGAGGTCTTTTACACCCTGTATATTAATGGGAAACGACTTTTTTTGGTGAACTTGCCTATTTTCACCAACACTAAGTGTCACCTAACTGGATGCCTAACTCAATGCCTAATTGGCCGTTGATGCCAACGTGAGTAACATCAGAAGCAATGAGAGAGACTTGAGAGGGCTCAAATTATGGTAAGGGGATCAAAAAAATAAAAATGCAAGCTGAAATTATAACTTACTAGCCACCCGCCTTGGCTTCGCATGGGTAGCGCTAATTTATAGCCGATGACTTCTGGAGGATGGGATGGCGGGTGGCCATGTGACAAACTTTTAGCAGATATCTATGACAGAGTGTAAACGAATACTTCACGAAACCAAGCTTCATGTACATTAAACTAAGTAACTTTATGCAAAATAAAGGGTGTAAAACACCTCTTAACGAAGCCGAAAGGCACTTGTTCTCCTCGTCATTGCGATCATTTTTTTGTTCCACACTATACCTGGGAACCTTCCAATTACGGAGATATTAGGGGTCAAATTTCCAACTTTTTGACAAGTTTTTTTTAAATATAAGTTTTGACTGTAAGTGTTTTACTTTAAACACCTCCACGACCCCCGTACTATTCAATCCATCCATCAGCACAATGGTTTGAGTGCGTAACATTGAGTTCTACCACAAAATATGATTTTTCACCTCAAAAAAAAAGTCGTTTCCCAGCAATAATTTTTGCGTAAAGTTACTTAACTGTTAAAACTAAAATGTAAGAAAATTATTCTGTGCGCATTCCCGTACTTTAAGAAATTGTCTAGCAAGCAAAATCATTATATCCATAAATTAAACAATCATGTGCATTTTTTAGTTAGTCATTATAGTGACAGGTTGATATTTTTCGACACTAACAGTTTCGTTCAGAAATTGAAGTCAACCAGGAACAATGCGTACTTGCCTATTAGTTTTAGACGTCAAATAGCTCGGCTATTAGCTTTTATTATAAACTCAGACATAAGTGGTATGTCGCAGTTTTTTGTAAATAGGTCTACAGAAATTAGTAATTATACTAATTGTAATTATACAAATATTAGCTTAGATTTAAACTAGTCACTAAGACAATAGAAGGTACGAGTGACAATTTAGTTAATCTCGTCAACTTCGAGGTATCTTCTAGCTCTCAATCAATTGTTTGTAAAAAAGGGGCTGAGCAGAATTCCTTAAAATTGTTTCACCAGAATATTCAGGGACTTTCTTCCAAACTACTAGAAATAGAACTATTTTTAGAAAAAACTAAGTTTGATATTATCTGTTTTACTGAACATTGGATGAAAGATTATGAAGTAATGCAAATAAATTATGAGAATTACAATGTGAGCAGTTGCTTTAACCGAAAATCTAAGATGCGTGGGTGTTCATTAATCCTAGTCAAAAATTGTATTAAATCTAAGTCGCGTAATGATATAGTCGGTCTATCGGTTGAACATAGCATTGAATTGTCTTGTGTTGAGCTGGATAAGCATGTAATAGTGTGCGTTTACAGACCCCCTAATTACCTGAACTATTCTATCTTTGAGTCAGTAATGGAAGATGCTTTGGCAAAACTTGTAACTGGTAATAAACCAATAATTATCTGTGGTGACTTTAATGTTAATATCATAGAGAATAATGTGATTAGCAGTAGATTCTTAAGTCTCTTTAAATCATTTAATTTGTCAAATGTGTTTTCAGAACCAACTCGAATTACTACAAATACTGCTACATGTATCGATAATGTTTTTTGTTGCTGCGATTACTTAGATAAATCCATCGTAAATTACCTGCCTTCAGATCATAGTGGTCAGACCGTTACTTTCGCGTACAATATACAATTACAAAGAATTCAGATACAAACTAGACAAATAACACCCAGCAATCTAGACAAATTTAATAATAATTTAATTAACAAGTTAAGTATACCGGGTCATATTAGAAACAATGTAAATGTATTTTATGAAGAATTCTTTTCGGTAGTGCACACCGAATTTAATAATACTTTAAAAAAGAAATCTAAAACTATTGGCCCAAAATTTATTTTCAGTGACTGGGCAACACAAGGTATTAGGAAAAGTAGGGAACGATTGTTTGAGCTGTACGGCCTTAAGCCTTACATCAACACTGAAGCTTTTAATAAATATGTTGCTACTTTCTCGAAAATTTTTAAAAACACTTGCAAGGTAGCCAAATCCTTATTCATTAGCAACAAGATTAAATCAGCCGACAACAAAATAAAGACGGTTTGGAAAATTATCAACAATGAAACAAATAGAAATAAAAAACAAGGTAATGACTTCACACTAAAGACATCGCGTGGCCTTGTGAGCTCCAACAATGAAGTTGCTCAAGAATTTGTAAATTTCTTTACCAGTATCCCACTTAAAACTACAGAAACCTTAAATTCCTCTGCCTTGCTCTCTATTGATTTATTGAAAGCGAACGTTTCAGCCTGTCCAAATGAATTTAAATTTCAGCATATAAACCCCTTAACAGTCATAAAAGGTTTTAAGCAAATCAAGATCAAATTAACGGAAGATCTATGGGGTATGTCTATCAAAGCTTGTACCTCAATTATTGAGACTGTAGCGCCGTATTTAGCCTCAATATTTAATTTGTGCGTGGATCAAGGGGTCTTCCCAGATCTAATGAAATTCAGTAAGGTAATACCGCTTTTTAAATCCGGGGACAGTAAGGACACCAATAACTATAGGCCCGTATCCGTGTTGCTGGTTTTCAGCAAAGTGTTTGAAAAGATAATGCTCAATCAAATGCTTAACCATTTCAACACCAATAAAATATTACACGAGCAACAGTATGGTTTCACCAAAGGACGTTGTACAACTGACGCCGGTGTCACTTTATTAAAACACATATTTACTGCGTGGGAAGAGGCACAAGATGCCATAGGAATCTTCTGTGACCTTTCGAAGGCATTTGATTGTGTAAATCACGAAACCCTGATCTTGAAACTTGAGCATTACGGATTAGGTAAACTTGCGCTCAGTTTAATAAAATCGTATTTGAATGATAGACAGCAGCAGGTACAAATAAATGGAGTCAACTCAATGGGTTTAAAAGTAAAAATGGGTGTACCACAAGGTTCGATATTGGGTCCCTTCCTCTTTTTAGTGTATATTAATGACCTACCCCATTTATTTAACAACCATCCGCATATGGTGTTGTTTGCTGACGATACTTCTTTAATATTTAGGATAAACAGACGTGCCACTAATCATGACGACGTAAATAACGCCCTACTGCAGGTCCACAATTGGTTTACCGCCAATAATTTAGTACTAAATGGAAAAAAGACTAAGTGCATTAGATTTGCTCTACCAAATGTCAAAAGTAGTGATTGTAACATAATATTGAATCAAGAGAAACTAGAATTTGTCGATAAAACGGTTTTCTTGGGAATCACGCTCGATTCAAGGTTACAATGGGGTCCTCATTTAACATCTCTTGCAGGACGGCTGAGCTCAGCAGCATATGCTGTTAGAAAAATCCGTCAATTCACTGATATTGATACCGCGAGGCTAGTCTATTTTAGTTATTTTCATAGTATTATGTCATACGGTATTTTACTATGGGGACGGGCTGCAGACATCGAGTCTATATTTATTCTGCAGAAAAGAGCCATCAGAGCCATTTATGAATTACGTAGACGCGATTCTCTAAGAGAACTGTTTAAGGAAATTAATATCATGACAGTACCTTGTCAATACATCTATGAAAACATCATGTACGTTAGGAAAATGCGGCATTTATTCAGTAGAAGAGGTGACAGACACCACTATAACACTAGAAATAGGGACCAACTAGTTCAGCCAGGTTTCAGGCTTGCTAAAGTAGATTCATCTTTCATGGGGTACTGTTTGAAATGTTACAATAAAATACCTCCCCACATTCTTCAACTGAACGAGACGAAATTTAAATCTTGTATAAAACGCACACTATGTAGGCAAGCATATTATAAGTTGGGGGATTACATTGATGATAAAAATGCTTGGCTAAATGCTGGTCCTGCTCCACAACCATAGGGGGGGGGGCAAATTAATTGATTGTTTGGGTCGGGCATTATTTGAGTCCATCGACACGTAAAGAAGAAGATGAAGAATTGATTCCCATGTTAATGTTTTGTGGAAGCTGCAGAAGATTGTAAAAATATACTTGCATTATATAGATTCCAGTTCATAATATTATATAATTGCATAGCACATGTGTGAGTACTTTGTACTGTTCAGCCACCATTTACATTTATTTATATTTCATTGACTTGAATATGCCTTGGTGGCTGAGAGAATGTCATGCTCACTTAAATGTCTCGCTGATGGTGGCGGGTGTGTCGGGTCATTTAGTTCCCTTCAATATGGTTGAGTTGAATGGCGCCGGTACATGCGTCATGTTCGTGAACGGGCGCTGTCAGTTGGGACTGGTCATCTCTTAGCTGCCAAGGTTCATTTTAATTACTTTATTCGTAAACTGTTGATCTAATCTTTTACTCTGGACGCTCTTAGTGTGCACGTCTTTCTACATCGTTCTCACATATATGTATAATCTCAAAATTAAAGATGTAACCAAGATTTTGTAACAATATTTTGTTTTTAAAAGAGTGTCCATGGAGTTTCTTGCCCGTTCTTCTCCATAGAGATCTACGCTAGGGAATGGGCAACTACAGTACTTTCTCAAGTTATTATGCCTTGTGACTGGGACTGTAGATTTGATTTTCTTTTTTGTATTTTTGACATTCAAAAGTGCCGTAATGGTCTAATTGAAATAAATGCTTTGAGTTTGAGTTTGAGTTTGAGTTTACTTAGTTTGATATACAGAATGCTTGGTTGACGGCTTCGTGATGAGGTCTTTTACACCCTGTATATTAATGGGAAACGACTTTTTTTGGTGAACAATCACGTTTTATGGTAGGACTCAATGTTACGTACTCATAACATTGTGCTGATGTGGTGATAGTGATGATAGTGATAAGTATGTACGTATTACGTACGTGTTTGTTTTTTTTTTGATAGACACCCGGAGGCAAGAACAATAAAGTTACCATTAACTTTATTGTTCTTGCCTCCGGGTGTCTATCATAAAAAAAAAAAAATATTTGCGAAAGTGCATTTATTTTAAAATTACACAGACACTTCAATTTTAATAAATTTGTAAATTGTAAATATCCTTCTCTTAAATTAAATTATTTAAATAAACACTGGTACATACATTTTATTGATATATAATTTGTAGGTATTTTTATAGATAAAACGTCTCTTAACTGGATGCTTAACTCAATGCCTAATTGCCTATTTTCACCAACACTAAGTGTCACCTAACTGGATGCCTAATTGTCCGTTTTCACCAACACTAAGCTTCACCTAACTTGATGCCTAACTCAATGCCTAATTGGCCGTTTTCACCAATTAAAGAGTCACCTAACTGGATAAATAACTCAATGCCTAGTTTGCCGTTTTCAGCAACACTTAGCGTCACATAACCGGATGCCTTATTCAATTCCAAATTGCCTGTTTTCACCAACAATAATTGTACCCCAACTGGATGCCTAATTGCCTGTTTTCACCAACTAAAGTTTCACATTACTGGATGCTTAACTCAATGCCTAATTGGCCGTTTTCACCAACACTAAGCGTCACCTAACTGGATGCCTAACTTAATGCCTAATTGACTGTTTTCACCAACAATAATTGTAGGTGAAGTAACTTTATGTAAAATAAAGGGTGTAAAACACCTCTTAACGAAGCCGAAAGTCACTTGTTCTCCTCGTCATTGCGATCTTTTTTTTATTCTACACCATACTTGGGAACCTTCTAGTTACGGAGATATTGGGGGTCAAAGTTCCAACTTTTTGACAAGTTTTTTTTTAAATACAAGTTTTGACTAGAAGATTTTTACTTTAAATACCTCCACGACCCCCGTACTATTCAATCCATCCATCAGCACAATGGTTAGAGTGCGTTACATTGAGTTCTACCACAAAATATGATTTTTCACCCCAAAAAAACAGTCGTTTCCCAGCAATAATTTTTGCGTAAAGTTACTCAGTTTGATGTACAGATGCTTGGTTGACGGCTACGTGATGAGGTCTTTTACACCACAGGTATATTACTGGGAAACGACTTTTTTTTGGTGAACAATCACGTTTTATGGTAGGACTCAATGTAACGCACTCATAACAATGTGCTGATGTGGTGATAGTGATGATAGTGATAAGTATGTACGTATTTAATGGTAACTTAATTGTTCTTGCCTCCGTGTCTTTCAAAAAAAAAAAAAAAAATAATTTGCGGAAATGCAATTATTTTAAAATTACACTGACACTTCAATTTTAATAAATTTGTAAATTGTAAATATTATATATTAAAATAAACACTGGTACATAAATTTTATTGATATATCATTTGTAGTTATTTTTATAGATAAAACGTCGCATAACTGGATGCTTGACTCAATGCCTAATTGCCTATTTTCACCAACACTAAGTGTCACCTAACTGGATGCCTAATTGTCCGTTTTCACCAACACCAAGCTTCACCTAACTGGATGCCTAACTCAATGCCTAATTGCCTGTTTTCACCAACAATAATTGTACCCTAACTGGATGCCTAATTGCCTGTTTTTACCAACGAAAGTGTCACCTAACTGGATGCTTAACTCAATGCCTTATTGGCCGTTTTCACCAACACTAAGCGTCACCTAACTGGATACCTAACTTAATGCCTAATTAGCCGTTGATGCCAACGTGAGTAACATCAGAAGCAATGAGAGAGACTTGAGAGGGCTCAAAGTATGGTAAGGGGATCAAAAGAATAAATGCAAGCTGAAATTATAACTTACTAGCCACCCGCCCCGGCTTCGCATGGGTAGCGCTAATTTATAGCCGATGACTTCTGGAGGATGGGATGGCGGGTGGCCATTAGACAAACTTTTAGCAGATATCTATGACAGAGTGTAAACGAATACTTCACGAAGCCAAGCTTTATGTACATTAAACTAAGTAACTTTATGCAAAATAAAGGGTGTAAAACACCTCTTAACGAAGCCGAAATGCACTTGTTCTCCTCGTCATTGCGATAATTTTTTTGTTCCACACCATACCTGGGTACCTTCTAATTACGGAGATATTGGGGGTCAAAGTTCCAACTTTCTGACAAGTTTTTTTTAAATAAAAGTTTTGACTGTAAGTGTTTTACTTTAAACACCTCCACGACCCCCGTACTATTCAATCCATCCATCAGCACAATGGTTTGAGTGCGTTACATTGAGTTCTACCACAAAATATGATTTCTCACCCCAAAAAAAAGTCGTTCAAAGCAATAATTTTTGCTTAAAGTTACTTAGTTTGATGTACAGAATGCTTGGTTAACGGCTTCGTGATGAGGTCTTTTACACCCTGTATATTCCTGGGAAACGACTTTTTTTTGGTGAACAGTCACGTTTTATGGTAGGACTCAATGGAACGCACTCATAACATTGTGCTGATGTGGTGATAGTGATGATAGTGATAAGTATTTACGTATTAACTTTATTGTTCTTGCCTCCGGGTGTCTATCAAAAAAAAAAAATATATAATTTGCGAAAGTGCATTTATTTTAAAATTACACAGACACTTCAATTTTAATAAATTTGTAAATTGTAAATATCCTTCTCTTCAATTAAATTATTTAAATAAACACTGGTACATAAATTTTATTGATATATCATTTGCAGGTATTTTTATAGATAAAACGTCCCTTAACTGGATGCTTAACTCAATGCCTAATTGCCAATTTTCACCAACACTAAGTGTCACCTAACTGGATGCCTAATTGCCCGTTTCCACCAACACTAAGCGTCACCTAACTGGATTCCTAACTCAATGCCTAATTGGCCGTTTTCACCAACTATAGTGTCACCTAACTGGATGCATAACTCAATGCCTAATTGGCCATTTTCACCAACTATAGTGTCACCTAACTGGATGCATAACTCAATGCCTAATTGGCCGTTTTCACCAACACTAAGCGTCACCTAACCGGATGCCTAACTCAATGCCTAATTGCCTGTTTCCACCAACCATTTGACCGAGTATACCAGCAGACTAAGTGGACCAGTAGACTGAGTAGACCAGTAGACCGAGTAGACCAGTAGACCGAGTAGACCAGTAGACCGAGTAGACCAGTAGGCCAAGTAGACCAGTAGACCGAGTAGACCAGTAGACCGAGTATACCAATAGACCGAGTAGACCAGTTGACTGAGTAGACCAGTAGACCGAGTAGACCAGTAGACCAAGTAGACCAGTAGACCGAGTAGACCAGTATACCGAGTAGACCAGTGGACCGAGAAGACCAGTAGACCGAGTAGACCAGTAGACCGAGTAGACCAGAAGACTGAGTAGACCAGTAGACTGAGTAGACCAGTAGACCAGTAGAGTAGACCAGTAGACCGAGTGGACCGGTAGACCGAGCAGACCAGAAGACCGAGTAGACCAGTAGACCGAGTAGACCAGTAGACCAGAAGACTAAGTAGATTAGTAGACCGGGAAGACCGATTGAGTAGACTAGTAGACCGGGAAGACCGATTGAGTAGACAAGAAGACTGAGTAGACCAGTAGACCGAGTAGACCAGTAGACCGAGTAGACCAGTAGACCAAGTAGACCAGTAGACAGAGTAGACCAGTAGACCGAGTAGACCAGTGGACTGAGTAGACCAGTAGACCGAGTAGGCCAGTAGACCAGTAGACCGAGAAGACTAGTAGACCGAGTATACCAGTAGACCGAGTAAGCCAGTAGACTGAGTAGACCAGTAGACCGAGAAGACCAGAAGACCGAGTATACCACTAGACCGAGTAGACCAGTTGACCGAGTAGACCAGTAGACCGAGTAGACCAGTAGACCAAGTAGACCAGTAAACCGAGTAGACCAGAAGACTAAGTGGACTAGAAGACTGAGTAGACCAGTAGACTGAGTAGACCAGTAGACCAGTAGAACGAGTAGATCAAAAGACCGAGTAGACCATAAGACTGAGTAGACAAGTAGACAGAGTAGACCAGAAGACCGAAATGACCAGTAGACTGAGTAGACCAGAAGACTGAGTAGACCAGTAGACTAAGTGGACTAGAAGACTGAGTAGACCAGAAGACTGAGTAGACCAGAAGACTGAGTAGACCAGAAGACTGAGTAGACCAGAAGACTGAGTAGACCAGAAGACCGAGTAGAACAGAAGACTAAGTGGACCAGAAGACTGAGTAGACCAGAAGACTGAGTAGACTAGTAGACCGAGTTAACCAGTAGACTGAGTAGACACAAGCACAATCGCGATCTGAGTAAGCACAATCGTGTGCCTACTTACAAAGTGCCTAATGTAAACCATTGTTAACAACGGCCCGTCTTTTCTTATGTTGAATTTTCAATAAATGCTACCGGATACCAGTACTGTACCTGGAGTGACTGATTATATCACCTATATGGTGTTATTTGCTGATGACACTTCCCTAATTTTCAAGATAAATAGGCGGGGTCAAAATCTAGATGACGTGAATAATGCCCTACTTCAGGTCCAAAATTGGTTCACAGCAAACAATTTGGTACTAAATGAAAAAAATAACAAATGCATAAGATTTGCTTTACCGAATGTTAAAAGTAGTGAATGTGATATAATATTGAATAAAGAGAAACTTGAATTCGTAGATAAAATGGTTTTCCTGGGGATTACGCTTGATTCAAGGCTACAATGGGGTTCTCATTTAACATCTCTTGCGGGGCGGTTAAGTTCAGCTCCCTATGCCATTAGAAAGATCCGTCAATATACTGATGTAGATACCGCTAGACTGGTTTATTTTAGTTACTTTCATAGTATAATGTCTTATGGCATTTTGCTGTGGGGACGGGCTGCAGATATTAAGTTTATATTTATTCTGCAGAAAAGAGCCATCAGAGCCATATAATTATAATCTTCGTAGGCGCGATTCTCTAAGGGAACTGTTTAAAGATATTGGCATCATGACGGTACATTGTCAATACATCTACGAAAACATAATGTACGTCAGAAAAAATCTGCACCTTTTTGGTAAAAGGGGTGACAGACATAATTATAGTACTAGAAATAGGGACCAACTAGTTCAGCCAGGCTTCAGACTCGCTAAAGTAGACTCATCTTTCATGGGGTACTGTTTGAGATGCTATAATAAAATTCTACAAAGTATTCTTGAACTGAATGAGACGAAATTTAAAACAAGCATTAAACGCACACTATGTAAGCAAGCATATTACAAGTTGAGCGATTATATCGCTGATAAAAATGCTGGCTCAATGCTGGTCCTGCTCCACAAGGACAGGGGCGCATAAATTGATAGCATTAAATTGTAATGTTGGAGCTGCTGAAGATTGTACAACTATCTTTGCATTGTATAGATTCAATCTCTTTAGTATTATATAATTGCATAGCCCATATTGTGTGAGTACTATGTACTAGAAAGCTATCATTCACTGAAAACCTACGTCTTTTCTTGACTTGAATGTGCCCTAGCGGTTGAGAGTATGTCATGCTCACTCAAATGTCTCGCTGATGGTGGCGCATGTTTCGGATCATTTAGTTCCCTTCAAAATGGTTGAGTTGAATGGTGCTGATCCATGCGTCTGTCCGTGAACGGGCGCTGTCAGTTGTGACTGGTCATCTCTTAGTGGCCATGGCTTATTTGAATGAATTATTTTAAATTGTATTTTTTTTGTGTGTTTGTTCTGTGGACACTTTTAACGTGCACATCTTGCTACATTGTTCTCACATAATATACCATCTCAACATGAATGATGTAACCAAGATTTTGTAACAATATTCTGATTTAAAAGAGTGTCCATGGAGTTTCTTGCCCGTTCTTGTCCATAGAGATCTACGCTAGGGAATGGGCAACTACAGTACTTTCACAGTTTTTATGTCTTGTGACTGGGACTGTAGCTACATTTAATTTTCATCTTTGTTTCGACAATTCAAAAGTGCCTGTAACTGGCTTATTTGAAATAAATGCTTTGATTTTGATTTTACACAGACCATTGACTGGCTTTCACTTTTTCGGGACTCGCAGGGAAGTCAGTATGTAATGGATCGTTACGTATCCTCGGACCAAACTCGTAAAGTGTTGCTTAACCTTGAAGATGCCGCTCGCTGCTACTAATTAATAGAGGGGTAATATTTTGAAGTTTGGATGCCAGTCATAATTTGTCACCTAACTGGATGCCTAATTGGCCGTTTTCACCAACACTAAGTGACCCCTAACTGGATGCCTAAATGCCGGTTTTCACCAACACTAAGCGTCACCTAACTGGATGCCTAGCTTAATGCCTAAATGCCCGTTTTCACCAACACTAAGCGTCCCTAACTGGATGCCTAATTGCCCGTTTTCACCAACACTAAGCGTCACCTAACTGGATTCCTAACTCAATGCCTAATTGCCTGTTTTTACCAACAATAATTGTACCCTAACTGGATGCCTAATTGCCTGTTTTCACCAACTAAAAATTCACCTAACTGGATGCCTAGTTGCCTGTTTTCACCAATTAAAGTTTCACCTAACTGGATGCTTAACTCAATGCCGAGTAGACCAGTTGACCGAGTATACCAGCAGACTAAGTGGACCAGAAGACTGAGTAGACCAGTAGACCGAGTAGACCAGTAGACCGAGTAGACCAGTAGACCGAGTAGACCAGTAGACCGAGTAGACAAGTAGACCGAGTATACCAATAGACCTAGTAGACCAGTTGACCGAGTAGACCAGTAGACCGAGTAGACCAGTAGACCAAGTAGACCAGTAGACCGAGTAGACCAGTAGACCGAGTAGACCAGTGGACCGAGTAGACCAGAAGACTGAGTAGACCAGTAGACCGAGTAGACCGAGTAGACCAGTAGACCGAGTAGACCAGTAGACCGAGTAGACCAGTAGACCGAGTAGACCAGTAGACCGAGTAGACCAGTAGACTAAGTGGACCAGTAGACGAGTAGACCAGTAGACCGAGTAGACCAGTAGACCGAGTAGACCAGTAGACTAAGTGGACCAGTAGACGAGTAGACCAGTAGACCGAATAGACCAGTAGACCGAGTAGACCAGTAGAAAGAGTAGACCAGTAGACCGAGTAGACCAGTAGACCGAGTAGACCAGTAGACCGAGTAGACCAGTAGACCGAGTAGACCAGTAGACCGAGTAGACCAGTAGACCGAGTAGACCAGTAGACCGAGTAGACCAGTAGACCGAGTAGACCAGTAGACCGAGTAGACCAGTAGACCGAGTAGACCAGTAGACCGAGTAGACCAGTAGACCGAGTAGACCAGTAGACCGAGTAGACCATAAGACTAAGTGGACCAGTAGACGAGTAGACCAGTAGACAGAGTCGACCAGTAGACCGAGTAGACCAGTGGACCGAGTAGACCAGAAGACTGAGTAGACCAGTAGACCAGTAGACCGAGTAGACCAGTAGACCGAGTAGACCAGAAGACCGAATAGACCAGTAGACCGAGTAGACCAGTAGAAAGAGTAGACCAGTAGACCGAGTAGACCAGTAGACCGAGTAGACCAGTAGACCGAGTAGACCAGTAGACCGAGTAGACCAGTAGACTAAGTGGACCAGTAGACGAGTAGACCAGTAGACCGAATAGACCAGTAGACCGAGTAGACCAGTAGAAAGAGTAGACCAGTAGACCGAGTAGACCAGTAGACCGAGTAGACCAGTAGACCGAGTAGACCAGAAGACTAAGTGGACTAGTAGACCGGGAAGACCGATTGAGTAGACTAGTAGACCGGGAAGACTGATTGAGTAGACTAGAAGACTGAGTTGACCAGTAGACTGAGTAGACCAGTAGACCGAGTAGACCAGTAGACCGAGTAGACCAGTAGACCGAGTAGACCAGTAGACCGAGTAGACCAGTAGACCGAGTAGACCAGTAGACCGAGTAGACCAGAAGACTAAGTGGACTAGAAGACTGAGTAGACCAGTAGACTGAGTAGACCAGTAGACCAGTAGAACGAGTAGACCAAAAGACCGAGTAGACCAGAAGACTGAGTAGACAAGTAGACAGAGTAGACCAGAAGACCGAGTTGACCAGTAGACTGAGTAGACCAGAAGACTGAGTAGACTGAGTAGACCAGAAGACTGAGTAGACCAGTAGACTAAGTGGACTAGAAGACTGAGTAGACAAGTAGATGGAGTAGACCAGAAGACTGAGTAGACCAGTAGGCTGAGTAGAACAGAAGACTAAGTGGACCAGAAGACTGAGTAGACCAGAAGACTGAGTAGACTAGTAGACCGAGTTAACCAGTAGACTGAGTAGACACAAGCACAATCGCGATCTGAGTAAGCACAATCGTGTGCCTACTTACAAAGTGCCAAATGTAAACCATTGTTAACAACGGCCCGTCTTTTCTTATGTTGAATTTTCAATAAATGCTACCGGATACCAGTACTGTACCTGGAGTGACTGATTATATCACCTATATGGTGTTATTTGCTGATGACACTTCCCTAATTTTCTAGATAAATAGGCGGGGTCAAAATCTAGATGACGTGAATAATGCCCTTTTTCAGGTCCAAAATTGGTTCACAGCAATTAATTTGGTACTAAATGAAAAAAAAAAACAAATGCATAAGATTTGCTTTACCGAATGTTAAAAGTAGTGAATGTGATATAATATTGAATAAAGAGAAACTTGAATTCGTAGATAAAATGGTTTTCCTGGGGATTACGCTTGATTCAAGGCTACAATGGGGTTCTCATTTAACATCTCTTGCGGGGTGGTTAAGTTCAGCTGCCTATGCCATTAGAAAGATCCGTCAATATACTGATGTAGATACCGCTAGACTGGTTTATTTTAGTTACTTTCATAGTATAATGTCTTATGGCATTTTGCTGTGGGGACGGGCTGCAGATATTGAGTCTATATTTATTCTGCAGAAAAGAGCCATCAGAGCCATATATAATCTTCGTAGGCGCGATTCTCTAAGGGAACTGTTTAAAGATATTGGCATCATGACGGTACATTGTCAATACATCTACGAAAACATAATGTACGTCAGAAAAAATCTGCACCTTTTTGGTAAAAGGGGTGACAGACATAATTACAGTACTAGAAATAGGGACCAAAGTAGGATATTTTTGGGCATTCTACTCCACCTTCCGTTCCTTCGGCTCACTCCGTTCGCCTCCGTCACTCTCGGTGGAGTAGAATGCCCAATAATATAAATGAAATCCACGGCGCCTATTCCACTATTTTTGTTATAGCACTCAAAAATCCTAAATACTGGTTCAGCGGCTATTCCACCCGTTGGAGTAGGTAATGAATTCCTGCATTTTGCTGTAAAATACTGGTTTGGTGTCTATTCCACTAAAATCTCATTTGCTTCTGTTTGGGTTGATCCCTGCAAACCTAACGTTACCGTTATGTAACTAAACTCTTTTAACAGGAAAGGTGAATAGCTTATAAATAATTCTTCGCAGTGATTTAACGCTACATTCGATTCTAGCCATTGCAGTAAGAAGGTTGCATTTCGTATCACGAAACTAAATACATATAACTAAGTTAACTACAATGCATGACTCGCTCTGCTTGTCTGTTATAAAAGATATTTGTAAACTTATCATGAGGAATTCGAGCGGTGAGGTTATATTTATACAAGATTTGCAAACTGATAAAAAAAAAACAGATAACGGTTCATCAAAACATCAGGACAGGTATACAGCCCAAACAGAAGATTTGTTCTACCAACAGATGCTTGATTGGCTAAAATCAAATAATCGCTATCTTATATTGAAGGACAGCCATGGTGATGTTCGCACATTTGTTCGAGTCAGCGACAATGAGTTATAAAATGTCAATGTAAAAAATTACAAAATAACATTAGTTATATTTAAGAGTAAGAGGGGACAAAAGTCATAACGACGTATAAATGTCTATGTAATTGTTTAATTGACCCATTATTGATATTATAACCGTTTCAATGAGTCACCATGAAATTTGTTAAACAACCACAATCGTTACATGTAAACAAACTCTGCGTTCAGTCTCAGGAAACTGGTTTTCGTCATGGAGAATGCATCATTTGCGGACCGTCAAATTGTGGAAAAACCAATTTATTAGTTGGACTTCTTATACATGAGAATGGATTAAGATTTCAAAATGTTTATGTTTACTCGAAAACCTTGCAACAACCCAAATACGTTTTTTTAGAAAAAGTCTTGCAACGAGTACCAGGCATTTCGTTTCAGAAATATCATGAAAATGAGCAAGTACTGAGTGTTCAAACCGCAAAACCAAATTCTGTAATTGTATTTGATGATGTTGCTTGTGAAAATCAAAGTAATATGCGTGATTATTTTGCAATGGGGAGACACAAATTCATTGTTTTTATCTAAATCAGACGTATAGTAAAATCCCTAAGCAATTAGTAAGAGACAACGCAAACCTAATCGTACTTTTTAAACAAGATGAAAGAAATATGAGACATGTTTATGAAGAACATGTCAACACTGACATGACATGGATTGAATTTCGTGAAATGTGTTCAAAAATATGGAATAAACCTTTCAATTATGTTGTAATTAATAAAGATTGTTCCAAAAACAAAGGATGTTATAGAAGTAAATTTGATACGTTTGTAGTCTTTTACTAATATCACGAATACATATGTAAGGACATTACCTGCCTGACATTATTATTCACCTTACAACGCTAAATCAATTACGACCTATTTTACTAATATGGAAAAATCATTGAAACGACAAATTGTTGATGCGGCAGAAGCTGTGAAGATAAAAGTACGAAAAATGAGAGATGCTGAGATTAACAATAAACAAGCACTGGAATCTGTTTTCAAACCTGTAACAGAACCTCTCAACCTAATTGCCAATGCTAGTAAGCAAACTCCTCTCCTGCATGCTAGTGATGATTTTGCTGATGGTTCGTTTATCAATAAAACTGGTACCGCAGGAAGTAATAATAATAATGACGATGAAGGCAAATATGAATCCGATATCAACAGTGACTCTTCTTATGAATCAGTAGTTGAAAGGAATCAAGACGGTGATACGTCATCCTGGTCAGTGTCTTCAGAAGCGTTGGTAGATATTCCGTTTGGGGTTAGAGCAGACAGCGGGAAACTGATGTTAGGTTCTGCTTGCATAACGATCAACGATCAATACATCACCGTAGTTGGACATAAATACCGAAATACACCTGGCTTAAAACAGTTATTGCTAAAGAAAGATGTAGACCTAAGCTTGGTTACAGATAGTGATATGCAAAATTATAAGTCGATGCTACTTGATACAAATGCCCATCGTCGAGACTATGAGCCAAGTAAGCCAATAAAAAGTAACAAAGGACAAAAATATTTGCAAGTTATTAAGCCTCTTTTCAAACTTAAGAATGCAGTTCAGGAAAAAGGTTCGTTATTAAAAAAGTGGAGAAAAAACGTAGATTTTGTGTACTGGGATGATCCCAATGAATTATGATACCTGAGGTTTCAACTCATTTCCAAGATAAGTTCTACACTAAAGCAGAGGTAGATAAATTACTGCAAAAAACTCCGTAATGACAAAACAGCAAATTGTAAATGAAATACACAAAGCGGCATGAAGAAATTTCCTTGGACGTTCTGTTATTCTGAAAGGAATCCATGACTTATGGCAAGCAGACTTGATGGACATGCAAAACCTTAAAAAGTACAACAAAGGTTACAATTTCATCTTAGTAGTGATTGACTGTTTTTCAAAGTATGCCTGGGCTGAACCGTTAAAATCGAAAAATAAATTTGAGGTTACTCGTGCATTCGAACATATACTGCTTAGTAGTCGCAGTAATCCTGTTAACTTACAAACTGACATGGGGACAGAATTTTATAACATGACTTTTCAAACGCTTATGAAAAAGCACAACATTAACCATTACTCATCGTTTTCTACTAAAAAAGCATCAATTGTAGAGAGACTGATTAGAACTGTAAAAAATAAATTATATAAATATTTTAGTCTCAATGGAAGCTATAAGTGGTTAGGTCTACCATTGGAAGATATATTGAAGAGATATAACAACACAAAACATCGCACTATTCAATTTAAACCAGTTAATGTAAACAAAAGCAATGAACAAGTAATCAAAGAAAATATAAAAAATAAACAAACATGAATTAGTTCAGCGGAAGCCTAAATTCAAAGTTGGTGATTGTGTTCGTATAAGTAAATACAAACATAATTTTGAGAAAGGTTACACTCCTAATTGGTCGACTGAATTATTTATTGTAAAAAAGGTAAATAAAACTTTACCAGTGACTTATCACATAGAAGATCAACGGAAGCAAAACATATTAGGAGCTTTCTACGAACAAGAACTGCAAAGATCTAATTATCCTGATGTATATTTGATAGAAAAGGTTTTGAAAAAGAAAGGAAATAAATTGTATGTCAAATGGTTAGGTCTAAACAGTGCAGAAAACAGTTGGATTGAAAAGGCAGCAATAATGGACTAAAATATTATATAACCATTTTTCATTTAAAATCTGATCATTATAAATTGAATAATGCAAGGAGGTGGACTAGTTAACAGCGTAATTAATAATCTACCATTCGAAGTTCATTTGCCAGGATACAACTATTGCGGACCAGGAACCAAACTTCACAAACGCTTAGCGCGAGGTGACCGAGGTGTAAATAAGCTAGACGAAGCTTGCATGCAACACGATATTGCGTATACAAACCATACAGATTTATCAAATCGTCACAAAGCCGATCTAGACTACTACTTAACATGGCTAAACAAAGACAAATCAAAAGATGCAGGGAAAGGTGAAAAACTAAGCTCTTGGCTAGTGAGCAAAGTTATGAAAGCGAAACTAAAGTCTGGATCCGGTATTAAATCATTTAAACACTTAGTTTCAAAAATAAAATCAAAAATTAAGAAACTCAAAGGCAAAGATAGTAAGATTTTGATAAAAGCAGCTTACTTAGACGCAAAAAAGTTATTTCCAAACATTCATCATCGAATTCGAGTACCCCGAGTAATACCCATACCAAAGACTGGAGGAGTTCTACCTTTAATTCCAATTTTCGCTGGTTTATCGGCCTTGGGAAGTTTAGCTGGCGGAGCAGCGGGAATTGCAAAAACCGTTAATGATTACAAAGCAAGCAAACAAAATTTGCAAGAAACAGAACGACATAATAAAGCTATGGAGGCTTTAGTGTTGGGCAAGGGTTTATACATTAAGCCGTATAAAAGTGGTAAAGGATTGTTTATAATATCTTCAAAAAACTGAAAAATTTGCTACCCAATCGCCCTCTAACTAATGTAGACATCCGAAAGTATTCCAGAGACATTCCATATTTTCGTGGGGTCTACATGAAGGATCGACTACCTCGGAAGCCGAAACCCATTGAATGTGGTATCGTTAACTTAGACGATTCTAAGAACGAAGGAACGCATTGGGTAGCTTATGTTAAAGTATACAATCACTGTGAATACTTTGATAGCTATGGAAATTTAAAACCTCCAATGGAGTTGATGCAATATTTCAAAAATTGTAATGTTTTTTATAACTACACAAGATATCAAAAATTTAACACAGTCAATTGTGGACATTTATGTTTAAATTATTTGTGGACTTTTTGGAATAAAAATGTAATATAAAACATAAGCTTTTCTTTCATTTCAATCATTTGCAAGATGTCGCTCACTTTGTCGATTACTGGAGACTCGTCAGTGTTAACTACATACTTTCCTAATACGTTGCAACTAGATGGAGAGTATGAGTGTGCATTATTACACTTTTCAACATTTAATTATATTCCAAACATTGATAAAAGTAATAATAAGTTCTATTATGGCTTAAACGAAGTTATTGAACTGCCAGAGGGTACTTATGAGTTGCAAGATATCAGCGATTATTTAAAATCCGAAATAAAAGATGCAGTGATCAAACTACGGTGCAATAATAATACTTTAAAAACTACAATATTCTGTACAAAAGACATTCATTTTACCAAAGAAGACTCTTTTAGAAGACTATTAGGATTTAACAAACAAATCTTGAAAGCAAATAAATGGCATGTGTCACAGTCTCCAGTCAACATTCTACCTACGACCGTAGTCAGGATTGAATGTGATATTGTAAGCGGTTCATATCTAAACGGTGAACCAAGTCATATTATTCACGAATTTGCACTTAATGTGCCACCTGGATACAGGATCATAGAAATCCCGAAGAACGCAATATACTTTCCAATCAATCAAAACAATATAAGCTGCATATATATCAGGCTGCTAGATATAAATAAACGAATAATCAATTTACGTGGTGAAGAAGTGCAGGTATATCTGCATCTTAGAAGAAAAACATGATTGACTACAATAAAAATGTGTCTCAACAAGTAAAGAATATCAGTTCTACTCGAGCTACCTATCAAATAAGACCTCTCTCTAAGAAGAAAATAAAATTAACTAAAGACAATAAAGCATTCCTTAGAGCGATCGGATTGTTAAAATGAATATCTTGGACGTTTTAACCGCTCCAACTTACGATAACACTATAGAAGGAATTGAATTTCATTCCTACAAGCCCTATGTAACGAGTTTCAACAGGAACGATGAAATCCGCATACCTATCAACCAACAGGACTTGTACATATTACCATCAGCTAGCACCCTATATTTGGAAGGAACTGTTATCGTTACCAAAAAAGATACGAAGGACAAAGCTA
This sequence comes from Xestia sexstrigata, assembly GCA_941918905.2. Classification (NCBI taxonomy): domain Eukaryota; kingdom Metazoa; phylum Arthropoda; class Insecta; order Lepidoptera; family Noctuidae; genus Xestia; species Xestia sexstrigata. Next base: position 2,533,890 of record OW799231.2, on the reverse strand, counting down.
CTAGTGTCAATTTTACGAACAATGCTTTACTCTACTTGTTCCAAGATATTAGGTATGAGCTAAATGGAGTGGAGATTGATAAAATAAAAAATGCAGGTATAACAACAACCATGAAATCATTCATTTCAATGAACGAATCGAAAATGTCTAATGCCTGGGGTTGGAATATTGATGGCATAAAAAATATTGATGGAGGAAGGTTTTCTGCTTCTATACCACTACGTAACGTCCTCGGTTTTGCTGAAGATTTTAAAAAAGTCGTGATAAATAGCCGACATGAACTGATATTGTTACGAAGTAACACTAATTTGAACGCTGTAAAACTTAATACAGGTGAAGTAGTGGATGATGTTCAGATCAACAAAATCATATGGCGCGTACCGCATGTTAAAGTATCAGACAAAGAAAAAATTGGTTTGTTAAAAGTCTTAGAAAAAGATCGTCCACTTCAAATGATATACAGAAATTGGGATCTGTACGAATATCCAGCTTTGCCTAAAACTACAAAACATACCTGGTCTATCAAAACTTCATCTCAAATAGAAAAACCAAGATACGTCATTATTGGTCTACAGACAAATAGAAAAAACAATGCAAGTTCTGACATGTCTCAATTCGATCACTGTCATGTTCGAGATGTAAGAGTGTATCTCAATTCAACCTATTTTCCATATGAAAACTTAAATGTGAGTTTTGCTAATAACAGAATCGGTTTATTATACGAGCAATACGTCAGATTTCAACAGTCGTATTACGGACGTCGCTCGGAGCCCATTCTAAGCGAGAAACAATTTAGAGCAGCAGATAATCTAAAGACAGGTCCGGTTGTAGATGTGAGAGTAGAAATTGAGAGTGATTTAGAAATACCAGATCAAACTTCAGCATACTGTCTCATTCTTAACGATTGCATTGTTGAATACAAACCATTAAGCAACACAGTGAAGAAGTTATCATGAACGCGGATATTATCATTGTCGAACTCCAAGGATTTAAATATTTAGACAATAATTTTATTGTCAAAGAAGTGGCTATCGTAAGTAATGAGCACACACAGACGTTCTTGGTTAAACCACCGCATACGTTTTATTACTTAACTCAAGAAGAAAAGAAGCAGGTGCGGTGGTTGGAAAGAAATCGTGGAATTTTCTGGAGTGAGGGCTTTATAGACTACAGAGAGTTTCAACACGTCATCGTACCGTATTTAGAAAATAAAAAAATTATTACAAAGGGTTTGGAAAAGATAAAGTGGATTAAAGAGTTATGTGCAAACTGTGAAGTGATCGATATAGGTGAGAAGGGATGTCCTAATTTTGCGACATTAAAAAAGAAGTTCTGTAAAAATAAAACTGATTTTAATTGTGTGAACCATAGAATGAATTGTGCATTAAATAATGCGGTGTGTATTAGAAAATGGTATGCTGATAATAATGTCTATATTTAATCTATTTTAAATTATTTTGTAATGTTCAGTTAATAAAAAAATGATTATGTACATGAGGTTGTTTTATTTAATATAATCCGGGTAACAAACTTAAAATTAGCTCTAATAAAATGAATTTAATTGAGTAAGTATTCTATTAATTTTAAAATATTGAAAACATAATTAAAACATAACATAATGAGAACATTTCTTTAGAGCTAATTTAAAGTGGGAGTATGTTTATAATGTCAATAAAAGATAATTTAAATTATAAATATATGATTTATTTAGTTTTCTCGTTAAAAACAATCACACAAATTTACATTCACTTCAATTACAAACTAAATACACTTGCCCTTGTTGTTTAATATTTTATGTATGTACATGAAACTTATTTACTATGAACTATGATGTATTTGAGAATTTTAATACACTACTATATTATCAAATAAATTATTTTATTTCTTCTAACTTATTATCTCTAATTACAATAAAACTTACACCTTTGATATTTTTTGTTTTATTTATTTATATATATATATATATATATATATATTTTTTTTTTATTACATTAAACTTACATATTAACTAAAAACCTTAACTAAGAACCTAACTTAGGGCTTAAAGTTTTCTTATTATTTTATTTTTATTTACAGATTGTGATGATCTATGTGGAATCATTTTATTACACTAACAAATTAACAAATGAATTTATAATACCAATATTAAACTAATTATTTATTTCTACTGAATATACAAACTAGGTAGATACATTTTTTAGTTACTTACTAATAATAATCATCACCACAAAGTTTCTTTGAAATTTTATGTATCAATGATTGTGTCTCTTCCATAACATTGTCCACTGGTTCACTAACTACATATTGTGCACTTAATACCACGTTCTCATTGTCACTTGAACTTGCAGCACTTGCTTCTTGTCGCTCACTGATGTCTAACACTTGTATCTGGATCAGTCGTAAACCTTTTTTCTTTTCGTTGTTTATAACGAACGACGATTGACTTATAGAATGTTCAGCAGGTGCCTTCCGTTTTAAACCCTCCCGTCTTGCTCTAGGCTTTTTGTTGGTTGGTTCAGGTCTTTGTTGCTCTGGAGTATGCCAGCTTAAACTTGGAGTTGGCCAACCTTGACCGTATTGTGAGAAGATAAAATCAGGAGAATCGCACATTATTGATGATCTGAAACAAACAAAGTTATAATTATTGATAATAATTATGTTTAACAGCTTAAGAAATGATTTTATAAATGTGTATAAGCTTGTGCAATACTTACAATTTGTTTTGTTTTTATTCAACGTGATATGACCACTCCGACCGACTGTGTAATGATAGAATGATGTTCTACACAATAATATTACTGTGGAACGTGGCTAATATGTAATTAGACTCCATAAAGCCACACGCTGTGAATCAATTTCATGTTTCAACATGTCCGAGCACCTGTTCGGTGTCAAATTCTACAACGCGCGTGCGAACTTCGAGGCACGAGTCCTTTGTCATCAAAAATGAACATTTTATGTTTATCAAGTTGGAACCTGTATCAACACGCTGGGAGCCCTGTGTGCTTTGTAATCAATCAGGAATGGAAATAAAACAGATATAATTATAACCATTAAATACTATTTATTTATTTACTACCAATATAAGAAAACTTATCACATAGCGGCATGGCATTTCATACAAACTTAAGTCCGAAGTTTTGGAAATGAATAATATGAATTAATAAAACTTGATACGTCACAAAAAGTTAGTAAATTATATTTTAGGAATTTTACGAAATGCTGTGTCGCGTAAACGCTCTTAAAACTAATTAAGTACTAAGTTCTAAAGTTTTATACATAATTTGCTATAAGTAACAGTTAAAATAATAATATCTATTTGAGGCACCAAGAAAATTTAAATTTTTACAATTACATTACACATTATTTGACTAAGTAATTATCATTACTTTTGAACGTTATCTAAATACATTGTAAAAAATGTATCTACTGTAATTACTTACATTAAAAATAATGGCAATTCATTACTTAAATATAGTTGCATTACCCCAAGCTAAAGTAGATACCTTATCAAACGATAGCAACCGCTTATCATCATTGCTTGAAAGTGCTACTTTATTTACATCCTGAGTGAATATTTCATGTTTTATCGACTTAAACAAAACATTTTTTTTGTGAATGACTTTACAATTGTACAAAACGTTTTTATAATCTAACATATTTAAATTTTTCGTAACACATTTTTTTGTACCTTTAGCTTTCTTTATTGTTTTGTCTAAAGTTTTAATACAATAAAGCTTTGAGCGCAGTCCTACGAATTCTTTGATAATTTTACCACCCATTTCATCTTTAAATAACCCTGGAACCTTCTTATTAATAATTGGTAAGTTAAATTCGTTGTTTAAGTCGTAGTTGCTGGTATCAAAATATTTTAGAAAATGTTTATTGATATCTTGATAAATGTCATCAGTATTTACATCATAAACCAAACTATCCGTATCAGTATAACACAATTCAATTCGGTTACCATAACAAGGCTTTATGATTGAATAATGGAAGTCATACATGTGACTCTTAGATAATTCTAATACAGTAAATCCTATATATATTGGTTTATTAAGAATAACGCGAGAAGGCTTCATTTGGATTGCCACTAGATCATCAGAAAATACTGAGGCGCTATGAAAATATGGACTACCGATCAATTTCTCAGCACAAGTAGTCTTTTTTGTTTTATTGTTCAAGTCACACCACTTGTTTACTAACTTAACATCTATTCGATGCTCATTATTTTCCAGAGTCTTTCCAAAAATACTATTGTTCAATAATTTGAAAAAATCTTGTTCAAACGTTGACTCTGCTTTTTGACGTAACTGGGTGTTAATATCAATATATTGTTTTAAAAAACAGCTTTGCTTGAAAACAATTGCACGATGAATCCTTCGTAATACCAATCCGTGCTGCAAGCATTTTTTTAAATGTATGTAATGAATAATATAGCGGTATTTGTCATAAAAATTCGGTATTAATTTTTTATTCTTACCAGCGGGTGGGACGATTTTTTCTGAGCAAAATGGAAAGTCATTATGTTCAATGTGCAATGTTGTAGGATATAATAAATCAACTTCAAGAATATAACCGTTTTCCGCAGTATCGCTTAAATCTATTAAGTTCAATTGCAAATCATCTATTTCCTGTCTACTCATGAATCTAAAATCCGAATGAGGCAAATATTGACACATGCTATAGCCATATAAATTGTTACAATCTAAATAAATAATAAATGAATTCGGAAGGGATGGGTCGTAAGAATCCAAGTATTTATGATTGGCTTGGGCATATCTTCTGGAACACATACAAATACCTCCTCTAATACCTGTTTGTATCATCCTATAAATTTGAACATCACTTATCAATTCTAATTTAATTCTAGTTTTCAAAAGCATTGCATCGAATGATAGACTTGGTGCCGTAAGATAGAACGCGGGATCCAGATTGTAATGTCGTTTACATGTTTTTCTAAAACTTTCAAACACGTCTGTAAGCAAAAGAACGTCGTTTTTAAGGTATAAATCTGTATACATACCCATGTTACGAATATTAAATACTGACCAAACGGACTGAGCGTGTTCATAGTCTTCATCAGTAATTGACTCATTAGTTAAAGAGTTAAAAAAACATTTTTTAGAGGGTAAACACGTATCTTCGTAAAGTTTCCATTGAGACATATAGTCGTACGGATAAACTTCTTTACGGGTAAGTAGATCGAATTGTGTTTTTTCGGGAAAATAAAATTTTAATTGTTTAAATTCTTGTTTTTTCATTGTACTAACCAACTTTTCTAAGCTTGTTCCTAAAAACTTGAAAGAATCTACAAATCGTACCTGTATGCTTTCATTATCGGAAATCGGAATATACTTCGTGAAAGAAATATAATTTTCTTTTGTTTTAGGTATGACTTTAATAGATCCTGGAGCTTTACCTAATTCTTTTATGAAAAGATGGCAATCATAACCCGATAAGTTATGAAAAAATACAGGCAGAAACTTAGGCATTTTATATTGTAGGTTACAGTAACTGTGAGCTGCGCCACGATATTTACCAGTCAAATTTAATGACAATGATCGCGAACCCTATCACCAAACAAGAAATTCTCACAAATATGACATGTATCAGAGTTTTCAAAGTCGAGAGCATTCTCATTCGTGTAAATCATAGGAATGGTATTATTTAAAATTCTATAAAGCTTTTTAGCGTCTTTATAGATAGACTTCACAAATTTCGAAACGCAATCCAAACCACGATACGAGACGTAACGATTATAGGTTTTATCTAGAGTGCATGTAATATGATAAGCGAAAGCGATGGGCACATGTCGCTGTCTCGTAACGGTGCTCGCCTGAGTTGGGTCAGGTTCGCAGGAGTCGTACCGCTCTAGCATTATTTCAAAATCTGCATATATAACAAATGGAACAAATTGCTTTCTACCATAATTTTCAAACTGAATGAAAGAACCCTTTGGAGGTAGTTCAGTAGCAACTCCTCCACAACTGTGTGAATTCAGATCATCACATGAATCAAAGAACATTAAACAAACATCACAAAAGTATAATTTACTGTGGTGTCTTGTTATTTGTTTTTTAACAAGACGAGGTAAATCCTTAATGAGACAGTAATGTGATAAATCATCTTTTTCTAAGTAAAGTAAATGAATCACTTTCCTCTTCAAAGATTTTGGTTTATAAAACGGTCCAATCACGGAATTATTTTTAAAGCCATATATATATACACAAATTTCAGGGTTATTTAATTCGAATCGAGCAATATCTGAGAAACTCAATGGAAATTGAATGTCTTTTATATTTAACACGCTTTGAAAATGGGGGTAAGACGATACTCTTTCAGGATGAGTTTTAGCTGGATATAAAGCAGCAACAACTGACCATAAAAAGCAATAATTATCTTTATTGCGAATATTAATACGTGCTTTTTTTGATTTAATTGATGTCGGCAACTCGATAAAGCTTGAACCGCGCAAAGGTTGGTATTTGTTAACATTAACTTCCAAATACGAACTGTTTAAAAATGTCCACCCACTGTCACGATCTTGAAATTCTTCTATCTTTTTTTTCAACGTGTTTCTAACCTGAGATGCTAATGAATCATAATCATAATTCTGATGTACTACATAATTCTTTGTAGCAAATGATTTCATCTCCTGACTATCATTTTTAACCATCAAAAACAAAGCAAAATATTCGAAATTAATTTTTAGACAGATATGATCCCTAAGAGATTTGTTTATTAATGTCTTGATTTTTTCTTGACTGTTATTCAAAAACGAATCTAAAGAATAATTTTCGTTAGTATCAATAATTCTATAAGAAGCTATACGATTTAGAAATGCAGAATGAATTAATTCAACACCTTCGCAAACGTATGAAATATTTTTATTTTTATGATCGGTACTGCGTAGATGACCTGTCCAATGACTGCGCTCAACAGATATGTTACAAACAGTGCAGAAAGGCATTATATTCTAAGTTTAAAAATAAAGATTTATTTTGGATGCCTCAAATTTAAATTTTAAATGAATAATGTAACTTATTTAAAATGTATCTTATCATATCACTATAAATATGGGCTCTGAGTCATCGAACAACTCGTGAGCCTTATGCATGAATTTTGTAGTGAGTTTCACTGCGAGCTACCTTTATCCAGTTGCAGTTTTAATCTTATTTTGGATGCCTCAAATTTAAAGTTTAACTTATTTAAAATGTATCTTATCACTAAAATATACCGGCACTGAGTCATTGAACAACTCGTGAGCCTTATGCATGAATTTTTGTAGTGAGTTCCACTGCGAGCTACCTTTATCCAATTGCAGTTTTAATGCAACTTGGGACTTCTTCCAACGCTCCTCAGGAGCAGTGGAGATGATGTCTTCTTTATGGTACACCTTCAGTTCCACAAAGAAGGCGCCCCTTAGGTCCGCTGTCCGTCGTACCTTCCCGTTGGCGACGCGGGACAGCAAGGATGAACCTAACTCCGACTGCGGAGGAATGCCATCTAAGTCTTCCAAACCGAAAAGATCGGTGCTCCCTGGTCTCTTGTTACTGTAAAAAAAATAATTTTATTTTAATAATCTAGAAGAAACACTTTTCTAGATACAAACTTATGTTGAGCGAAAAATAAGTAAGTATGTACTTAAAAATATTTTTGCAAATCAAAGTTCTCAATTGAAATCTACTTTATATTATAATATTTGTGAAAGTAATAACTTAGAAAATAAAAAGTAGTCATAAACTACCTTGATCCTAATTCCACGACCGACGAAGCTTTGCGCTTTGTTGTTTTTTTCGTAGGCTGGCTCTTGCTCGGCACGACCTTTGTAGCAGTCGGCGGGCTCTTTATGTAGTCGGACACATGGGAAACGTCGGAGTCAGACCTAATACACAAGATAAAAAAGTACTTAATATTTTATATAACAAAACAAATAACCGTTTAAGGTCTTTTTTGAGATACAATAATCAATTTATAACAGGTTGAGAACAGTTACATCAGCCGGCAGGCAGAAACCAGGTCCGTAGCTGAGTAACAGTCACGATGGATAGACAGAACATGATAATTACAACAGCCGGCAGGCAAAAACCAGGTCCGTAGCTGAGTAGCAATCACGATGGATAGACAGAACATGATAATTACAACAGCCGGCAGGCAAAAACCAGGTCCTTAGCTGTGCATTATGACTACTAATTATATAGATCGGACTAACTTACCTAGTGACGTCCGATCCTTAATTATGTGAAGTAATCTCGTCCTCATTTAGTACTTGTAGTTTGCACTTCTTGCTAACTCGCTATCACATTTTTTTAAAGATGAATCGATTTCATCACAACGAATATGTTATCTGTGGTCCGGTCTTGGCGCGTTGTCTGGACATCTGTCAACTCATTCTTTCAAAGCATATGATCGAGACTTCAAGATGACCGATACGGTTATCTATCGTAGTCCCGATACATTAGTCAACACAACTTTAAAAAGGGGTGTAGATAAGACACTTTAAAGCACATATAAGTAGGCTGATCTTCTGGGAAGGGTTGGGATACAATGAGGACGAGATTACTTCACATAATTAAGGATCGGACGTCACTAGGGAAGTTAGTCCGATCTATATAATTATGCTCCGTAATCTCGTCCTCATTTAGTACTTGTAGATGTTCAAATAAGAAAGTTGTGTTGGTAATCTAGTCAACATCTGATAATCATTGAACAATGCAACCTAACATACTATTCTGATTATCATTACTTAGGTACTAATTACACATTTATTTAAATAAAAGGTAACATAACATAAATCTTCTCTAACTCAACAACCTGTGTCATGATAATCTTATAATGAGCTTAATTACTTTAATCAGACAGTTACCATTAACATTAAATTTAATCAACCAACAATAACAAGCAGTGTGTTCTATATTACAGAGACTATATAAAACACTGCTCGTGCAAAAGCACTAGAATTTTGAATCACTCCTCATAGAGAGGAGGCCTGTGTCCCAGCAGTGGGAACATTAATAGGCTGATGATGATGATGAACTATCTCATCTCATATATCTAGGTCTCATAATAAAAGCAAGCAAAGTTGAGGAATTTGTGGTCCAACCAGCTGCTTATTCTTATAACGTCAATATTAAAACCCATTTCAGAGGTTTTTTTTTTTTTTTTTTTTTTAATGCAGAAGCATGCCTTGTGCTGTGTGATGTGAATTTGGGAGTATTTATTCCACTATTAGTTAGAATTTGTTTCATCCACTTACTAATAGTTGCAGTAGTGGCGGCACGATATGGTTTTCTTATAGTTATAATTGGTGATTTACAATCTTGTCTTATAGGTATTTTTTGTAATATCTAGATAGAACAAAAGGGTAGTAGCAGAACACACAGACAAATTCTACTTAAAAGATGGTAGTATCAAATTGGGTTGATATCTACCAGGTTCAAAGGTTTTAATAATTTCTGGAATGTTTATGTTAATAATTATCCTGATTACAAGAAATGTTATCAGTATACTTATGAGAGACAAGGTTCGAATTCTGTGTGCAAGGGCTATTATGGTAATTTAATTTTGGTTATTAGTTCTAAACTAAGGATTTCATTAGGAAATAGTTTACACAAATAATTCAAAACGATACTGAGATTCCATACTACTTCATATTTGGGGTTCTTAGGTCTTAACCTAAATATATCCCTGAAGAACCTTGACAGTCGGTCATCTAGGCCAATTTGGGGCCCTAGAACTAGAGAAATAGCTAACTTAATGGTATTGAGTGAGCTATTTATGATAGTCCCTCATTAAAATTTTAGTCAGAAAAGATATCACAGTGGGAACTGAGTCTAGGAGAGGGTCAATATCTTGGTTCTGACAATAAGAGATCCCTGATTCAGTGCAGATTCGTATCACTTTCATGATGGGGTTCCATTATTATTCTTTCAGAAATAACCTTGGATTCAAATTAGGGAAACCATGGTTGTGAGGGCCACCAAGGTACTACAACAATGCCTGTTGCCCCTTCCCTTTTTATTTTCTGTAACATCTTACTAATAAGCGCAAATGGTGGGAATGTATAAAAGAAATCACCATACCATTTGACAGTGCATGATATATTAGCATTATTATTATTATTTTGTGCATTATTTATTATTATTATTATTATTATATGTCTGAAATAAATGAATTTATTATTATATATAATTCTGACAATTAGTGTTAAACTTGTTTGCCAACAAGTCAATCTGAGGTTTAACAATAATAGTCTTGTAAGCTACATCACATAATTTCTATTCAATTTCTGTGTTTGGATGCCTAGATCCAAATGTGTCTTTCTTCACACCGTTGCCACAACTTTCTGGCTAAATTATTATGGTGGGGAAAACGAGTGCCACCATTTTATTGATGTAGGCTATGGCAGTTGTGTTATCTATTTAATTCTAAGTAAAACTTCACAGTGTCTGAGTGTGCTTGCAAATCTTTTCAGCCCTCTAAATGCTGTTAATAGTTCAAGGTAATTTATACGAAACTTTTTATCATCAGTTGTCCAGTGCCCATGGCGTCTGACATCATTATATACCAGACCCCAGCCACTTTGTCAAGCATCAGAAAATATTTCTAGAACAAAGTCAAATAGTTTTATACTGTTGTAGGTTGTTGGAATGTAAGACAACCACTAATCTAGTCCTATCCAAATTCCTTTTGTGATAGGTAGCAGAGCCTTGTAATTTTTATTGTTGTTTTGTTAATTTCCATAACCTTGGTGTAAGGCCAACCATAGTCCACTGTTGAGCATGCAGCAACAAGTATACCTAGCAACTGAGCAAATTCTACTATTTTGCATAAATATTTTAGATTTAAAATTATTTAATAAGTTAGGGATGAAATTTTATCTATCTTCTTCTGATGAAGTGAGATAATACTGAACTGTATCTAACAGAAAACCTATATAAATTGACAGCACTGTCTGGGTTCTCAGGCACTCCTTTTAGTATTGACAACGAACACCAGTTTTTTTTTTTTTTTTTGAAAATTTGATTTGTCGACACATTTTTCAAACACTTATCATATGTATCACCAAGGCACAAAATATCACCCAGATATATTATAGAAAAGCAACCCCATTGACCTCAGGTGACACATAACTGGCTTCATAATCTTTGTGAACACAAATGGTGCTATGCTAAGCCCAAATGGAAGGCATGTAAACTCAACCAATGTATCTTGAAACTGAAACCGGAGAATTCAATCATATTTTGTATGGGCAATAAGTATTTAAGCATTTTTAAAATCTATAGTTGCCATAAAACAAGCTGGGTTTGCTCATGAGTTTGGTTGCTGTCCTTAAGTCTTCTAGCTTGAAGTGATGGGTATTAATATATTTAATAAGTTTTTTGAAATTTAATATAAATCCAAGTGCCATCTGATTTTGGATGCAAAACTATGCTGGATAAAAATTGATTGATAAACATCATTCAATAGCACCATAACTGTAGGAGTTTATTAATTTCCGTTAAATAAGATTGCTTTCTTTCTGACTGAAGTTATTGTTTTTAGGAATGCAAGTTTGAACTGGAATTTCATAAAAGTGTAGTTTATAACCCTTGATCCAATCGTTGTATTGTTGGATAGGTGATAACATTATTCCAGACTTCAGTGAAATACTGCAATGTACCAGTCTACCTGAGCTAGACGTATTCCTGCCCCCGACATCGCGGCTGGCGCCTCTGTGGTGAGTGTAACTTGTCCTGTAGCTTATCCCCGAACAGGTACTCAGATATTGGAGTCTGCCCCAATAGCTTCTTCATTTCCATACTGAGGCCAGGCAGGATTAGGGAGCGTCTGGTGATGCATTTGCATGATAAATGTGACAAAGTAGTCTGGCTGCATCACTTAAGAGTTAAAATTTGATCACTACTCTCTTAGTTATTGATTAGATTGTTTAACAATCAAGAAAAAAAAAACTTTGCCTATTGATGTAATGGCAGCAGCCGAGGTGATCTGCTGCCCCCTGATTCGTTGGTCCCTTTTTACTCCACCATCCTCAGTGCGGCTGCCACTTCTTCATTTAGTTTTTAAATATTTCCTTCATTAGGTGATACAGGACAACTGTCTGTAGTCAGCAGTGGCGGAATAGGTGATAATTGATGGCAAGGAGTAAATGGTATGTGGCGTTATGGGGAATAGCTGTCGCGGCGAGTCAGGCTGCGACGGAATTTATCACATGTCTCACAACTTCGGTCGCGATACCCACGGCTTCTCGAGCGTGTTCGACTGGAGCGGATTTCATACTCGTCTAGAAAGAATAGTTAGAGTTAGGCCTCTGACTGGTCGAGTTTAAATCCACGGCTAACCTCTCGTGATAGTTCAAGGGATGCAGTAGGGACGCAATTATGAACAACTGAATGTGTAGGTACACCATCGGCTGACCTCTCGTGAAAGCTCTTGTGATGTCGTTCTATTGTTAGATGGCTAAGATCATCGGCTAACCTCTCGTGAAAGCTCTAATGATGTCTTAATAATAGGTTGGCACAATTGGTGTTCTCATGGGTAACCTCTCGTGAAAACTCTAGAGACATGTGCATCTTATGCCAGGATGCCAGGTACTTCTAGGAAAAGACGAGTGTAGGTACTTAAACAAAAAAGCTTACCAGATTTTCGATGACGACTCCCTTTTCGCTTGTTCGACCGATTTTCTAGTACTCGCAGACGTTCGTTGAGTTCTCTCATATTTACGCCTCGTTTTCTTCGATGTTTTCCCATCTCGGTTTAGTAATTACAAAATTATCAGAACTTTATTATCGGAACCGTGACCTGCGCGCTTCACAAAAAAGTACAATGAGTTGACAGATGTCAGGACAGAGTGCGCCAAGACGGGACCACAGACAACATTTTCGTTTTGATGAAATCGATTCATCTTTAAAAAAATGTGATAGCGAGTTAGCAAGAAGTGCAAACTACAAGTACTAAATGAGGACGAGATTACGGAGCATAATTTAAAATTAAGAAGTACTCACTTACATGATTTAAAGTTGATTTTAAAGTACTGCTAGTACTACTTGTCACTTTGAAGATTCTGGAGCGAATGTAATTTATTGATTTAATTAATTCGTTTATATTCACAAAAAATACTATTTCAGCATAAAATAGATCGTTTCAATTTTAAACTCTAAGTACATGTCTTACAGTTGTATAAAAAAAATATGTCGTTTACGTCATATTGAACCATATTGATCGCATACCAATTTCGCTAAATTGCAATTTGTTCATGAGCAACCGCAAAATAAAGCCGACAAAGTGAACCCGATCCTTGTTATTCTTTATGACTCAATACTAAATTAATATGTATAATTAATTGAATAATTGATGTATGTTTGTTGAGAATTTTTATCATCACAATTACGTTTATGTGAGAGGTGAAACTCGTAGGTAGGTCGCGTCGTTGAAAGTAAATTTTGTGAGCATAGTTAACTCAAGAAGTAAGTAGGTAGTTGAAAATAATCATAACTATTTTGTTAATATACCTACCATTTTGTAATACGCACAAACCAATCCGTGTGGTTGTTAATGTTAAGTTGCAGTTAAACTCGGGACTAATATTATAATCACATAAAAATACTACTTTGGAATAAGTTCATTTATAAATACTCACAAATAAATTTTTTATTCGTATTATTAAATAATCACTTAAACCCACAATTAAAGAATCCGAGAATCTGTATCGTGTGGGAATCGAACACACGTGTCTGAGTTATGGTTTTATAGTGGTCTAGGTACTATTACAATGCTCCCAAATAATCTTGTTGTGCACAGGGTTCTCTTTTATGTAAGTTAAATAAAAAATAAAAAATCGCACTCGATCGAAGTGGCTAATGGTTCATCCAATAATACATGTTGTACTTGATAAAAATATATCATATACATACATAATCTTAGTACCTAGAAGAATGAAACACAATAAATTAGAAGCGATTACAAACTGCAAATATAAATACGAAAATAATATTTAGGAAGTTCTATAAAAGACGAATTCAGTGTTTACAACATGATAGTCGATCATGTTACTTAGAATATGGAATGCAATTGATGTGACCGTGGAAAGCGAGCATTGCATTGACATTGAACTTTGCCGATTCGAAAATAAACATAAAGCTAATTTACATCTATGAAGCAACCACCGGGTACGGTTACCGTCAACGGAACAGTCTACAACAGCGGATTCACACACAGTTTGTACGCTTGATTGAATAATGTGCAATACGGTTCTGATCCGGTTGTCGTTTTCAAGTGTATCTGCACCTTAGCTTTATGCATGCAAGGCAAGGATCGACTATCCGTGTGACCACGCTTACCACTTGATTGTTACGTGTTGATGTAAAAGGTTGATGTTTCGTCTGTAATGTGTTAAATTAAAATTTAGATGTCCTCGAGCCAATCTGGTCACAGAAAAAATGTGTGGGCCTAAAGGTGTGCACTACTTTACTTTTGTGGAGAGACATGAGACAATCTGTCCTAAATTTTAGTTTAATGTACGTGGTATCCTAAAGTTCAGATGTCCTCGAGCCAATCTGGTCACGAAAACGGGTATGTGTGTAATCCTAAGCGGCAATGCACCATCCTAATAAGTATGTGGAGAGACATGAGACAATCTGTCCTGAATTTTAGGTTACTGGTTCGTTCAGATACAGATCTAATTATGTTAACGGAAAGTATGTGTGTTGTATGTTTAAATCAATGTATAGTAAGTTTCATAGTTGTTTTAAGCTGGTGAGTATAATTACATAGATCGGACTAACTTACCTAGTGACGTCCGATCCTTAATTATGTGAAGTAATATCGTCCTCATTTAGTACTTGTAGTTTGCACTTCTTGCTAACTCGCTATCACATTTTTTTAAAGATGAATCGATTTCATCACAACGAATATGTTATCTGTGGTCCGGTCTTGGCGCGTTGTCTGGACATCTGTCAACTCATTCTTTCAAAGCATATGATCGAGACTTCAAGATGACCGATACGGTTATCTATCGTAGTCCCGATACATTAGTCAACACAACTTTAAAAAGGGGTGTAGATAAGACACTTTAAAACACATATAAGTAGGCTGATCTTCTGGGAAGGGTTGGGATACAATGAGGACGAGATTACTTCACATAATCATTGAACAATGCAACCTAACATACTATTCTGATTATCATTACTTTTGTACTAATTACACATTTATTTAAATAAAAGGTAACATAACATAAATCTTCTCTAACTCAACAACCTGTGTCATGATAATCTTATAAAGAGCTTAATTAATTTAATCAGACAGTTACCATTGACATTAAATTTAATCAACCAACAATAACAAGCAGTGTGTTCTATATTACAGAGACTATAGAAGACACTGCTTGTGCAAAAGTACTAGAATTCAGAATCACTCCTCATAGAGAGGAGGCCTGTGTCCCAGCAGTGGGAACATTAATAGGCTGATGATGATGATGATGAACTATCTCATCTCATATATCTAGGTCTCATAATAAAAGCAAGCAAAGTGGAGGAATTTGTGGTCCAACCAGCTGCTTTTCTTATAACTTCAATATTAAAACCCACTTAAGAGGTTTTTTTTTTTTTTTTTTTTTTTTTTATGCAGAAGCATGTCTTGTGCTGTGTGATGTGAATTTGGGAGTATTTATTCCAATATTAGTTAGAATTTGTTTCATCCACCTACTAATAGTTGCAGTAGTGGCGGCACGATACGGTTTTCTTATAGTTATAATTGGTGATTTACAATCTTGTCTTATAGGTATTTTTTGTAATATCTAGATAGAACAAAAGGGTAGTAGCAGAACACACAGACAAATTCTCCTTAAAAGATGGTAGTATCAAATTGGGTTGATATCTACCAGGTTCAAAGGTTTTAATAATTTCTGGAATTTTTATGTTAATTATTATCCTGATTACAAGAAATGTTATCAGTATACTTATGAGAGACAAGGTTCGAATTCTGTGTGCAGTTACAAGGGCTACTATGGTAACTTAATTTTTGGTAATTAGTTCTAAACTAAGGGTTTCATTAGGAAATAGTTTAGACAAATAATTGAAAACGATACTGAGATTCCATACTACTTCATATTTGGGGTTCTTAGATCTTAACCTAAATATATCCCTGAAGAACCTTGACAGTCGGTCATATAGGCCAATTTGGGGCCCTAGAACTAGAGAAATAGCTAACTTAATCGTGTTGAGTGAGCTATTTATGATAGTCCCTCATTAAATTTTTTGTCAGAAAAGACATCACAGTGGGAACTGAGTCTAGGAGAGGGTCAATATCTTGGTTCTGACAATAAGAAATCCCTGATTCGGAGCAGATTCGTATTACTTTTATGATAGGGTTCCATTATTATTCTTTCAGAAATAACCTTGGGTTCAAATAAGGGAAACCATGGTTGTGAGGGCCACCAAGGTACTACAACATTGCCTGTTGCCCCTTCCTTTTTTATTATCTGTAACATCTTACTAATAAGTGCAAATGGTGGGAATGTATAAAAGAAATCACCTTACCATTTTATTATATGTCTGAAATAAATGAATTTATTATTATATATAATTCGGACAATTAGTGTTAAACTTGTTTGCAAACAAGTCAATCTGAGGTTTAACAATAATAGTCTTGTAAGCTACATCACATAACTTCCATTCAATTTCTGTGTTTGGATGCCTAGATCCAAATGTGTCTTTCCTCACACCGTTGCCACAACTTTCTGGCTAAATTATTATGGTGGGGAAAACGAGTGCCACCCATTTTATTGATGTAGGCTATGGCAGTTGTGTTATCTATTTAATTCTAAGTAAAACTTCACAGTGTCTGAGTGTGCTTGCAAATGTTTTCAGCCCTCTAAATGCTGTTAAATGCTGGTAAATAGTTCAAGGTAATTTATACGAAACTTTTTATCATCAGTTGTCCAGTGCCCATGGCTTCTGACATCATTATATACCAGACCCCAGCCAGTTTGTCAAGCATCAGAAAATATTTCTAGAACAAAGTCAAATACCTAGTTTTATACTGTTGTAGGTTGTTGGAATGTGAGACAACCACTAATCTAGTCCTATCCAAATTCCTTTTGTGATAGGTAGCAGAGCCTTGTAATTTTCATTGTTGTTTTGTTACTTTCCATAACCTTGGTGTAAGGCCAACCATATTCCACTGTTGGGCATGCAGCAACAAGTATACCTATCAACTGAGCAAATTCTAGTATTTTGCATAAATATTTTAGATTTAAAATTATTTAATAAGTTAGGGATGAAATTTTATCTATCTTCTTCTGATGAAGCGAGATACTACTGAACTGTATCTAACAGAAAACCTATATAAATTGACAGCGCTGTCTGGGTTCTAAGGCACTCTTTTTGGTATTGATAACGAACCCTAGTTTTTTTTATTTTTTATTTTTTTAATTTGAGTTGTCGACACATTTTTCAAACACATCATATGAATCACCAAGGCACAAAATATCATCCAGACATAATATAGAAAAGCAACCCCATTGACCTCAGGTGACACAACTGGCTTCATAATCTTTGTGAATACAAATGGTGCTATGCTAAGCCCAAATGTAAACTCAAACAATGTATCTTGTAACTGAAACCGGAGAAATCTATCATATTTTGTATGGGTAAGAAGTATTTAAGCATTTTTCAAATCTATAGTTGCCATAAAACAACCTGGGATCATGAAATTGGTTGCTGTCCTTAAGTCTTCTATTATTATATTTATTAAGTTTTTTGAAATTTAATATAAATCCAAGTGCCATCTGATTTTGGATGCAAAACTATGCTTAAATTGATTGATAAACATCATTCAATAGCACCATAACTGTAGGAGTTTATTAATTTCCGTAAAATAAGATTGCTTTCTTTCTGACTGAAGTTATTGTTTTTAGGAATGCAAGTTTGAACTGGAATTTCATAAAAGTGTAGTTTATAACCCTTGATCCAATCGTTGTATTGTTGGGTAGGTGATAACATTATTCCAGACTTCAGTGAAATACTGCAATGTACCAGTCTACCTGAGCTAGACGTATTCCTGCCCCCGACGTCGTGGCTGGCGCCTCTGTGGTGAGTGTAACTTGTCCTGTAGCTTATCCCTGAACAGGTACTCAGATATTGGAGTCTGCCCCATTAGCTCCTTCTTTTCGTTACTGAGGCCAGGCAGGATTAGGGAGCGTCTGGTGATGCATTTGCATGATAAATGTGACGTCGAAGTCTGGCTGCATCACTTAAGAGTTAAAATTTGATCACTACTCTCTTAGTTGGTGATTAGATT
The DNA here is from genome assembly GCA_941918905.2 of Xestia sexstrigata. Classification (NCBI taxonomy): domain Eukaryota; kingdom Metazoa; phylum Arthropoda; class Insecta; order Lepidoptera; family Noctuidae; genus Xestia; species Xestia sexstrigata. The sequence continues at coordinate 2,515,590 of OW799231.2, read as the reverse complement.
GTTTAACAATAAAAAAATAAAAAATGAAAACTTTGCCTATTGATGTAATGGCAGCAGCCGAGGTGATCTGCTGCCCCCTGATTCGTTGGTCCCTTTTTACTCCACCATCCTCAGTGCGGCTGCCACTTCTTCATTTAGTTTTTAAATATTTCCTTCATTAGGTGATACAGGACAACTGTCTGTAGTCAGAAGTGTCGGAATAGGTGATAATTGTTGGCAAAGAGTCAATGGTATGAGGCGTTATGGGGATTAGCTGTCGCGGCGAGTCAGGCTGCGACGGAATTTATCACGTGTCTCACAACTTCCGTCGGGATACCCACGGCTTCTCGAGCGTGTTCGACTGGAGCGGGTTTCATACTCGTCTAGAAAGAATAGTTAGAGTTAGGCCTCTGACTGGTCCAGTTTAAATCCACGACTAACCTCTCGTGATAGTTCAATGGATGCAGTAGGGACGCAATTATGAACAACTGAATGTGTAGGTACACCATCGGCTGACCTCTCGTGAAAGCTCTTGTGATATCGTTCTACTGTAGGATGGCTTAGATCATCGGCTAAACTCTCGTGAAAGCTCTAGCGATGTCTTACTAATTGTTGGCACAATTGGACTGTTCTCATGGCTAACCTCTCTTGAAAACTCTAGAGACATGTGCGAACAACTGAACGTGTACACCATCGGCTGACCTCTCGTGAAAGCTCTTGTGATGTCGTTCTATTGTTAGATGGCTAAGATCATCGGCTAACCTCTCGTGAAAGCTCTAGCGATGTCTTACTAATTGTTGGCACAGTTGGTGTTCTCATGGTTAACCTCTCGTGAAAACTCTAGAGACATGTGCGAACAACTGAACGTGTACACCATCGGCTGACCTCTCGTGAAAGCTCTTGTGATGTCGTTCTATTGTTAGATGGCTAAAATCATCGGCTTACCTCTCGTGATGTCGTAATAATAGGTTGGCACAAGTGGTGTTCTCATGGTTAACCTCTCGTAAAAACTCTAGAGACATGTGCATCTTATGCCAGGGTGCCAGGTACTTCTAGGAAAAGACGAGTGGGTAGGTACTTAAACAAAAAAGCTTACCAGATTGTCGATGAAGACTTCGTTTTCGCTTGTTCGACCGATTTTCTAGTTCTCGCAGACGTTCGTTGAGTTCTCTCATATTTTCGTCTCGTTTTCTTCGATGTTTTCTCATCTCGGTTTGGTAATTACAAAATTATCGGAACTTTATTATCGGATACGTGACCTGCGCGCTTCACAAAAAAGTACAATGAGTTGACAGATGTCCAGACAACGCGCCAAGACCGGACCACAGATAACATATTCGTTTTGATGAAATCGATTCATCTTTAAAAAAATGTGATAGCGAGTTAGCAAGAAGTGCAAACTACAAGTACTAAATGAGGACGAGATTACGGAGCATAATTAAATGAATCCGAGACGTAAAGGATGTATCGTCTGTAATGTGTTAAATTAAAATTTTGATGTCCTCGAGCCAATCTGGTCACAGAAAAAATGTGTGTGGACCTAAAGGTGTGCGCTACTTTACTTTTGTGGAGAGACATGAGACAATCTGTCCTAAATTTAGTTTAATGTACGCGGTATCCTAAAGTTCAGATGTTCTCGAGCCAATCTGGTCACGAAAACGGATATGTGTGTAATCCTAAGCGGCAATGCACCATTCTTAAGTATGTGGAGAGACATGAGACAATCTGTCCTGAATTTTAGGTTACTGGTTCGTTCAGATACAGACCTAATTATGTTAACGGAAAGTACCTATGTTATATGTTTGAATCAAGGTATAGTAAGTTTTATAGTTGTTTTAAGCTGGTGAGTATAATTAAATGAATTTGAGGTCAACCATCAATATTGACATTTATAACTCATTGTCGCTAACTCAAACAAATGTTTCAACCTAGTGAAATAGGCGCCGAACCAGTATTTTACTGCACTATGTAGGAATTCATACTCCACCTTCCGTTTCATCGGGTGGAATAGGCGCCGAACCAGTATTAGACATTTTACTGCATCGAGAGTGACGGCGATGATCATTCCATCGGGTGGAATAGGCGCCGAACCTGTGGATTTCATTTATATTATTGGGCATTCTACTCCACCTTCCGTTCCTTCGGCTCACTCCGTTCGCCTCCGTCACTCTCGGTGGAGTAGAATGCCCAATAATATCCTACTGACCAACTAGTTCAGCCAGGCTTCAGACTCGCTAAAGTAGACTCATCTTTCATGGGGTACTGTTTGAGATGCTATAATAAAATTCCACAAAGTATTCTTGAACTGAATGAGACGAAATTTAAAACAAGCATTAAACGCACACTATGTAAGCAAGCATATTACAAGTTGAGCGATTATATCGCTGATAAAAATGCTGGCTCAATGCTGGTCCTGCTCCACAAGGACAGGGGCGCATAAATTGATAGCATTAAATTGTAATGTTGGAGCTGCTGAAGATTGTACAACTATCTTTGCATTGTATAGATTCAATCTCTTTATTATTATATAATTGCATAGCCCATATTGTGTGAGTACTATGTACTAGAAAGCTATCATTCACTGAAAACCTACGTCTTTTCTTGACTTGAATGTGCCCTGGCGGTTGAGAGTATGTCATGCTCACTCAAATGTCTCGCTGATGGTGGCGCATGTTTCGGATCATTTAGTTCCCTTCAAAATGGTTGAGTTGAATGGTGCTGATCCATGCGTCATGTCCGTGAACGGGCGCTGTCAGTTGTGACTGGTCATCTCTTAGTGGCCATGGCTTTTTTGAATGAATTATTTTAAATTGTATTTTTTTTGTGTGTTTTTACTGTGGACACTTTTAACGTGCACATCTTGCTACATTGTTCTCACATAATATACCATCTCAACATGAATGATGTAACCAAGATTTTGTAACAATATTCTGATTTAAAAGAGTGTCCATGAGTAGTATATTATTGGGCATTCTGTCCCACCTGTCGCGCAGTCGAACAAGTTCGCCTACGCTCCGTTGGGACTGAATGCCCAATAATATACGATCGACTCGACTGTCTTGCATATTCTTGCTTTGTGAAGAGACATGAGACAATCTGTCCTGAATTTTAGGCTAGTAAGCAGTAAAATTAGACAAACATATTTGAGAGTAAGAGAGGAGAGCAGTGGTGGTCTAGTGGTAACGGTTGCGACTTACCAGTTGTAGGTCGTGGGTTCGAATCTGGGCTAGAGCTTTACTTTGTGTAATTTATTTCATCACCACTGTTCTCTGTGAGAGACCTTTGTGCCAGTAGTGGGAAAAAAAATGACAAATTTAAATCTAATAGTTAATCATAAATCGTAAGCATATTACCATCTACCTAGCCTTTAGGATCTTTTCACCGCTCATATCGTAGTATTCGTTGTCAAGCATCACTACGATGTGTCATGATCTTAAACACATTTTTTTATGACGACCAGACGGTTCTTTTATAGTCATAAAGACGCGGAAAACTTTGCTTGCGCGATTTAGGATTTGATGTTTTTCAGTTCATCCAATGTATCATAGATGGTGCTGTAGTACTTTTTGTAGTATATACTCACCGAGTAATCAGCCACGCGCTTGAATTTTATTACCTATCTGTCCAGAGTTCACCTATGCGCTCGATAGATGGCGTTTGATGTCGAATTAGATCTCGCTTTGATTTCGTTACCGCCGTTAGTATAAGTATTTTCGAATATCTCATCTATCTCGATCGAAGATCGAGCAAGTTCTTCTCGCTTCGGATAAACGAACGCGAAATAGACAGTAGATAGTAGGTAGTGTAAAGTCTATAAATATTCTTGTAATAAACAGTTTTACTTATTGTTAATCAGTTTCTTAACAACAGTAATCATGAAGTTTGTTAAACAACCACAATCGCTGCATGTAAACACAATTTGCGATGATTTTTGTAAAAGTAGTTCGCGTCATGGAGAATTGTTACCTAATTCAGTACGATGTATCATTTGTGGACCATCGAATTGTGGAAAAACAAATTTACTTATTGGACTTCTTATACATAAAAACGGTTTGAGGTTTCGCAATGTTTATGTCTATTCAAAAACCTTACACCAACCTAAGTACATTTTTTTAGAAAGAGTTTTACAACGGGTACCAATTATCTCACTCCAGAAATATCAAGGGAATGAGGAAGTCATAAGCGTTCAGGATGCGAAACCCAACTCTGTGATTATATTTGACGACGTTGCTTGCGAGAATCAAACTAATATGCGTGATTATTTCGCAATGGGAAGGCACAAACACATCGACTGTTTTTATCTAAATCAAACATATAGCAAAATCCCTAAACAATTAGTAAGAGATAATGCTAACTTAATTATACTATTCAAACAAGATGATATCAACTTGAGACATGTTTATGAAGAACATGTTAACACTGATATGACATGGACTGAATTTCGTGAAATGTGTTCAAAAATATGGAGTGAGCCCTTTAATTATGTTGTAATTAATAAAGATTGCCAGAAAAATAATGGATGTTATAGAAATAAATTTGATACTTTTGTAGTCTTTGATTAGAAATACAAATATTTAAGACTATGGTACTTACATGATATCATTATTCCTTGACTGACTCTTAATCGATAACTAACATATTCTATCGTAATGGAAAAATCACTGAAAAGACAAATCGTTGATGCTGCAGAAGCTGTAAAGAAAAAAGTACGAAGGATGCGAGATTTTGAGAGTGAAAATAAGCAAGCATTAGAATCAGTTTTTAGACCTGTAACAGAGTCTCTCAATTGCATAGCTAATACCAATAAACAAACTAACCTCTTGTGATCTAAAGTAGTAGAAGAAACAAAAGTTCCGTTGAGAAACAATATTTTGCAGAAAGAACGTTCTAGTAACGACGAAGGAGACAGTGGCGCGGAAGAAAATGAATGTGATACCTGTTAAAGTATTCTAATAATACTGTTGTAATTTCTTATTTTAAAATTGTGTACACCCCGCCTGATATGGCTGTATAACACTATGTCATTGCCTAATATTATTACTGTGTGTGTGGCAACACTGGTGTCACCGCTCCTATTGTTCTCTCTGCTGCTGGATGTACGAACTGTGCTAAAACTCTGCTTCCACATTATAATATCAATGAAACTAGTTTGTTTTATTTAAAAATCTCAACAGGTTATGGGCCCGGATGCCTCCTGTTGCTACACAGTTCGTACAAATAAAAATAAAAATCAAAAAGTCCTTGTGATTCGATCCGCTATACCAGTCGCCGTGTTTCCAGTGTTTTTCGTAAGTCAAAATGGCTTCGTCTACGACTGAGGAACTTAAAACATAGAAAAGCTCAGCGATATCGAGACGTATCAGCTGTGGCGTTTTCAAATTGATATAATCTTTCAAGCCAAGGGGCTGTCAGATATAATAAAGGACGACGTAAAAATGGATGATTCGGACAAGCCCGAACTCAAGGCCGATTTCAGCAAAAAGGACGCGTTAGCCAAGTACATAATAATACAGACGGTGGACAAAAGGTTAATTACTATGTTATTCCAATGCACATCAGCAAGTGCCATGTTCAAAAAACTTTGTGAAATGTTCGGCGGTACAGAAGAACGCCATAAAAATAAAATCATGCAAGATTTTTTCAACTATAAGTACGACAAGAACAAAGACATGATACAAAACTTATCTCAGTTGGACAATCTCGTTTTTAGACTGCAACAGCTAAAAATCTCCATGGATGACAGCTTAAGCTGCGTGGGAAGAGTCTCAAGACGCCATAGGAATTTTTTGTGACCTCTCCAAAGCGTTTGATTGCGTAAATCACGACACATTACTTTTGAAACTTGAGCATTACGGACTGGGTAAACTTGCACTTAGTTTGGTAAAATCTTATTTGAATGATAGACAACAACATGTTCAAATAAATGGTGTTAATTCACAGGGTTTAAAAGTAAAAATGGGGGTTCCACAAGGCTCAATATTGGGTCCTTTTCTCTTTCTAGTATATATAAATGATCTTCCCTATTTACTGAAAATCCAACCGCAAAATATGGTGTTATTTGCTGATGACACTTCCCTAATTTTTAAGATAAATAGGCGGGCCCAAAATCTAGATGACGTGAATAATGCCCTACTTCAGGTCCAAAATTGGTTCACAGCAAACAATTTGGTATTAAATGAAAAAAAAACCAAATGCATAAGATTTGCTTTACCGAATGTTAAAAGTAGTGATTGTGATATAATATTGAATAAAGAGAAACTTGAATTCGTAGATAAAACGGTTTTCCTGGGGATTACGCTTGATTCAAGGCTACAATGGGGTTCTCATTTGACTTCTCTTGCGGGGCGGCTAAGTTCAGCAGCCTATGCCATTAGAAAAATCCGTCAGTATACTGATGTAGATACCGCTAGACTGGTTTATTTTAGTTACTTTCATAGTATAATGTCTTATGGCATTTTACTGTGGGGACGGGCTGCAGATATTGAGTCTATATTTATTCTGCAGAAAAGAGCCATCAGGGCCATATATAATCTTCGTAAGCGCGATTCTCTAAGGGAACTGTTTAAGGATATTGGCATCATGACGGTACATTGTCAATACATCTACGAAAACATAATGTACGTCAGAAAAAATCTACACCTTTTTGGTAAAAGGGGTGACAGACATAATTACAGTACTAGAAATAGGGACCAACTAGTTCAGCCAGGTTTCCGACTCGCTAAAGTAGACTCATCTTTCATGGGGTACTGTTTGAGATGCTATAATAAAATTCCACAAAGTATTCTTGAACTGAATGAGACGAAATTTAAAACATGCATTAAACGCACACTATGTAAGCAAGCATATTACAAGTTGAGCGATTATATCGCTGATAAAAATGCTTGGCTCAATGCTGGTCCTGCTCCACAAGGACAGGGGCGCATAAATTGATAGCATTAAAATGTATTGTTGGAGCTGCTGAAGATTGTACAACTATCTTTGCATTGTATAGATTCAATCTCCTTAGTATTATATAAATGCATAGCCCATATTGTGTGAGTACTATGTACTAGAAAGCTATCATTCACTGGAAACCTACGTCTTTTCTTGACTTGAATGTGCCCTGGCGGTTTAGAGTATGTCATGCTCACTCAAATGTCTCGCTGATGGTGGCGCATGTGTCGGATCATTTAGTTCCCTTCAAAATGGTTGAGTTGAATGGTGCTGATCCATGCGTCATGTCCGTGAACGGGCGCTGTCAGTTGTGACTGGTCATCTCTTAGTTGCCATGGCTTATTTGAATGAATTATTTTGAATTGTATTTTTTTTGTTTGTGTGTTTTTGCTGTGGACACTTTTAACGTGCACATCTTGCTACATTGTTCTCACATAATATACCATCTCAACATGAATGATGTAACCAAGATTTTGTAACAATATTCTGATTTAAAAGAGTGTCCATGGAGTTTCTTGCCCGTTCTTCTCCATAGAGATCTACGCTAGGGAATGGGCAACTACAGTACTTCACAGTTTTTATGTCTTGTGACTGGGACTGTAGCTACATTTAATTTTCATCTTTGTTTCGACAATTCAAAAGTGCCTGTAACTGGCTTACTTGAAATAAATGCTTTGATTTTGATTTTGATTTTGACTTAATTGAATCAAAAATACTAACATTCTTATCTGCAGAATATGAAAATTTTGTAACAGCATGGGAATCAACCTCTAAAGAAGAAAAAACTTTAACCAACTTAAAACTAAGATTGATTAAAGAACATGAGAAACGTAGCAGTACATCACATGAGAACGAGGTGGTATTTCAAGCATCTAAATCATTAAGGAAAATGGAGAAACAGGAATCACAATCTAAAAGTAAAGTCGGTAACGATTCTAACTCTAGTTATAAAAATAAAATACGTTGTTTTGGTTGCAATAAAATAGGTCATGTAAAAAAGGATTGTAAGAAAGTATGTTCTATTTGTAAGAAAAATAATCATAAAGAGAGTAACTGTTTCTTTAGAAATAATAAAAGTTCAGTGTCATTTTTGAGCTATAAAAATAAACAAACAAATAATTCCCAGGACTTTGTAGTAGATTCAGGTTGTACATCACATATGGTAAATCATATAAACTTGTTAAGTAATGTGGAGTGTAATGAGACCTCTATATGTTTGGCAAAGAAAAATGAAAAAATGTTGTCTGTACAAAGTGGCACCTTTGAAGGTGAAAATTGTGTCTTAAACAATACTTTGTGTGTTCCAGATCTTTGTAAAAATCTGTTTTCAGTCTCAGCTGCTACAGAAAATGGTGCCGTTGTAACTTTTAAAAATAACAATGTGGAAATTACATCCAAGTGTGGCACAAAAATATTTGGTAAAAAGGAGGAGTCAACAGGTCTGTATCATTTAAAATTAAAACTAGGTAGTAGTGAAGTGTCATTGTTAGCCAATAAAAAGAGTAGTGTTTATGACTGGCACATTAAAATGGGTCACCCAAGTAATGAGGTACTGGGTAAATTGGTGGACTCTGCTACGAGTGTCACATTCACCAAGTCGGATATATCACAAAAGCAGGATTTATGTGAAATTTGTGTTAAAGCTAAACAGGTCAGGAAACCATTTAATAAAACTAGGGAACGTGCTACTAGGGTACTTGAAATAATACATAGTGACGTATGTGGTCCTATAGAAACTCCAAGCTTTGATAGGAAAAGGTACATTCTCACAGTGTTAGATGATTTTAGTCATTTTACTAAAATTTACCTGTTAGCCAACAAAAGTGAAGTTAGTGAGCACTTAAAACATTACATTAGGGAAACAGAGAGAGAGATGAATGCTAAAGTTTCGGAACGACGCTGTGACAATGGAGGTGAGTATTCTAGCAGTGAATTTAAAGCTTGGTGTTATAAAAATGGTATAAAATTAGATTATAGTATTCCGTATAGCCCACAACTAAACGGTAAAGCCGAGCGATTAAATAGAAGCTTGATGGAAAAGGCTAGGGCATTGTTGTTAAATTCAAATCTTAATAAGAAATTATGGGGAGAAGCTATGTACTCAGCTACATACTTACTGAACAGGTTGCCATGTTCCGTCATAGATTTTAAAACTCCTTATGAAGTATGGTATAATAAAAAGCCGGATATATCTAACATAAAAGAATTTGGTTGTGAAGCATTAGTAAAAGAATTAAAACCTGTAAAAAAACTTAGTTCAAGGTCACAGAAATTAATACGGGTTATTCTAAAATTGGGTACAGGTTATTTGATGAAAATAAAAATAAAATTGTATTTGCTCGAGATGTTGTTTTTAAAACAAGAAGTAATAGCATGGTTCAGGAGAATGAACAACAACAGCTGCAAAGCATAAAATTAGATGAAAATGTTGGTGATTTGGGAGGTCATCTCTTAACAGACATCAATCAGTGTGAGTCTCCAATGTGTTCAGAAGAGAGCAGCATAGAACCTGAAAAAGAAACATTAATAGATGATATTAAAGATTTAGAAGAGGTAGGTAATATAAGTGACAGGGAAGTATCAACAAAAAGAGTAAGAAAACCTCCACAAAGGTACAATGATTATGTTCTACTTACTTACCAAGAAGCCATGACGTCTCCTGAAAAAGAAAAATGGAAGACAGCTATTAGTGATGAAATAAAATCATTAGAGAAAAACCAAGTGTGGGAACTGGTGGATGAAAAAGATGTCAAAGATGTTAAGATTCTAACCAACAAGTGGGTTTTTCGAGTAAAAGAAGATGGGTCATACAAAGCCAGGATTTTTGTGAGGGGTTTCGAACAAAAGGATATAGATTATGATGAAATTTTTAGCCCCGTAGCATGTCAATCTGCATTAAGAATTATTTTCTCTATAGCTGTGATTAATAAATACCATCTTATGACATTTGATGTCAGGACAGCATTTCTCAACGGAAACTTAAAAGAAGGGGAAGTAATCTATATAAAAGTACCTCAAGGATTTGAAGAATGTCATGGAAAAGTTTGTAAACTTCGAAAATCCCTATATGGGTTAAAACAGGCGCCTAAAAGATGGAATGAAGAATTTATTAAAATAATGAAAACTTTGGAGTTTGAACAAGTTAAAAATGAGCCATGTGTGCTAAGAAACAAAGAGGCTACGGTTATTATAGATATTTATGTTAATGATGACATTTTAATTTGCAAAAATAAAGAAGAAGGTAGCAAGGTACTTGATAAAATAAATAATATAATAGAAATAAAAATATATGAAAAACCAAAGACATTTTTAGGTTTACAAATTACATTTAAAAATGATGGAATTCTGCTGTATCAGGAAAACTATACCAGAAACATACTAGAAAAATATAATATGTTAGATTGCAAAGCCGTTGACACACCTTGTACAAGTCAAGAAGGAATTGTTTTAGATGACAATGGTAAAAATCTTTTTCCATATAGAGAGGCTGTTGGTAGCTTACTGTATCTCTCGACCAAGACAAGACCTGATATTGCTTATGCTGTAGGGTTAGCTAGTCGCAAAGTAGAAAAACCTACTAGGCAGGATGTAGTGCAAATAAAACGAATTTTTAAATACTTAAAAGGTACTATTCATGATGGGTTGTTCTACAAAAATACAGGTAATATAAAAGATTTAGACTTGTACTGTGATGCTGACTATGCTGGTGATTGTGATACTCGTAGAAGTACCACAGGGTACATCATCACGTTGGCAGGGTGTCCTGTTACTTGGTGCTCAAGAAGGCAATCTATAATTGCACTTTCTTCCACAGAGGCAGAATTTATATCTGCTGCAGAATGTTGTAAAGATGCAATATTCATAAAATCTTTGTTAAAAGAACTTAAAATTAATATTCAGATGCTTCAATTTTATATAGATAATCAGAGTGCTATTCATTTGATAAAAACAGGTATATTTAATAAAAGATCCAAGCATATAGATGTTAGGTTTCATTACATTCACGAACTATATTTAAACAAGGATTTATGTATAACATACTGTCCTACTGATTTACAACCAGCTGATGTAATGACTAAAGCTTTGAATAAACATAAATTTGTAAAACATAAGAACACTATAATGAATAACATTGAAAAATTGTCTGATATTTCAGATTTAAAAAATCTAAAATAAGATATTTGCCCAATCTATATTAAAGTAAGATTGATAGGTACTTAAGAGATCATACTGTAGGTATATGATCAGGTGTTTGTATTTTTTGAAAGTTTTTTTATTAACTTTGTTAAGTCTTTGTGGTCTTGTACCGATCCCAAGAGTAAAATCGTAGGGCAAAGCAATGCTTAGGTATTTACCTAATCTCTTTAAAAACATGTGTTCAAGTTGATTTGATAAAGTAGGTACTGTTAAGTGCTATTATTGTTTAAAAAAGTCTACAGTCAGAGGTTATTCTGTTTAAAGTATGCTTGTTCTAATAAGTTGATTATACATCCAAACAATAAAAAAGGGTATGATAAAACCTGATGTAAGCATACAAATGTTGCCAGATTGTGTTAGCATAAAAGGAATGTGTTACAGTTTGTACATAACTAGAATGTATCAGCTTATTCTTTGTTTTAACGATTGTTTAGACTTAAAATATTTATTTGTAAAATTGATACCATAGTTAATATAAAGCATTCTGTTTAAAAAAAAAATTTAGATGTAGTGTTTGTAAAATGAAGAAATTAAGGGAGGGTGTTAAAGTATTCTAATAATACTGTTGTAATTTCTTATTTTAAAATTGTGTACACCCCGCCTGATATGGCTGTATAACACTATGTCATTGCCTAATATTATTACTGTCTGTGTGGCAACACTGGTGTCACCACTCCTATTGTTCTCTCTGCTGCTGGATGTACGAACTGTGCTAAAACTCTGCTTCCACATTATAATATCAATGAAACTAGTTTGTTTTATTTAAAAATCTCAACAATACCGACAGTGACGAGTCGTACCAATCATTAGGAGAGAACAATCAAGAGCGTGATAAATCATCCTGGTCAATATCTTCAGAAGCATTGACAGATACTCCATTTGGTGTTCGAGTGGAGCGAGGGCAATTGATGTTAGGTTCTGCTTTCGTAACAATCAGCGATGATTATATTACCGTTGCTGGACAGAAATATCGAAGCACTCCCGGACTAAAACAATTGTTACTGAAAACGGATGTAGATCTAAGCACAGTTACAGAGTCTGATATGCAGTATTATAAGATGATGTTGATTGCCACAAACGCACATCGTCGAGACTGTCAAAGTCTCAAACCAGTCAAACAAACCAATAAAAAGTAATAAAGGTCAAAAATATTTGCAAGTTATAAAACCTCTTTTCAAACAGCCAAGTACTATTCAAAGCTGTCAATCAAAGGAGAAAGGATTACCCTTGACAAAAATGTGGAAAAAAAATGTTGATTTTGTATATTGGGATGACCCTAATGAACTTGTAGATAGGTTAAAATTATTAATTGCATCTCGAGACGCTGGTAGCACTGGATTAGACAACGAAATTATATCAATTATTGAAGAACTGCGTGAAATTAAATTGATTAAGTAATAAATAAATGGTATAAAATGTTCACTGCTCATTTTATTATAACCCTTTAAATATAATACACCTTAAATATGAATGTAGACAAATTTGGACACCATATTCATAAAAGAATGCGTTTCTCTGAATTATTAGAGTTCAATGAAAATGCACTGCTAAAATCCGAAAGTGGGGATTTTGACATGAAAAAATCTAGATTGAGAGGAATAAGATCTCCTGTAGAAACAGATGATGCTGTGAATAAGGATTACGTCGATCGATTGCGTGAACATACAATAAATGAACTGAATAAAGTGATTGGGTTGTTGCGTGCTCAAATCATAAAAGATGCACAAATAACAGTCTAAAACGCTTTAAAAGCGAAGATACCTGAAGTTTTAGTCCAGTTGGAAGATAAGTTTTATAACAAAGCACAAGTACAAAAACTACTTGAAAAAACTCCGTGATGGCAAAACAACAAATTGTTAATGAGCTACACAAAGCAGCCCGAAGAAACTTTGTTAGACGTTCAGTTATTTTAAAAGGCATAGATGATTTATGGCAAGCTGATTTGATAGATATGCAAAATCTAAAAAAGTTTAATAAAGGTTATAATTACATTTTAGTGGTGATTGATTGTTTCTCAAAGTATACCTGGACAGAACCAATAAAATCCAAGAGTAAACTTGATGTTACTCATGCATTTGAACGAATACTAACTACTAACAATCGAAAACCTAATCATTTACAAACTGATTCTGGAACAGAATTCTATAACGTCACATTCCAAAAGCTTATGAAGAGCTACAATATTAACCACTACTCTTCGTTTTCTACCAAGAAAGCTTCGATTGTAGAAAGGGTGATTAAAACAATTAAAAATAAAATGTATAAATACTTTAGTCTTATTGGGAACTATAAATGGGTAGGTCCACCATTAGAAATTGTTTTAAAAACCTATAATAATACAAAACATCATACCACCAAATTTAAACCAGTTGAGGTAAATAAGATGAACGAGTCAAAGATAAGAGAAAATATTCAAAAATCTCAAAAACATACATCAGAGAGATGTCGACCTAAATTTAAAGTGGGTGAAAATGTTCGGATCAGTAAATACAAACATATTTTTGATAAAGGTTACACTCCTAATTGGTCGACAGAAATATTTACTGTAAAAAGGATTAATAATACCATACCAGTAACATATCATATAGAAGATCATCGAAAACAACCCATTCGAGGATCTTTCTATGAACAAGAACTTCAAAAAACTAGCTATCCTGGTGTTTATTTGATAGAAAAGGTTCTTAAAAGGAAAGGAAAGAAACTTTACGTGAAATGGTTGGGCTTAAGTAACGAAGAAAATAGTTGGATTGATAAAGATGAAATTGTAGGTTAGGATTATGAATATATAACTATGTTTGTAAGAAATATTTCATTCATTACACTTTCTACTATGCAAGAGAATGGATGGACTAGTTAATAGTGTAATTAATAATCTGCCATTCGAACTTCATTTGCCTGGTTATAACTATTGCGGACCAGGAACAAAACTCGAGAAGCGATTGCTGCGAGGTGATCGAGGTGTGAATAAGCTAGACGAAGCTTGTATGCATCACGACATTGCATATGCAAACCATACAGACTTACCCAATCGTCACAAAGCTGATTTACAACTACTAAATATGGCTAAACAAAGACTTAAATCAAACGATGCTAGGAAAGGCGAAAAACTTAGTTCATGGTTAGTGAGCAAAGTTATGAAAACCAAACTAAAATGTGGTTCTGGTGTTAAAACGTTTAAAAGTTTTGTGTCAAAAATAAGAGCGAAAATAAAAAAAACTGAAACCAAGGGACAGTAAAACTTTAATTAACACTGCTTACTTGGCAGCAAAAAATCTATTTCCAAACATTAAGAAAATTCGAGTACCGCGAGTGATACCTTTACCTAAAACAGGTGGAATTCTGCCTTTAATCCCAATTTTCGCGGGGTTATCGGCATTAGGAACTCTAGCTGGAGGAGCGGCTGGTATCGCAAAAACTGTTAACGATTACAAAGCAGGTCAGCAAAATTTGCGAGAAACACAACGACATAATAAGGCTATGGAGTCTTTAAAGTTAGGCCAAGGTTTATACATAAAGTCACATAAAAATGGTAAAGGTTTATTCATAAAATCTTCAAAAAACTGAAAAGTGAGCTACCTAATCGTGCTCTAACTAATGTAGACATCCTAAGGCACGCACGTGATATACCACACTTTCGAGGAGTCTACATGAAGGATCAGTTACCAAGGACGCCAAAACGGATTGAATGTGGTGTCGTTAACTTAGACGATTATAAGAACGAAGGTACGCATTGGGTAGCTTATGTTAAAATAAACAATTATTGTGAATACTTTGATAGCTTTGGAGATTTGAAACCTCCAAAGGAATTAATGCAGTACTTTAAAAATTGTGATGTTTTTTATAACTATAATAGATTTCAACAATTTAATACAGTAAACTGTGGACACTTATGTCTAGAATATAAATTTAATGAATTTCTTTTATTTCAAACATTTTCACCATGTCACTCACCTTATCGATAACTGGAAACTCGTCCGATTTATGTACATATTATCCTAATACATTGCAACTTCACGGACTTTATGAGTGTGCCTTATTGCATTTCTCAACATTTAATTCAATTCCAAACATTGAAAAAATCAATAATAAATTATATTATGGCTCTAATGAAGTCCTTGAATTACCTGAAGGTACTTATGAACTACAAGATATTAGCGATTATTTAAAATCGGAAATAAAAGATTGTTCAATAAATGTACGATGTAATTACAATACTCTAAAAACTTTGATATTCTGTACTAAAGATTTCGATTTTACTAAAGAAGGGACTTTTAGGAGATTATTAGGGTTTAAGAAGCAGATATTGAAAGCAAATAAATGGCATGTGTCCGAGTTACCAGTCAACATTTTACCTACGACCGTGATCAGGATAGAATGTGATATTGTAAGTGGTTCGTACATAAATGGTAATCCTAGTCACATTGTACACGAATTCGCCCTCAACGTGCCCCCCGGGTTACAGAATTATAGAAATTCCGAAAAACGCCATATACTTTCCAATCAACCAAAACTGCATAAGCAGTATACATATCAGGCTATTAGATATAAAGTATACTGGCTATTAAGTATATGCCTATTAGATATATAGTTTGCTATAATTAATATCTTAGATGTTTTATCTGCTCCAACTTACGACAACACTGTTGAGGGAATCGAATTTCATTCTTACAAACCCTACGTAACAAGCTTCAACAGGAACGATGAAATTCGCATACCTATTAATCAACAGGATCTGTATATCCTACCTTCAGCGAGCACTTTGTATTTGGAAGGAACTATAATCGTTAGCAAAAAAGATCCAAAAGAAAAAGCGAGTAGCGTTTCTTTAACAAATAATTTTCTACTCTACTTGTTTCAAGATATTCGATACGAACTAAATGGAGTCGAAATTGATAAAATAAAAAACGCTGGTGTGACTACTACGATGAAATCATTTGTGTCAATGAATGAGAGTGAGTCAAAGATATCTTAGGCATGGGGTTGGAATATCGATGGCACAAAAAATATTAATGGAGGTAGTTTTTCTGCTTCTATACCACTTTGTAATATTCTCGGGTTTGCAGAAGATTTTATGAAAGTAGTGATAAATAGTAGACATGAATTGATATTGTTACGAAGCAATACTAACCTGAACGCGGTAAAACTGAATACTGGTGAAGTTGTAGATGATGTTCAGATAAATAAAATTGTTTGGCGTGTACCGCACGTTAAAGTGTCCGACAAAGAGAAAATAAGCTTGCTAAAACTGTTAGAGAAAGACCGACCGCTCCAGATGATTTTTAGAAATTGGGATCTGTACGAATATCCTACTTTACCTAAAACAACTAAACATACTTGGTCTATTAAAACATCATCACAAATAGAGAAACCGAGATATGTTATTATTGGTTTACAGACAAATAGAAAAAACAATGCAAGCTCTGATATGTCTCTGTTCGATCACTGTCATATTCGTGACGTTAGAGTATACCTCAATTCAAACTACTTCCCATATGAAAATCTAAATGTGAATTTTGCTAATAACCGAATTGCTTTATTATACGAACAATACACTAGATTCCAGCAGTCATATTACGGTCGTCGCGCGGAACCTTTAGTAAGCGAAAAACAATTTAAAGACTTGGCACCCCTCTTTGTTATTGACTGCTCCAGGCAAGCAGATAACTTGAAGGCAGGTCCGGTTGTGGATGTAAGAGTGGAAATTGAAACTGATTTGGATATACCCGATCAAACTTCTGCATACTGTCTTATATTGAATGATTGTATAATCGAGTATAAGCCGCTCAGTAATACTGTGAGAAAAATATCATGAATCCGAATACTCTCATAGTAGATGTTCAGGGGTTTAAAGATCTATGTAATAATTTTATAATAAAGGAATTAGCTTTTGCTAGTCGCGATTATACGCAGTCATTTTTAATAAAACCACCATATATGTTTAAATACTTAACAAGTGATGAAAAAAGACAAGTTAAATGGTTGGAAAGGAACAGAGGTATTTATTGGAATGAAGGTTATATCGACTACAGAGAATTCCAACGTATAATCGTTCCATATCTAGAAAATAAGGAAATCGTTGTAAACGGTTTGGAGAAAGTGAAATGGATTAAGGAACTTTGTGAGAATTGTAATGTGTCTGACCTCAGTGAAAAAAACTGTCATAGTTTCTCTGTGTTGTATAACAAGTACTGTGATGAAAAAAATAATTTAAATTGTACTAAACACTTAAAGATGTGTGCCTTAAAAAATGTGTTGTGTATTAAAAAACATTTGAATTTGTAAAGAAATGTGTTTTTCAGTTTTAAGTAAATAAAAAAATCATGAAATCTTAAAAATGTGTTTATTTAAATAGTTACTTTGCTACAATAAAAATAATTAAATTAAAAGAATAAACCAAAAATCACTTTAATTACCTAACCACAGTTACAACATTAATTACAAATAATAATAATAAACACAAAACCCTGAAAAATATTAAAAATCACTATCAATCAAAGATTTTGATATTTTTTTAACTAACGATTCCGTATCGTCCATAACACTATCAATAGCGTCTTTAACGATGTATTGTGCATTTATTATCACGTTCTCACTATCACTATCACTGTCACTGGTATTGTTATTGCAGAGATCGATAACTGATATTTTTATCAGTTTTATCCCACGTCGATGCAGTTTACTCATCACGAAAGATTTTGTAGGTTGTTTCTTAAGAGAAGGCTTTTCTCGACGTTGTCGTTTGGATTTTTTTCCCTTCGTAAGTTGACTGCAGTGCGCGGGTTCATTGTAAATCATCTCAGAGAGTCCTTCGTAAGGATCCTGAGCGTACTGGCTGAATACAATTTCAGAATCAGTAATCTGAAAAAAATATAACAAAATTATTAGCATCATTAAAAAAAAGAAAAACCAAATAAATAAATATTAAATAATTATTTTACTCACCGATGACATGATAATGATGCACACTGATAGATCAAATATCTCTTATTTTATTGTACAAGTACTCGAGACAGATAATATTTCATAAACAGCTTAAAGGAAAATATATAGTTAATACCCTGACAGGAAACGAGTATTGCGACATTATAAGTTAAGGTCTGTTCACATAGACCTAATTGTTATACGGCGATGGTTTTCATTATAATGACAAAGCATGTTATGCTCGTAATACATTTTATTGAAAATAAATCTTATCTACATAAGAATAAAAGCGAAATACCACTGATAACAAAGCCTTTCAATTGTTGATTTAAAGCGTGTATGAACTTGATCAATGAACAAATAGCAGGCTTGCATTTTTAGTGTCATTGACATGCAGTATATCATATTTCGTTATTGTAAACTAGTGACGTTACCTGCGAATTATTGATATGAACCTAATTCGCTTATAATTTTATTAGTTAGCAATATTTAAACAGTGTATTGACAAATAAAACAATGTAAATTAATAATTTACTTTATTTAATAACAATAATTACACTTATGTACTTATAAGCTATAGATACAGAATAGTTATTATACATAATTATGTTATACTAGGTTATCATTAACAAATATAATTGTTGAGAATGTTTTTATTGCTATTTATTCTAGTTACTATGCACTAAAATTCTCGTACGTATAATTAAAACGAAGAATTACATACACATTTTTAATTAACCAATGCGGTTCTAACATACACATAGGTACATTTTTATTTTAAAAATGAGCAATGACCCCAAGCTTGGGTTGCGATTTTACAATTAGATATCGCGCGTTTATCATCATTGTTAGATAGAGCAATTTCGTTTACACTTTGCGTAAATATTTCGTGTTTAATGGATTTAAACACAATGTTTTGCCTACGAATGACTTCACTATTAAATAAAACGTTTTCGTAATCTGTGATACTTAGATCACGAATAACACAAGATTTAACTCCTTTTGCTTTTTTAATTATTTTGTCCTCTGTTTTTATTGAATAAAGTTTAGATCTTAAACCAACGAAATCTGTTATAACTTTTCCTCCCATTTCATCTTTGAAAAGACCCGGAATTTTTTTATTCATTTGAGGTAACAGAAATTGATTTTCTACATTATAATTACTGGTGTCGAAGTATTGCAGTAACTGATGTTTTATATCGTGATAAAAATCATTAGTGATTATTTCGTAAACAAAAGAATCTGTGTCTGTATAACATAATTTCACTCTTCCCTTATACATAGGTTTAATTATATTAGAGTGAAAGTGGTACATGTGTGATTTAGACAGTTCTAAAACAGTGAAACCAATATATATAGGCTTGTCTTAAATTATCTGATCTGGATTCATTTGTATCGTTACTAAGTTCTCGGAAAGAATTGATGCGCTATGAAAATAGGGGTTGTTCACGAGTCTCTCAGCGTAGGAAGACTTTTTGGTTTTGTTATTCGTATCGTTCCACTGATTAACCAAATGAACAGACACTCTGTTTTCTGTGTTTTCCAAGGTTTTTCCGAAAACGCTATTATTTAACAACTTGAAGAAATCTTGTTCAAATGTACTGGTTGCCTTTTGTCGTAGTTGTGTATTTAATTCAATGTATTGCTTTAAATAGGGACTTTGTCTAAATGTGATGACTCTATGAATTTTGCGTAGTATCAAACCGTGCTCCAAACATTTTTTTAAATGCACATAATGAATCACATAGTTATATTTATTATATAGATTTGAAACCAGTTTTTTAGTTTTACCTCCAGGTGGTATGCATTTTTCAGGGCAAAAAGGTAAGTCATTATGTTCGCCGTGTAAGGATTCAGGGTAAAGCAGATCGACTTCTAGTATGAAACCCCATTTCGCATTATCATCAATACATTCAACATGTAATTGGTTTATTTCATTTTGATTTAAAAATCTAAAATCTGAATAGGGTAAATATTGACACATACTGTAACTGTAAAAGATAATGCAGTCCAAATAAACTATAAAACATTGTGGTTTTGAAGCATCGCATTTTGATAAATACTTATTATTAGCTTTTGCATAGCGATGGGAGCACATACACAAACCACCTCTAATACCGTTTTGAATCATTCGTACAATAGCTAAGTCAGAAACGAGTTCAAGTTGAACACCTGTTTTCAGTAGCATTGCGTCAAATGATAAACTAGGTGCGGTTATGTAAAACGCAGGGTCCAGTTTATAATGCTGTTTACAAGTTTTTCGAAAATTCTGGAATATATCAGTTAGTAACAGAACATCTGTTTTCAAATATAAATCAGTATATTCACCTAAATCTTTTATATTGAATTCATTCCAAACCAAACAAGCATGTTTATAATTTTCATCTGAAATAGCTTGGTTAGTTAGAACGCTGAAAAAATGTCGCCTCGATGGTAACTTGGTTTCTTCGTAACATTTCCGGTTAGTCATATAATCATGAGGATACACCCCCTTCCTTGTAAACAAATTAAATTGATCATTGTTAGGAAAATGAGAACGTAGAGTGATGAAATCATCATTATGCATAGTTTTCGCAAGTTTGTCTAAGCTAGCTCCTAAAAAACTGAAGGAATCTAGAAATCGTAATTGAACGTATTCATTATCGGCAATCTGTATGAATTTGGAAAACGAAATATATTTTTCTTTAGTCTTTGGAATAATTGTTAACTTTCCTGGCATTTCACCTAATTTCCTTATAAATAAATGACAATCGTATCCTGATAAGTTATGGAAAAATATCGGTATGAATTTAGGTATTTTATACTGTAGATTACAATGTCTATGAGCGGCGCCACGGTATCGTCCTGTTATATGACAATGATCTCTAACTTTATTAGTCCAAAGTAGGTTTTCACATATGTAACATTTATAAGCTTGTTGAAAATCTTGCACGTCGTCTTCTGTAAATGTCATGACCTGGGTTTCGGTTAATATTTGGTAATTTTTTTTAACATCAGCATAAAGAAATTCTATAAATTTTGAAACACAGTCAAAACCGCGATAACTTTTAAATACCTCATTATTAAAAGTGTAATTTAACGAAGAAACAATGTTATAGGCGAATGCTACAGGCACGTGTCGTTGTAAAAATGATGTATTAGCAGTATCGGGTTCACTAACGGATGTTGGTTCCAGCAATGTTTCGAAATCAGCGTATATGGCGAATGGAATATTTTGTTTCCTATCATAATTTTTAAACTGTAATACGGACCCTTTTTCGGGTAAAATAGTTACGATTCCTCCACATAGATGATCATCGATTTGTTTAGGAGTAGGAAAGAACAATAAGCAACTTTCGCAAAAATATAATTTACTATGATGTTTCGTGATTTGGGTTTTAACAAGACGAGGCAAATCTTTGATGAGACAATAATCGGATGAACTATCATTTTCTAAGAACAATAGATGAATACTCTTTGATTTATTCTTACACGATTCAGGTCTGTATAGAGGACCTGTTATCAGCTTATTGTTTTTTAAACCGTATACCTATATATTTATAGATGGGTTATTTCTATCAAAAATAACTATGTCTGAAAAAGTCATGGGAAAAGAAATATCCTTAACAATCAAAACATCGCGAAAGTGAGGATAAGATGTTACCCGCTCTGGATGTCGATTTGTTGGGTACAAGGCAGCCACAACGCACCACAAAAAACAATAATTATCATTATTGTGAATATTTAAACACGCCTTTTTGTTTTTTATAAACTTAGGTAAATCTATAAAATAAGATCCACCGAGCGGCTGATACTTATTGACATTGACTTCTAAATGTAAGTTACTTAAGAATGACCATCCACTGTCTCTCTCCTCAAATTCCTCAATTTTTTTCAATAACAACGTGACAACCGTTTCATAAATAGTAGGTATTAAAATCATAATTAAAATGTATGATATCATTTTTGTATAATAGAAATAAAGAAAAAAGTTGAAAATTAATTTTTACTGCGTTATGTTTTTTAAGTGAATCATCGATTAAAGATTTAACCTGTTCGCGAATATTACTAAAAAAGAATTCAGGAAAATTATTTGCTTCATCTTTGGATGCAATAACTCTGTAACTAATAATACGTCCTTTAAACGATGATCGTAAGATTTCAACGTTTTCAAGAATAGGTATAGTACTATTATTTTTGCGTTTATTGGTTCGTAAGTGACTGGTCCAGCAACGACTATTTATTTATTTATGTACACACAAAATACTTTACAGGACAATATATTTACATAGAAGAGCACAAAGGTACTGCTTATTTCTTAAGAAATTTCTTCCAGCAGACCTGCGAGAGGATAGATAAGAAATGTAGACACAGTGTGTAAAAAAGTTAGACAAAAAAAAAAAAAAAAAAACTTAAAACAAAACTATAATTATAATAATAAACGTACATACAAATACATACACATATATTAAAATAAGAATATATTGTAAATATCTACCCATATACATACATATATATATGAAGAATATTACTGAGAAGAGAGGTAATGCTCTTTGACTTGTTTTTTAAAGAGAAATAAAGTTTTAGAATCTCGAATGTTAGGCGGAAGTGAGTTCCACAAACGTACAGCGTGAACAGAGAAGGAGTAGGAATACAGTTCGGTTTTATGGGATGGGAAATTAAGATGATGCCTGAGGTGGGATCTACACAGAGCATCAGGAGGACGGGTAAAGGAAAAACGATCGCGCAGGTAGCTGGGATATGCAGGGTTATAAAGGATGTTGTAAAGGAGACATAATATTCGAGTGTTCCTGCGAAGACGGATAGGGAGCCACTTGAGTTCCTTGCGGAAGTGAGAAACATGGTCATATTTCCTCAGACCATACACAAAACGAATGCAGAGGTTTTGTAAGCGCTCAAGCTTGTTTAACAGCTCCTCGGTGGCATCCAAATAGCAGGCATCAGCGTAATCAATGATCGGCTGAATCAGAGTTTGAGCTAAGTAAATTTTGGTTTTGAATGGCAAGAAGCTCTGTAAGGATTTGAGCGAGTGAAAAGAAAAGTGAACCTTACGACTAACCTCATTCACTTGAGCTCGCCAAGAAAGATTGCTGTCAATTAAGACACCAAGGTCCTTGGCTGTATCAGTATACGCAATGGTCGTGCAGCCCAGAGATAAAGGAGTCAAATATGATAATTCAAGTGCAGTGCGGTAGTATCTGCTGCCTATGATCATGGCCTGCGACTTAGCAGGGTTAATCTGTAAGCCGAACGACTTAGCCCATTGATAGATGCTTTCCAGGTCATGATTCATGGCATTGATTGCCGATTCCGCATCAGCCAGCAAGAAATGTCTATACACCTGCAAATCGTCTGCGTAGAAGTGGAAGCTGGAGGAGATAACCTTGGTAACAATGTTAATAAATATAGAGAAAAGAAGAGGAGAGAGAACGCCACCCTGAGGAACACCAGCAGTAAGATCACACCAGTCAGAGTAGACCTCTTCTTGGCGGACACACTGAGAGCGACCCCGAAGATACGAGTCAAACCAGGCTATCGTAGAGGCAGAGAAGTTAAAAGATTTAAGGATCCCAAGAAGGATGTTGAAATCCACTGAGTTGAACGCGCAGTCAAGTAACACTAAAACAGTCAGAGATTTATTGTCCATAGCCCAGCGGATATCGTCAGTAACCTTCAAGAGTGCAGTAACAGTGCTGTGGCCAGTACGGAAACCAGATTGGAATGGAGAAATAAGAGCATTGGACGATAGATATCTGGAAATTTGACCATGAACGATGTGTTCGAGAACTTTTGAAAGGAAAGGAAGAATGGAGATGGGCCTAAATTGGGATAAGGAAGAAGGATTGCTAACTTTAGGAAGTGGTATTATGTGAGCCTCTTTCCAGGCTGACGGAAATCTACCAGAGAATAAGGAAAAATTTACAATATGAGTAAGGATGGGGAGCAGCTCTGAAATAATGGGTATTATCATTCTCGAACACAAATTGTCATGGCCCGCAGCAGAGGAGGAAATAGAGAAAAGGGACTTTTTGACGACGTCTTCAGAAACAGGATTAAAATTAAAAAGTGTACAATTTGGTAACGGCAAGTTAGAGAGCTCAAATAAAGTTGAAGCTTTAACGCTTGGGTCCAGAGAAACAGGAGGAAAAGAAAAGTGCCTGTTAAGAGCGCACAAGTCGACATCTTTACATGTATTCGTGGGAGATTTACCGATACCGACAGACTTTAAAAATTTCCAGACATCAGAGGAGCTACGATCAACGAGAGATTCGTGGAAATAGTGTCTCTTGGCATCCCGACACAGACGATTGCAGTGGTTACGCAAAGCTTTAAAGTGACTGAGATTAATTTCCGTTGGTCTGCGCCTATACCTACTCTTCGCCTTATCCTTACGAGCGATAGCATTTTTAATTTCAGTAGTCATCCACGGAGCAGGTTTATGTTTAATTTTAATACGCCGACGAGGGGCATGTTTATCGTAAAGATCTAACACAATGGCATTGAAGCTGTTCACCTTTTCATCGATACTGGCACTCTCGATAACTTGACTCCAATCGATAGCACCAGCATCGCGTTTCAAAGCCTCCAGGTCAATGCTATTAAAACTACGAAGAAAACAGAATCGAGGCTTACGTTTAGGAGGTCGAATACGATAGGAAAGGTAAATGAGGTCGTGATACGAAAAGGTTGCAGTGAGCTGCCCAAACTCAGCAACATTGTGAGGTGAAGATACGATCATTGGGTCAAGAAGAGAAGGCGTGCAATTTGGAAAGTTATGGGTCGCAGAAAGAGGTAGAATTTCAAGGTTAAAAGAAGATAAAAGTGAACGGAGTTTAAGTGAACGTGAATCATTTTTAATTAAACATGTGTTAAAATCACCCATTAAAATGACATGCTCGTATGATGGGCAAAGAATATTAAGCGAGGATTCTAAGGAGTCAAAATAGTTAACGTGAAGGTTAGAAGAGTAAAACACAGCAAGCAATACATTTGTATGATTTAAGGTGATCTCCAGAAACAATGATTCAGCCGACCCAGAGTACTGAGATGGAGACAAACTAACAATTTTGTGCGGTATATCGGCGCGTATGTAAATAGCTACACCACCACCACCTTTGCCAATCCTGTCATTTCTGACCAGAACAAAACCAGGAAGTGAGTAGTGCGTAGAAAGGAGAGAGGGTTTGAGAAAGGTCTCAGATATTAGGAGTGCATCAATATGAACACTGCTAAAGGATGCCACAAGATCGGAATAGTGACCAGGAACACTCTGAGCATTAATAAGCTATATGCAGATTGTTGGGATAGTTAGAAAAAAGAGAGGAAATATTGTCATGCAAAGTATGAAGCGAAGGCTCACTGTCCGCACTAACAAAGCTACAAGTCGAGGAAGAACAAGAGAAAAAACTGTAATTTAAGTCAGCTGGAATATTCATAGATAAATACAAATATTATATAAATAAGTACATATAACAAAAACCAAACAGAAAACAACAATAACTACAACTAAATATACGGCTGATTGTTTTCAAATACAACCACCCTAACTCACTAGTATGTTAGAAAAAAAAAAGTAGTAAAAACAAAAAATAAAAGAACATGAAAAATTATTTTAACAAAAATAACAAATTATTAACGTAAAACGAATCACAATCGCAATGCACACAAATAGGCATTCCCACGAAACAGTAATGGAACGCTTTACGTCAAGTTGATAATGTCAAATAGTACTATATAACGTTATATTATAATATTACCTGTTTATCACTCATTAAAAATGTAAGTAGGTATACCTTTTATTTTCCTCAAATAATTGATAATGATTTCCCTTTGCATTTAACTAGCAGCAGTGCAGACCAAACTTCAAAACACAATTCGATGTAAATAACGCTTCCTGAAAGAAAACATTCATATAATTTAATTAAGTAGATACTTTAAATGTAATACGCTTAACACACGTGATAAAATGTTAATACCTATTTACCTTTATTTTCCTAAATTAATAAGGAACGTTATTTATTTCGCGTTAATAAATCAGTCAACCAGCACCGCACCGTTGCTTTATGATAATGAAAGCCTATATTTTAGAATATTTGGCTTTTAAACGAAACAATTTTGTCGATAGTTTAATAGGTACTTAATAAGTCATATGAACCTGTTATTAACAATAATCATACAACCTTTTTCTAATAAAGTAACCATTTCATATTTGAATATTACAAGCAATACTTATTCAACAGTTTTATTGGACTTTAGTCAACCTTCATATTTTTTTGGTCAACAAAGTCTATTCGCATAAATCAGCGATATTAGGTAAGGATGGCACGCATACACATTTGCCTTATTGATGTAAATATCGTTGTTTGCTTATTAATAATATAGTTTAGTTTGTCAGCCCTATGTTTTTTCGCTGCATCAACAATCGATACTGTTTGTGTCGAAACTGTTTGTGATCTAATTCCTTACTCTTCATTTTTACGTTGATACACTACGTACAAGAAAAATAGTCGATTTATTTCACTATAACTTAGTGGTTTGCAACAACTTTGTAATACAGTAGGATTATCACACGATTTCGTTTTTAAACATCATGTTTTCGAAGACTTAGATACAGTCGAATTTAAGTATTCAAGTGTGGATACCGTACTCGAAGTACTATTTCATTAGTATACAACTATCGGTTGTTGTTACTTTCGGTGTTGATTGCTGACCTGCTGCCGCCCGCTGACATCTTCCGCTCCGCCTGCCGTCACCAACTCATCAAGCTATCTTCTCAAGAAAACGACTGTTGATTGAAAAAATGTAAGTATTATAAGTAATGTAAGTGTAATAAGTTTTACTGTGTACTATCTTTCTCTTTACTTGTCTAAATTGTTGTGTTGTCCTTCATAAGGTCAATCTCCTAGACCACGATGAGACCGTGACCGTGATTTTTTATTAAATGTTATTACGTTTATATTTCAGGTCCGAATCTGAGTGCGAGGTCTATCACCCAACTGTGGTCATTGAAAAGAAAACTACACACACACGCAAGCAGCCTGCCGCCAACAACAACAACCGCAAGCGCAAGTCAGGATCATCAACGAATTTATTACAACCAAGGTAGGTACCTCATCAAAATTTGTTGTAAAACAATGTTGAGTTTTCGCCTAGATATTCAGATAAGAAGTGCGAGCGTTCAATTAATTTTAAAATTTAGCTTCGAGCACACATGATTTATCTTAAACGGTTATTTAGATATTAACGTCCAAGAATCGTCATTTTTATGACTGACCTATAGATCAAAACTATAACCCAGTTCCAGATGACCTAGAAAGTTCAAATTTGGGATGCAGATAGGTAATTAGGTGAATACAAAGGAAAAAAATCAAAAACTTATAATTAGTGCCTGTAAATCTCTATATGTGGATATTAAGATCTTTACGTGAATATATAACGAGTTGAAAACCACCCTTACTTTTTTTTAATCCAAATATTTCCATTTTTGTACTTATAAATAAGAATATTGTAGATTTTCGTATTTATTACGCGTAACTAACCGTATTCTACAACCACTAACGCCACCTATTATCATTCTCAGAAACTCGCTCACTACACCATGCCGCCTCCATTGATTTATTAAAAAGTGACACTAGATGGCGTTGTGCAATTAGGTACGTCACGATCAGTGTTAAGATTCTCCGTGATTGAATCACCTCCGCTACTATAATATTTTTTGTATGTCTGAATTCTGACGTCTTGATGTCCGGTTGTCTCTCGAAATCTGACATATAAGGTTACGATTTATGCTACGAAATTCATAATTGTCTTAATAAATACTTATATATTTGTGGTTACATAATTATTATATTAAAATTGTTTTAGTAAGGCAATAGTTTCAATCAAAAATTAATAATAATTTTAGTATAGTTATAATAGATAAATTAGGTATGTATACTTAACTCTAAATGAGACTGAGAATGAGAACTTATTCGTAGCAAATTGTTTTTCTTGAGAATTCAATAGAAAACAGGTAATTTGTTACGAAATCGTTTTAAATATTTATCTTGTTATTGCGTGTATTGTACAATGAGTCGTACAATACAATTACGGGTGGGTGAAACACTTACCTTACATCGTATTGTTCCAATGCCTCCCGTACTGAATGGGCAATTCACTCTAACATTTTAAAGGTACAAGAAAATATAGAAAATAACACAAAAAGGACAATTATACCCCGTAAACGTAGGAAAATACAGTAGACCATTTAGTTTTATTTTTGCCTACCTACTACTAATTTATGTACAAAAGGTAATGATATCCCATCAAAAACATAAAATATGTGAAATGAGACCCAAGTTCAATACAAAAGAAGTGAAATCTAAATAGGTGCCAAGTTCAATGGTCAGTCCTGAAATTTATTTATAACAACATAAAATATAATTTTTTCTTATGACTTAGGAGAATATATTGTAGCCTAAGGTCTGACTTGGCTAGTTTTCATATACGAATTTACAGCCTTCGCAAGTTCAACCTGTTACTTGTCGGTCCTTATTTTATTATTCCGAAAATTTGGCTTGCAGATAGAAACTAACCATCGGACATAATAATTCGTATATGAGAGCTAGCCAAGTCAGACCTTAGGCTACAATATATTCTCTTATGTTATAAGAAAAAATGATATTTTATGTTGTTATAAATAAATTTCAGGACTGACCATTGAACTTGGCACCCATTTAGATTTCACTTCTTTTGTCGTTGAAGTCAACAACCAAGGCGTATATCGTAATATTGAACTTGGCTCTCATTTCACATATTTTATGTTTTTGATGGGATAAATACTTACTTAAGGTTAATCATCTATCAGCAAGGCACATCTATCCAAGCGGCTCGAGACGGCATCACGTTTTCCAAGAAAACACGTTACTCACTATTAAGCGACGACGACTAAGATATAAGCATATACATAGCAAGGTAGCTATCGGCAACTAGCCGCGCGACACGCGTCACGTGTGTAAACAAGACCCGTGCGAAACCGAGCCACCAAGGCGGCCGCGCCGCCGCCGGCGCCGGTGGCGGCACTGACTTAGATGCAAAGTACGTCAACGCGCTAACAGGCGTGGAGGAGAAATGCGTAATCGGCGGCGGCGGCGCGCGCAGGTGACGACGGCGAAGCGCGGGGGAGAGGGGTCGGAGCGAGACAAAAACCTCGTCATATTTTAATTTGCATTAAATGTTTACTTTGTTTAGCCTGCAGTCTTTGTTATAGTACCTTTTATAATATATATACATATTGTTTATGTATCATAAGCTGTTTTTTGCTATAATCTAAATACTGGCTGTTTTATTTTAGTTACTCATATACATTATTAGATACCACTGTATTGGCTTCCGTACGTTTTTTCAAGGGTGACCACTGAAAACCAGCGCTGTGCTGTGGGCTCCCCATAGCACAGCATCATGCTGAGTGGTTTAACCTGTTTGTCGCACTCACGACGTGCTAGCTGTCAACTTCTTTCTTGTTTTCTTGTTTCTGTTCCGTTCTGTTATATGTTAAACGTCTCATAAGCTTTGTACCTATGTTTTGTCATGTGCCTGCGGCAAATAAATATTTTTTCTTTCTTTCCTCGATCTCTATACCGAATTTTTCTATACTCCTGCGGCCTTATTTTTTTTTTTCGGATGGGAATTCATCAAATGACTTCTCCCGCTCTGGGCGGAGCAGGAGGGAGTGTCAGACTTTTACTGACTAAAACCCATCCATGTTCCTTCATCGCCCTTTGTGTTCCGGGGCCACGGTACCTCTTTCGAACAGTCCCGCAACCCCGGCAGGCATCGGTCCTTGCGGACCCCTTCCTATACTCCTGCGGCCTTGAGTTGCTTTAAACAGTTGTGTTTGTAAAGCTACAGACATTTTTTTCTGTAACAAATGAATGCGAATATCTTCTATCAAACTTTCTATATCTGTGTAATTTGGTTTAAGACGCAATTTTGCACTAGGCGAGAGACGCGTTTTTAACAAAAACTGTATTAATTGACTTTTACTGGCATCATTGATCAGTGAACTATAAAGCAAGATACCATCAATTAGCTGATTTGTCACCTGCTTCTGGCCATTCATCACCGGCAACAAGGAAATTGCAGTTCTAATATCGAATGCGTCAGCCATTTTTGTAACACAATCAGAATATTCTATATAATCCCTAGAACTAGTTTGACTACTACTATCTATTAAAGAAAGTAAACCCTTTATTTTCTGAAAATTTGATTGGATCTCATGAATTATTGTTTACAAAACCACACAAGTTTCTTTGCCTAACTTGCGATCTTTAACTTTTTGGTTCAACTGAGTTAAAATACAATCCAGTTTACTATGTTCTTTTTCTGCTTCTACTAGTTTCTTATAAGCCAAATCTTGTCTACGCTTAACTGGACCTAGTTTCACTAAATATTCTCTTATATATTTTAGTTTAGCGTGCAAGTTTTGCAATTGTTGGGACATTTTTAATCCCCAATAGAAAATATAAAATAACACAGCATGATCTATTTACAGTATCATGAAATATTGTTGAATATAAAATAAAAATGTTTGCAGTGCAAAACTTACATTGCAGTAGGTTCGTATTTTACTGACAACGTATATGTAGGTTACGACGTCTCACTTGGCGTGGATGAATGAACTCCTCAGCATTGGACTCGAACTGACTTCCAGCTGCTCCACATCGGACCCGTACAAGTTATCTGCCGGCACCCTGCATATTCTCTCGTCATAAGGCTTGAGCATTCTCCCGGCATCCGGCAGCAACGTTCCTTCTCTGCCTTCTTATTACGTTGTAATATGTTCTCCTTTTCAAACAATTTTTTCTTTAAAGTTCTGATTCTTATTCTTCTGTATTTTTTAAATCTTCTTTGTTTCCTTTCTTCTAATTTTCCGTCTTCACAAACTTCTATCAGTGAAATCTTCATGATTTGTTCAATTACAGACTTCTTCGCTTTCACGTAAGTTGCAAAAAATTTAATTGCTGGCTAAGGGTGTATTAGAGTGCGCCATGTATTAGAGTGGTGTAGGCAAAATAAAAGAGAACTGTTCAGTTCAACGATTCGTGTAATAATGACAATAATTAGTGTGTGCAGTTACAAATATAAGGTTAGGCGAGCTGCACACTACAGTGAGAATGCTTTTCAGGGTGCGCATTACGCGTTCTACCTGTCCGTTTGCTCTACTAGATTCTGTTGCGATGAGATGAAGGTCTATGGAATGGTCCCTAAAAAATTTTCTAAATTCGGCGCTTATATAGCATCTCCCTTGGTCAGCTGTACCACGTTTAGGTGCTCCAAAAAGGCAAACCACTTTTTTTAAAGCTTTAATAGCACTTGCTGAATCTAATCTTGTATATTCAAGGAGAACATATTTGGTAAAGGAATCGATAATTACCGATGAAAATTCTGCGATCGCTTTTTCCACTGAGTTTACCCGTGATATCAATGTGTATGGTATACCAAGGAGTAGAAACGTTAGGAATCGGATGAAGTCTTATCTGGGTAGCACCCGATGAACCCTTTGAAGCTTTGCACACTATACAAGAATCAAAAAATTTGCGCACTAACTTTGACATTTGTGGGAACCAATACTGCAGGTATAGTTTGTCTAGCGTCTTTTCCGCGGCGAGGTGCTTAATCTATGTATGGACGTGGTTGATTAAAGTATATGTGGGGAGCACGGTACAACGGAGAGCCAATAGCTACTTTTGTTACGCTCAATTTTCCTATAAAGTATCCCTTTTCGAACATCGTAGGTATGGGCAACGGCTTCAGGGAGTTCTTTGTTGTTGTGCTTGATAATTAGGTCCTGTATTTCACTATATCTCCTTTGTTCAACTGTCAGCCAACCCTGATGAAGTTCAACGAATTGGACAGACTTATTTCTCTTGGACAGATTGGCATCGGGCTGGTTTGCAGTAGGTTCGTCGAGTGGATTTCTGGAGAGGAAATCGGCATGTTCCAGGCTATTCCCTTGCTTGTGGACAATGTCAAAGTCATAAGCCTAGAGAAAGGTCCACCACCGATGGACTCGGGGTGTAAGATCAGTTTTAGACTTTGACGCCTTAGGAGAATTACAGTCTGTGAAAACTGTGAAGTATTGTCCATTGAGATAATGTCTAAAATGCTCGACTGTTCGGACCACCGCCAAGGTTTCAGGTTCGTAGGAATGGTAACGAGATTCAGTTTCGGCTGTTCGACGACTAAAGTAGGATA
Source organism: Xestia sexstrigata (assembly GCA_941918905.2). Taxonomy (NCBI): domain Eukaryota; kingdom Metazoa; phylum Arthropoda; class Insecta; order Lepidoptera; family Noctuidae; genus Xestia; species Xestia sexstrigata. The sequence goes on along the minus strand of OW799231.2, from coordinate 2,483,325 downwards.
TCACATGTGGTAGATTATTACGTCGCTGAATAAGAATTGCACCATACCCTTCTGAGCTCGCGTCTGTATAAAGCTCTACTGAGGATTTAAGGTCAAAGATCGTCAAGACCGACTCTGATGTCAATAATGCTAACTATGGTTTTGTGGATCTCACTATGTTGGCTCGTCCAGGTTATCGGACCTTTTAGTTTTGTTGGGGGGTATAAAGGACCTACTAAGCGGGTATAATTTGGAATAAAACGCCGAAAATAAGATGAAAGTCCTAAAAATTTACAAACTTGACTGGCTGTTCGTGGAGTAGGTGCATCAGTTAGTGCTTGGACCTTCCTAGGATTGGGAGTTACTTGACCTGATTTAACGACATAACCGAGGAAATCTACTTCATTTTTCATGAATTTACATTTATGAACATTTAGAGAAAAACCCGCTTCAGATAGAGCTCTAAGTGTAAGGTCTTTAGGGATTCTGCTGTCACTGTGTGATTATGGCAATCCCTATTTATATGAGCACTGCACTGACTGGTTAACTGGCTAACTGGTTTTATTTAAATAAACGAATGTCCGCTGCTAAATGAGTTTAATTCCAAATTACCCCAAGGAGAACCTTCCGACCGGGCTAGTGCGCAGTAACTGGCCCGCCGTCCATACGTCACGCTCACATATACATTTCTGCTTACCTTGCATTCAGTTGTGCACGCTTACATGTGTACAATTTTTCTTAATAACTAGTAAGTAACACGTAAATCTTAACTATTTTATTATACACAATCAATTACCGTATTACAATTAGCGCTTATGGTAGCCCACATAGCTTACTGCGAAAAACACTGCGCTTGTCACTATCGCGCGGTGGTGCGATCATATTACGCATAACTGGCTGTGGGTGGTTGCTGCGGGACTGTGAGCGTGTCTATGCGCCCCGGCGCTGTTGTCACCCCACCGGATACACCGTTAAGTTGTCTGTGTATCCACTTCTTCATGCGGTGACGACCCTGGCGCCATAAGACCAGCACCACAATGATAAGTACTGAAAAGAAAAGAAAAAGAAAGAAAAAAATATTTATTTGACGTCAGCTATTATAGCACACATACAATAATATAAAAATATACAAATTAAGGAGGAAAACATAATATGAGCTGTGTGCCTCACGGCTGCGCCAAAAAGGTCCATTTCAGCATTCATGCCAGACAGGTGATGCTGTCTAACGCTGGTCTTCCAATGAACCTTGAGGGGAAGTGAATGAAAAACAGTTTCAAACATAATATATAAATAAATGGTTACAAATAAATAGATAACGAGTAAATTTATTAAATGTATATTTACGAGTTCGGTTGCGGACTGCGGTTGCCATTACTGCAAAACCTGTCTCGTACTTAGTGACTTGCGATGTTGCTGCGCTATTTTGGGCTATGACGACTTCTTCCTTACTATAAGCCTTGCCCATGGTGGATGCGCTTATTTACAAATTGGTCGCACAAGTTTTATGGAAGAGTTGTTGAGTTACGTTAAAACTTTATTAACGAGTGAATATTGCAGTATGCTAGAGTAAGCGTACAAACATGTGTCAGCAAATTCAAAGATCACTGGTTATTATTTGATTACTATTCTAAATTAGCGCAATGTTGACTGCGCATAAATTATATACTAGTTAATGTACAGGGTGCGGTCGCCTATTTTTCAAGCGCCGACTTATACATATGCCATAAAGCACTATACAATTTAAAGTTTATTGAGGGTAGTTGCCGTGACTTCCACTCTGCAATAAATTAATGACACCATTTAGGCCGGCGCGGGCGGTAGTATCCGTCACGACAACGCCATGCTAAGGTAAGTTATGTTATCTTATTTTAGATAACTGTTATGTACTACGTGTTCAATTTTGATGGTGGTCTGATAGTGCGACCACTGCGGCTTTTCTTTTATACAGGTGTTCCCTTGTTTATTTTAGATGGGTTTACAATGGATTTGTTGTTTGCGGCCGTTTGTGGCCGCTCTGACCTAGTGTCAGGTGGATTGTCATTGTTTTCTTCGTTTAACAAGTATGCTGGTTTTAATCTATCAATGGATATGTGAATTTTTCTGTTGTGCAACTGTACCACAAACACTTTATTTTTCCGCTCTAAAACACGGTAAGGACCTTCGTAAGTGGGTGTTAATGGTTTTCGTATTGCGTCGTTGCGAATGAACACGTGATCACATTTTTCTAGGTCACCATGTATGAACAATGTGCGTGAGTCCCGCAGATCCCGTGGTACTGGTTTTAATTGCTCTATTGTATGCTTCAAGTTTTTTTAAAAATCATGATCGTCGTGGCTTCGTTCATTGGGGATGTTGTAGAAATCTCCCGGTAAACGAAGTATTTGACCGTACACGTACTCTGTGGGACTAATGCCATTGTCGTTTCTGCCTACTGAACGCAGTCCTAGCAGCACCGTAGACAGTTCATCACACCAGGACGAGTTATTATTAAGGCGAGCTATTAATGCTGATTTTAGTGACCTATGCCAGCGCTCTACCATACTATTACTTTGGGGGTGGTATGGTGTAGTGCGCAATTTATTTATACCCATATACTTCATTAGCTGTGTAAATAATGCGCTTTCGAACTGACGACCTTGATCGCTCGTCAATCTGACTGGGCAGCCGAATCTGCTAATCCAAGCTTCGTAAAAAACCATAGCTACGACTTCCCCGGTGATGTCATTTACTAGAATGGCTTCCGCCCAACGCGTATATCGGTCGATCATCGTGACAAGGTATTTATACCCTTCTGTAGCGCACCTGTCGCGCAGTCGAACAAGTTCGCCTACGCTCTGTTGTGACAGAATGCCCAATAATATACGATCGACTCGACTGTCTTGTATACATTTAAACCTTTTGAACCAAAAAGTGTTTAGTTTGTTGTGTGTTGTGTGTATTTTGCCATCGTTTACGGATTAATTGATTGCTAAGACAGATTTTTAACGCTCACCTCATTTCATTTAATAAAACAAAACAAAGGTCTTTTAATTATTTTATTTATTTATCTTTATAAAATCTTGGAGGTTCTTCAAACAATTTGTCAACCGAACGTACGAAATCTTGCAATTTACGCCACTGCGATGTATCCGTATCGGTTTGGAACTTAATACGAACAAGTGCCTTCTTCCATAACATCATGGAATCAGTGTCACGCGCATCACTTGTTTTGTAAACTTTACAATCGACATAGTATTCGCCGTCGGTGTTTGCAGTTCGTTGCTCGCTGCCATTAGCCACCCGGTTTACGAAGAACGATGATAAAACCGATTGGTTGCTCGAAGACCCACCGTTGAGCTCTGTATCAGTTTCATTGTTCCGACTGACTCCGAATACATCGATAGGACTGGTCTTTGTTTTCTTACTGAAACAACATAGAAAACAAAATGGTTAATTACATTATTTCTTACTTAAATCAAATGTCTCTGAAAAGAATTTATTTAGGGTCAAACCAGTCTTGCTACTTTTAACATCAGTGATCAATAGTAGCTTATCGGAAGCTCCAACGCCTCAATCAGCACACAAACAAAATCTAGTCACGGCAGTCATGTCGCCATTTGAACGCTTGAAGTAGCAACTGAACGCAGTTAGCTAACGCGATGCAGCATCGAAGCGATCGAACGCAACAAGTCATTAAACACTATAAATCTAGTAACAATGCCAGTCATAAAATCATCAATTGCCGATGATAAATATATCATGATTGTGTGCTCGAAGCTAAATTTTAAAATTAATTGAACGCTCGCACTTCTTATCTGAATATCTAGGCGAAAACTCAACATTGTTTTACAACAAATTTTGATGTGGTACCTACCTTGGTTGTAATAAATTCGTTGATGATCCTGACTTGCGCTTGCGGTTGTTGTTGTTGGCGGCAGGCTGCTTGCGTGTGTGTGTAGTTTTCTTTTCAATGACCACAGTTGGGTGATAGACCTCGCACTCAGATTCGGACCTGAAATATAAACGTAATAACATTTAATAAAAATTAACGGTCACGGTCTCATCGTGGTCTAGGAGATTGACCTTATGAAGGACAACACAACAATTTAGACAAGTAAAGAGAAAGATAGTACACAGTAAAACTTATTACACTTACATTACTTATAATACTTACATTTTTTCAATCAACAGTCGTTTTCTTGAGAAGATAGCTTGATGAGTTGGTGACGGCAGGTGTAGCGGAAGATGTCAGCGGGCGGCAGCAGGTCAGAAATCAACACCGAAAGTAACAACAACCGATAGTTGTATACTAATGAAATAGTACTTCGAGTACGGTATCCACACTTGAATACTTAAATTCGACTGTATCTAAGTCTTCGAAAACATGATGTTTAAAAACGAAATCGTGTGATAATCCTACTGTATTACAAAGTTGTTGCAAACCACTAAGTTATAGTGAAATAAATCGACTATTTTTCTTGTACGTAGTGTATCAACGTAAAAATGAAGAGTAAGGAATTAGATCACAAACAGTTTCGTCACAAACAGTATCGATTGTTGATGCAGCGAAAAAACATAGGGCTGACAAACTAGTTATGGATACACCTCGCCCGTCTGCTCTAGATTAAGCTAAGTACATATGTGTCTGTCTCCATGCTAGTACCTAGATATCGTTTGCAAGCTCAGCGGTCTATGTCCGTTGGATGAGCTATGTATGCTTTGGAATTTAGAATAAAACTCGCCTCCAAATCGGCAGTACGTGTTCTCATTTTTATCCTCAGTAAAAATCCTGAGTAGTTAGTTTATTGTTAAAAAGGTTTCTCACGCTCCGAAACCAAAAGTGGCGCAGCCGGTAGGATTTCTTCCTTGAAATCCGTAGTTTCGCGTTTTTCCGTCGTCCAAATTCGACTGGAGAAAAATTAGGCGTAAACCTACGAAAGCAGAGGAAATCCTCGAACCAAACAAATATTCTTTTGAATCGCGTGAGTGCAGAAATCATCGAGTATGGGAGTCGCGGGCGGTTGGTGAGTAAATCTTTTCGCCAATCCTATATTCCCCTATTCCTCCTATATTTTTCATAAGTTTTAAATGTTATTCTAGAGATCAAATCTTGCTCATTATAACACTGTTTAGTCTTTAGTTGATAACTCTGTATCAAATTATATAGTCTTATCTCTGTTCAATTCACAGAACATAAAACATAGAGTAGTGTAAATGTTAGAGAATTCACATTTTTATTATAATGTTCTAATCTTGAAAAATTAAATTGAGTAAAATAAACTGTATTAACTGTTAATTCTATTAGGGGTATTAATCTAAAGTTATTTGTAAGGAAACACTATTTTTTCCAAATTCTTCATTATTTGACGTGACGCTGGCAACACAGCATTAAGTAAACATCGCCCGCGTATTTAAAACTCGAAATAAATAGTAAACAATAGTACAAGTGATGTGTATTGTAGTGAATCTTAATAGACGTATCGAACTATATAAGTGAAATTGTTGGTGACTTCTATATACCAAGACATGCAAAAAAAACATTGTATTTAATATTTGGACTTTTAAACATTATTGTGCTTCAAAAAAGTGCTAATCACGGACTATGCAAGTGTATTGGAACTATACAAATATATCCTCATCAGTAGAACATTTATAAATATAATAAGTGGTGAATTAACTACTAATAACTGTATATAAAACGGTTAAATTGAATGTTTTGTTTTAAAAAGTGAACTTTGTACCTTAAGTGGCGCCCCTAGTAGTGACTAGCGAAACTAATATTGACATTAACATATAAAAATTGACATTAACATTAGGGTTGCTACTACTAATAATAAATATTTCATACCGAACAGCGCCATCTAGTGTCAAATAGCAGAAATAAAATTGACATACTGGCTAGTGTTGCCATTATAAAAAAATATAGAAGTGTTACCACAAAAAAACTTGTGATACCAGTATAAAAAGATTAAATTTTTTGGTATAATTTGACACATTGATTAAATGTACGTGGTGTTCTAAGAAGCTATCATCGTAAACTAGGAGAATCAAGTTCGAGCCTGGTAAACCGCAGTCAACTTTTTGTGATTATTTAGAGTAAAATAATCATGAACTTCCTCGAGAATATCACATTCCGTCGCATGCGCACTATATCAGAACCTACTAATGACACCAGCGAAATTATTTCTCAAACATTCAATGATACAACAAATAGTATGCCGGTAATGTCAGAAGACGAGGAAGATAAACAAATAGATATTCTTAAAACTGAGATTGAGGATCTGAAGTCTCAGTTAAGAAGCGCGCATCAAGAAATTGAGATTATCTCTGTGGAAAATAGCTCTTTAAAACAAGCTAATGTTGACTTAGTGAAGAAAAATGAGATGTATAAAAAAATTACCAGTAGTCCTTTATAGAAGAAAATACAAACACCAAAGAGAAATAAAATTATTCCTTCAAACAAGCCGTCAAATAACTCTCAGATATTCGAGGTTCCTGATTGCACGTCTGCTACTGCTGAATATTCTAGAACTGAAGCGTCGCAATATACGTCACAAAATATTGATAAATGTAACCAATTGTCGTCATTAGTAAAGAATAATTTATGTATTATCAGTAGTGAAACATCGAATAGATTATACACAATTTGTCAAAAAACTAATTTATGTAATTTTAATATATGTCACTATCGCATGCCAAACTGTGGATTGAAGATACTGCTCGATAATATTGATAAAAAAGTGCAAGATTTCACAGGCTCAGACCTCTGCTTTCCAAACATCAAAATTAAAGTTCCAATTATTAGCAAAACCAAATGGCTTAGTAAAGGATTAAAAATATGTTCTCTTCGTAAAAGAATGCTTCTTAAAATATATCGACTCTCAGGTAAAAAGTCAGATAAGGGTAACTTTAATAATTATGCAAAAAAGTTTAAAAGAATTGTAAAACTTACTCAAAAGTCGCAAAATAATTATTATATACAAACAGCCACAAACAAACCTAAAGCAATATGGCAAATAATAAATAAAAATAAAAACAATAATCCCCCTGAAAAAATTGATAGATTAAGATATAATAATCAAGTTATAACGGCCCCTGATACTATAGCACAAACATTTAACAATTTCTTTATTGATGACATCTCGAAACTGACAAATAATAAAATAAATTACGCAAAGATTCTAACTTATAATAAACCAAACTCCTGTTTCTTAACCCCAGTTACCCTAAACGATGTTGTGAAATTAATCATGGCATTAAAAAACACCAAAAGTACGGGCAATGATGGAATTTCAACGCAAATAATAAAACGTGTAGTGTACATAATTGCCCCAATCATAACTCATATTATAAATCAGTGTCTTGAGGAAGGCATTTTCCCAACATATTTAAAAACTACGGTGGTTACACCACTATTTAAAAAAGGAAACCCAGAAGATGTACGATGTTACAGGCCGATTGCTCTCATTCCAATATTCGCCAAAATATTTGAAAAAGTACTAAATAATAAACTTACTGAATATTTCGAGAAAAATAAAATAATAATAGATAATCAAGTAGGATTCAGAAAAGGGAAATCGGTAAATTCAGCAATGTATCAGTTTTTAGAAAAAATACTTACAGAACTAGATAAAAAAAACCAAGTTACAGCTCTATACATGGACATGACAAAAGCGTTTGATTATGTTGATCATGAACTTCTTTTGCAAAAACTGGAAATATACGGAGTTCGGGGTAAAGCACTACAAATAATCAAATCATATCTATGTAACCGTATACAGTTCACTGAAATAACACAGTTATGTCTATTTACAAAGAGAGAGATTAAGTATACATCGAGTCCTAGATTTATAAAATATGGTGTACCTCAAGGGTCAATACTGGGACCATTACTGTTTCTCATTTACATAAACGATTTACCTAATGCTATTCAGCAACCTATGGTTTTATTTGCAGATGACAGTACGGTTCTTTTCACAAATAATAAAAACAAAAATCATGAACAAGAAATAAATGATTCCTTATCTAAATTAATAAATTGGCTTCAAATAAATAATTTACAAATTAATCTCACAAAAACACATTACATGAACTTTAAAAATAAAAACGCGACATCTATTCCTTTAAGTATTGCATACAATAATGAAACAGTAGCTGAAGTAGCAAATACAAAATTTTTAGGAATCCATATTGATTCGAATATGTCATGGAAAACACATGTAAATAGTGTATGTACCAAATTGAATCAATTTTCCTACGCTCTATACATGCTTAAAAAAGTATCCAACCAGACCGCGCTTCTTACTGCTTACCATGCGTATGTGGCATCCACTCTGTCGTATGGGTTACTATATTGGGGAAACTCGACTGATAAAGAAATTGCGTCCAAAGCCCAAAAAAAGTGTATTAGGTCTATATGTGGGTTACGCCAAACGGATTCATGTAAACCACATTTCGTAAATCTCAAGATTTTAACACTCCCTGCTCTATTTATCTACCTGGCCTCAATTTTAGTTAAATCAAACATTACAAGCTATGATACGTTAAAAAGCAGAAGACTTAAACATACCTTAAGAAATAAAACGTCCCACACTAGAGCGTATAGTAATAGTGTTTTCTGTATGAGCACAAAGATTTATAACAAGCTACCTATGGACATTAAGATTATAAATTCAATTATTATTTTTAAAAGAATGCTGAAAATTTTCTTAATTAAAAAGGCCTATTACTCAATAGCAGAATTTCTTGAGGAAAAATAATTTTGTTCAATAAAGTACCTATCACTAAAGTGAATATAATTCAGTAAAATATTTTTAAAAGGATTAGGATAATTAATATTAAATGATTACAATACTGTGACACAATTGAATTAATGAATAATGATAATTTTTAAATCAGGTAACTCATGACATGTGTATTTTTTATTTAGGTATGACTTTAATAATTTATAATTAATATGATGTAAATGATAAAATTATATAATGTAATTAAAACGATGTCCTCTATAAAATTTAATATTTATAACTTTTTTCTTTTTAATTAATGAATTTAAATGATGCATGTTCAACTGTTACTGTTACAATTATAAGCATATATGCATGATGAAATTGCAATGCCCTAACAGGGCCACTATGTTCTAAGAACTGATATCCTCTGTTAAGAACTTTATTTATGTACACATAGTTAGCAATAAAGACTTTTGAATTTGAATTTGAATTTTGAATTTGAATTAAGTATAGAAGTTTTTTAAATTTTACTTTCCAAACATAATCCAGTATTCTCGATTATAATAGTGCTTTAATTGTGTTTGTTGTATTTTAAGTGTGTGTGTAAATTTTAATAGGATTGTTTTAAAGCCAACTGCAACCTCTGACCAAATCATTACTCTATAATCATGACGACGCCCACGCCCACAATAGTTCCAGTTGCACCAATACCAAACGAAATTGTTAACTTAATCCCACTGTATAACGGTGATAAAAGACAGTTAAACCTTTATTTGAGAAAATGTCAGTACATAGTTGATCGATTCAAGGGCAGTGTAGAACAAAATCTTTATGTTTTTAATGTTTTAACGAGTAGATTGAAAGAGGATGCAGCTGCGCTCTTATCGGAACGTGAAGATATTGTTACATGGTCAGCATTCAAAGATTTGCTGATTCAACATTTCGGAGACCCTCGCAGTGAAGCATGTATTGATATTGAATTAGAATCATTAAAAATTAAGTCCGGTGAAAACTTTTTAAACTTTTGTAATAGAATCCAAAATGTTCGCTCGTTATTAATGTCGAAAGTGAATACAATTGATGATGTGGAATTAAGACGTGCTAAGGCAATTATCTACAACAATACGGCTCTGAATGTATTTTTGTACAACCTTCCTGAAAATATGGTGCGTATCGTTAGGCTTAAATCGCCTACAACCTTAGAAGCAGCTTTGAGTATCGTACTTGAAGAAGTCAATTTCTTAGATCAATACATTATGCGTAACCGCATTCATGGTAATAGTCAAATTCCGGGATCAACTTCAAGGTCATCGGTAACCCAACCAGAGGCAAACAATGTTACCGTACCTTTTCAGCCTACACAAATTAAGATACCTCAAACAATGGGTCAAGGTCAATCATTCAAGCCAGTATTCGTGTATCGTCTCCAAGCGGGTTTACAACCGTTTGGCTATAAGCCACCTCAACCATTTGGCAATAAGCCACCTCAACCGTTTGGCTATAGGCCACTTCAACCGTTTGGTTATAGGCCACCACAACCATTTGGCTATAGGCCACCTCAACCGTTTGGTTATAGACCACCCCTACAGTTAGGTTACAAACCACCGCAACAGACTGGATCGAATCTTCCCCACGTATTAAAACCTCAAAATCAAGACAGTGACGTATCTATGAGAACAGCCCAACCTAAGCAGCAACACGGTTTTAATTTAAACGAGCTCACTATGAACGATTACGTATATGAATACGATCCATTTTATGACGAATTTTACTCATACTATTATAATCTAACAAATGACTATGACTACTCAAACGACATTAACTATTACTATGGTAACGAAGGGTGTATAAACGATTCTAAAGTATTTAATGACAAATTAGAACCAACAAATGACAGTGATAAAGTGGATTTTCAAGAAAAAGCCTCTTTGAAGGACAAGAAGTCTTAGCACTAAATTGCGATCCAAATTTAAAGCTTCCCTACATTTACTTAGAAGAAATAGACGCAAGAATGATGATTGACACTGGTAGCATGAGATCATTCATTAGTCCTCGAAAGGCTTATGAATTCTTTCGTGAATACATTAAGAAAGAACATTTTCAAGTGGTAAGCACCCATGCTTCGAGTAGACACGATGAAGTAATGGAAATTCCTCCGTTACCTTCCTTTGTAACTAACACTTGGCATAAATTTTATTTATATGACGTTGATGCACGATATGACGGACTTATTGGTAATGACCTATTACTACAATTAAACGCAGTAATTGATTTAAAAAACCAAGTATTAACAACTAACACTACCTGTATTCCAATAATTAATAATAACTTAAATTATATTATTGATATACCGTCACGAACAGAACAACGAGTTAAGTTACCTGTCAATGAATATTCAAGTGAAGCTATTCTAGATTTTCAAGAATTTGAGAATGGTCTGCGTATGCCTAGCGCTATAGTAAATTGCGTAAAAGGATACGCATACACAGTCATTCAAAATACTTCAGATAGTTCAAAACGACTAAATATAAAACAACCCTTTACAGTAACTAAATATGAAAATAATGAATGTAATATAAGTTTTACTAAAAACAATACTGATATAGAGATAGACAAGTTGCTTGAAGACAATTTGAGGAAACTCAGACTAGACCATACCAACGATGAAGAACATGAAAAGATTTATAGACTTTGCGAGGAATTCAAAGACATATTTTACTGTGACCAAATTCCCTTGACATTCACTAATTCGGTAAAACATCACATAAGGACTAAAAATGAAGACCCTATATATGTGAAACCGTATAGACAGGCTCCGTTTGTTCAAAACGAAATTAACAAACAAGTTGACCAATTCATAAAAGACAATGTCATACAAGAGTCACATTCTTCTTGGAATGCTCCTGTTCACCTGGTGTCTAAAAAGATGGACGCATCTGGTGAAATTAAATACAGGATGGTGATTGACTTTAGACGACTTAACGAAATTACTATTGATGACAGATACCCCCTACCGAACATTCATGACCTTTTTGACAAGTTAGGAAAGAGCACTTATTACACTACGCTTGATTTAGCCAGTGGATATCATCAGATAGAGTTAGATGAAAGGGACAGGCAGAAGACAGCTTTTTCCACTCAAAACGGTCATTTTGAGTTCCTCAAAATGCCGTTTGGTCTAAAAACCGCGCCAGCCACATTCCAAAGGACAATGGATAACGTTTTACGTGGATTGCAAGGACTACACTGTATGGTATACTTAGATGACATTATAGTCTATGGAAATAGCCTTAATAATATGATACAGAATTTACGGACTGTTTTTGACAGAATCAGGGCCACTAACTTGAAAATTCAACTAGATAAATCAGAGTTTCTACGCAAAGAAGTACTTTACCTTGGACATTTGGAGGTATACCGGAGTGCGGAATAATACTCGACGGTGTACTTTGTAATTACTATATTCAGCAAAGCGCAAGCGAAAGTATAACAGAGATGGAAACGAAGTTATAGCGAGAATAGAGAAGATTTAGATTAAGGAAGAATATAAACAAAGTTGTAGGTGATAGCGAGAAGAATAAATGATTTTTACGATAGGCAAAAATATAACCGCGGTAGCGAGCCAAAGCGACGTGGGTTGGCGTTGAAGGCGTCAAGTTGACTGGTCGGCGGTCCACGTTGTCTGCGGCTGGAGCGGGCTGCGGAAGGCGGTGCGGCGCGCGGCGTCCGGGGTGAGGTAAGCCAACAGGTTTCCGCGGCCGGCTGCGCTCGCGCACGTTGATGGCGCGCGCCTTCACGCCAACATGAAGTAAAAGGGTAAGCAGGACTTTTGCTGTAATAATAATAAACTTATTAAGTTTTGTGGGTCAATTAATATTTGACGCCACAGGACCCCCTTACGAATAAAAGGGCCATATTAAGGCACATATCGTTCAGGAAACTTGACTTTACGTCCTGAACGAGTAATGAGCATCGGTTGCATCTCTTGCGTATTACGACTTCGTGCCTTCATGTCCTCACGCCAGGTATAGGCAGGCTTAACTCTGTCAATTGACACCTTGACGGTTTTGTTGTCGAGCACAATGTCGATTGTCTTCGGACTTCTTGAAATGACCTTATGAGGGCCACTGTAAGGTGGTTCTAGCGATCCCCGAAGCAGATCTTGTCGTAAGAACACGTGCGTAGCGGTACGTAATTCCTTGTGCTCAAAAACTTTATGCTGCGAATGGTCGGATGCTGATCGCGGTCGTAGTTTGGACATTCTTTGTCGTAATTGACTGACGAAATCTGGGTAATCTACCTTGTCATTAGTTGCGGTGATGAACTCACCGGGGACACGTAACTGCTCTCCATACACCAATTCGGCTGGTGAGCACTGCAGATCTTCTTTGTAGGCCGTACGTAGTCCTAGGAGCACTATGGGAAGAGAACTAACCCAATCCTTCGTTCCATGTGCCATCATAGCAGCTTTGAGCGTGCGGTGGAGACGTTCAATCATGCCATTGCAAGCTGGATGATACGCTGTCGTCCTCGCCAACTTGATGCCATACGTCTCTGCTTGATAGATTTTGGAATAAGTACGACTGGAATTGTCTACCTTGGTCCGTTATTACCTTCTTCGGGCAACCATACCGAGCGATCCACTCCGACACAAATGCCTTCGCCACAGTCTCTGCTGTCATGTCTGGAAGCGGGATCACCTCAGGCCATCTGGTGAACCTGTCGATTATAGTTAGACAGTATTTAAAATTGGATGATACTGGAAGTGGGCCAATTAGGTCCATATTGACCTCTGCGAAACGAGCATCTGGTACCTCAAATTTACCTAGAGGTGATATAGTATGCCTTGTCACCTTTGACTTCTGACACGGAATGCACTCTCTGACCCAAGCGCGAACATCTTTCCTAAGGGAAGGCCAAACATAACGCTCACTAACCATCTTGATGGATGCCTTTGCACCAGGGTGGCTTAGGCTGTGCAACGTCTCGAACACGCGTCTATGGGTAGCTGCTACAAAAGGTCTGAGTTTGGACAAAGAAACATCACAATAAATTTGTACGTCTGAGCTTGGTACTTGCGTTAACTCCAGTTGCAGTGAATGGTTACCCTTCAGAAGTTCCAGTAGCTCTGGATCATCACGCTGCGCATGGGCAAGCTCCATGACGTCCACTGGCGCGGTGACTATCTCTATTCGAGACAAAGCATCTGCCACCTGGTTATCCTGCCCAGAGACGTGTTGTATGTCAGTGGTAAACTGCGAAATAAAATACAATTGATTAATCTGTCTCGGTGAACCTTGTTGGTCTTTCTTTTTAAATGCACTAATCAGCGGCTTATGATCGGTGTACACAGTAAAATTTCGTGCTTCTATCATATGCCGAAAATGTTTGATGGCCTCATAAATTGCAAGGAGTTCACGATCATAAGCGCTGTATTTTTGCTGTGTGGGGCTCATCTTCTTCGAGTAGAAAGCCAATGGTTGCCAGACGTCATCTACTCTCTGCTGTAAAACAGCTCCTATTGAAACACTTGATGCATCTACTACCAGGGCCAGCTGCGCATCTATAACTGGGTGAACCAGCAGTGCTGCATCTGATAGGCTACGCTTGCAACGCTCGAAATATTCTAGTAACTGTGGAGTCCACTTCACTGGTTTTGATCCCTTCATACCTGGGCCTGCCAACAAATCATTTAGAGGGGCCTGTAATTCGGCAGCACCCTTCAAGAAACGTCTATAAAAATTGAGCATCCCTAAAAACCTTCTCAAGCATTTGATCGTTTGAGGCGGTGGGAAATTTTGTATGGCCTTTACCTTCTCCTCTAGGGGGCGTACTCCTCCTGCCGAAACATTGTAACCAAGAAAAGTTACCTCGGGCTGTCCGAACTTGCACTTAGCCACATTCATGACCACACCGTATTCTTGGAGGCGTGAAAACAGCTTGCGTAGATGTTCTTCGTGCTCCTGCGTACTTCTAGAAGCTACTAGAAGATCATCGATGTAAGGGAAACAAAAATCAAGATCACGTACCAGACCATCGATAAAACGTTGGAACGTTTGTGCAGCGTTTCTCAACCCAAACGACATGAAAGGAAACTCAAACAAACCAAACGGTGTCGTGATGGCTGTCTTCTCAATGTCTGCTGGATGTACTGGTATCTGCTGGTAGGCCTTGACCAAGTCTATCACCGAAAAAATGGTGCTTCCGTGTAAGTGTTGCGAAAAATCCTCTATGTGACGAACCGGGTACCTGTCTGGTACTGTCCTCGCATTCAGCGCACGATAATCTCCGCATGGTCTCCACGTGTCGTCATGCTTCGGTACCAGGTGTAACGCTGATGCCCAAGGTCCGCTGGAGCAACGAGCTGTTCCCTCCTTTACCATGGCTTGAAATTCAGCCTTGGCAATTTTCAAGCGATCTGGTGCCAAGCGTCGTGGCCTGCAGAACACGGGCGGCCCGGGAGTGGTATTAATAAAATGGACGGTAGAATGACGTACCTCTCTTGGTGCACCAGATGGTCGTGAGATGTCTGGAAACTCTCGCAATAGGTCGTGGTACCGAGAAGTACCGGTAACAGCTTTGACGCTGGGTATCTCCGTCTTCGCAACAGCTCCGTTAACAAATAGATTGGTTAGGCCATCAATCAACCTATTGTTGTGGCAATCCACTAAAAGGTTATAATGGGACAGAAAATCATACCCAATTATCGGCTTCGATACATCCGCGACGACAAACTTCCAGCTAAATTCCCTCCGTAGTCCTAAACTCAGCTGCAAATTAATATATCCGTATGTGGATATAACTGAATTATTAGCTGCGCTAAGGTCGTAATTTACTCGTACCCGCTTCTCATTTAAATAATTGCGGGGGTAGACGCACAGATCGGAACCCGTATCGATGAGAAAAAGTTTTCTAGATTGAAGATCTGTGATGAACAAACGGCTGGAAATACTGCAGCAATCGCTCGCCGTCATTAGCGACTGGCTTTGGCGTTTTCCGAGCCGAAATCGCAAGGCTTATTGCAGTGATGCGCTTTTTCCCCAAATTTGTGATGGTACCAACATAAATTACGGTTGTCCGCCATCTTGTAAGTGCGGCCTCTTGAACAACTTCTTGAACGGGAAAATCGCCGGTTACGACTCTTAACTGGCCTACCTGTACGAGATTGTCGATCCACCTTCGTAGACAGCTCATCGAATTTCCGCGTGAGACCGGCTATCTCAGCACGCACTACCTCAAGTATGCTCCCTGCAGAAGACGAAGTACTCGCGACCTGGGCCACCGGGTTCACCGGGGCTATCTCTAATACCCGGTCAGCCAGCTCCGCAACAGCTTCCAGTGGCGTGGCAACCTGGGACGCTATGATTGCCTGCAGGCTGGTGGGCAGACGGCTGGTCCAGATGGTGCGCAGGAAGTCATCGGGCACTCCACGGCCTGCCAAGCTCTGCAGGTGGCGCAGAAATGCAGACGGCTTACGGTCCCCAAGCTCCTCGTGGACAAGGAGTTGTCGCACTTTCTTTTCCTGGGAAACTGATAAACGCTTAATTAGCTCGGCTTTAAGCTTCTCGTACTTATTGGTTGCTGGTGGATTTTCTAAGACATCTTCTAGCTGGGCCATAATGGAAGGCTCTAAATTACCTACTACAGTATAGTATTTAGTCGCATCGGACGTTATATTGGACAGGGCAAACTGAGCTTCAATCTGAGAAAACCATACTGTAGGTTTCTCTTGCCAAAAAGGAGGAACGCGTACTCTGACCTTTGCAATCTCTGATGATCCTAGCGCTGCAACCAAAGCTTCAGTCAATTCTTCAGCCATCTTCACAATTTCTTGCAGAATAAAATTTACTCGACGTTAACGTGTCCTTCGCGAACGTTCCGGAAAGTTTTATGACGTCACGCGGTCACGCGGTCGCGCTACGATATCTACGCGCCGAATCACGTCGGGGTCACCACTTTTGGAGGTATACCGGAGTGCGGAATAATACTCGACGGTGTACTTTGTAATTACTATATTCAGCAAAGCGCAAGCGAAAGTATAACAGAGATGGAAACGAAGTTATAGCGAGAATAGAGAAGATTTAGATTAAGGAAGAATATAAACAAAGTTGTAGGTGATAGCGAGAAGAATAAATGATTTTTACGATAGGCAAAAATATAACCGCGGTTGCGAGCCAAAGCGACGTGGGTTGGCGTTGAAGGCGTCAAGTTGACTGGTCGGCGGTCCACGTTGTCTGCGGCTGGAGCGGGCTGCGGAAGGCGGTGCGGCGCGCGGCGTCCGGGGTGAGGTAAGCCAACAGGTTTCCGCGGCCGGCTGCGCTTGCGCACGTTGATGGCGCGCGCCTTCACGCCAACATGAAGTAAAAGGGTAAGCAGGACTTTTGCTGTAATAATAATAAACTTATTAAGTTTTGTGGGTCAATTAATATTTGACGCCACAGACACACAATTACCAAAGACGGACTAAAACCTAATGACGACAAAATTACGGCTGTACTTAATTATCCCGTACCAAAAACCACGACTGAGATTAAAAGTTTTCTTGGACTAGTTGGGTACTACCGACGTTTCATCAAGGACTTTGCAAAAATTACACAACCATTGACATCTTGTTTGAAAAAGCGAAACAAAATTATAATCGACCAGAAATACATTGATGTATTTAATAAATGTAAAGAACTCTTGACACACGCCCCTCTTTTACAATACCCCGACTATGACAAACCCTTCATTCTTACGACTGATGCGTCAAACATAGCTCTGGGCGCAGTTTTGTCACAAGGACAAATTGGCAGTGACAAACCTATTGCTTACGCTAGTCGCACTCTTAGCGATACCGAATCACGTTATAGTACAATCGAGCGGGAATTGCTTGCTATAATTTGGGCAGTAAAACATTTCAGACCATACTTATATGGTCGAAAGTTTTACATATACACTGACCACCGTCCTTTAGTATGGCTCCGATCTCTGAAAGATCCAAGTAGTAAACTTACACGTTGGGGACTCCGTTTGCAAGACTATGACTTTATATTGATTTACAAAAATGGCAAACAAAATACCAATGCCGATGCCTTTTCTAGAATTAAAATTAATGATTTAGAATCCGACGATGATAACGAATCACTTGCAGTTCACGTTGACGAAGAAGGGCCAGAATACCTAGATAGAGTAGCTACAGAAAAGTCCACGGTTAAAAAGAAAAGAGAACGCAGCAATTCATCAACTATAACAATATCCGACACAAGTAGAACCGCAACTGCTAGTTCTATAGAGTTTCCCGACGAAAACATTAATGAATACCCTGTTCCGTTAAAAGTTAGTAAATCTGATACAGTTCATTCAGCTTTAAACGAGTCCACTGGAATACCAATTTTACAAGAAGCTATAGACACGAAACCGAATCAAATTTTAGTGTTCTCATGGCTCAAAAATGAAATGCAAGTGAAGGATCTCTCGCGTGACAAACAGAAAGTATTAGAAGTTTTCTTACCAACAGATAATCCAGAATTGATAAAAGAATTTTTGAAACAATACATTAAACCAAAATTAAAGTACTTCATTTATTTTGAAGAAAATGAACATCGCAAGTTATTCGGTAATATAATAATTCAGCTTTTTAGGAAAGATTTGATTAATTTTTATGAATGCACAGAACGAGTAATTTATGTAGAAGATGAAAGAGAACAGAGAGCTATAATAGTTAAGCATCATGAAGGACACACATGCCATCGCGGCATCAAAGAGACATTGGTTAGGCTTCGTAGGAACTATTATTGGGATAGAATGCAGGAGACAGTAGCGGCAGTTATAAATACTTGCGAGGCATGTCAGAAAATGAAATATGATAGAAAGCCCATTAAACCTTTCCTACAGCTGACACAAACACAGAATGTTCCGTTTCAGGAATTATTTATAGATCTCTTTAGTATTGAAGGTAAAACTTACCTAACCCTTTTTTTTTTTTTTTTTTTTTTTTTTTTCGGATGGGAAATCATCAAATGACTTCTCCCGCTCTGGGCGGAGCAGGAGGGAGTGTCAGACTTTTACTGACTAAAACCCATCCATGAAAGAATTTTTAAGCTTACATAAGGTTGAACTTCACATTGGCACACCCAATAACCCCAATTCAATGGGTTTGATAGAACGATTTCACTCCACTATAATTGAAATGTATATACAGATTGGCGAAGTACGACAAACAATGTACAGATGCGGCGTCAGTAATGATGTACTCGATTATGGCATATAATCATTCTATTCACTCTGTTACCGAACTCACTCCATTCGAAGTTGTTTTCGGACATACTGATACAAATAACCCGTTTAGCATAGAGTTAGAAAAGCAATATTTTCAAAAAATGGTCAAGGAGCATGCAAAACGAACCAGGGTCATGTACACACATTTGACAGATAAAATGGTAGCAATCAAAGAAAAACGTAAGGAAAGAAAGAGCGATGAAGTTGAAATTGAGTTTAATGAAGGCGAGGTTATTTTTGCGAAAGACGTGAACAAGCGTAAAAGTAAAGACAAAAGTTATAGGTCAGGCTGAAAGAAATATTTTACCAATTCAAATAGGAGAAAGAATTACTAAAACCCCTATTAAAAATGTTAAACGCCCTCCGCAGGTGGTGTGGCATGCTGCCGGTAGTGATGCCTTCGCTGGCCCTTCATCTGCAAAATCTTGAAGGAAACCCAGGTATATTCCCGGTAAAAGAAGGTCTGGCACGCATTCAAACTGATCACTGGACTATAGTTAAGCTTGTTAGTTTAGAAAAGATTTATAATGATTTAAGTTACATATCCAGCAACTACCAACAAATGTGTAAACTTATCGATTGGAATGCATCATATTCCCAAGAATTCACAAGTATGAAAACACATACAGAGTTTATACGCGATATAACTATAGAAAAATATCGACAACTTGTTCCGCAGAAACGTTCTAAAAGAGGCCTTATAAATCCATTGGGTTCTATTATAAAATTAATAACTGGTAACCTAGATCACGATGACGCCGTTAGGTACGAAGAACTTATTTCCAAATTAAATCATAATCAAATAATTGCTTCAAAAAAATTAACTATTGTCTCCAAGATATTTGATAGTTTTATTAATGTAACCGAAACAATAAATCAGAACACTGTATACTTTCATAATCGCCTAACAAAGATGGAACTGCTTCTGAAAGATTTATCTGCTAAGCAAAACCATTGGATTTATGTACTGTCTTTGCTAGGCTAAGTGAAATTGAAACAGCATTAGCGTTAAGTAAACTATCTGTGTTACATCAATCACTAGTGAACTCTACAGAATTATTGTATCATTTAGAACAGATTTCTTACTCTGGGAACTTAGTGTATCCTCCATTAGAAACAAATTTATTGAAAATAGAGGAGACCATTTGTGTAAAGTCATTCATTAAATATAATCAGATAACATTTATTATGGAAATTCCACTTACAGATAACTATTTTAAGATTTATTCCTTACCAATGTTCCATGAATCCGAAAATCAAACCTTGGCTATTATTCCCAAATATCCTTACCTTCTGGCGAAAGGAACGAAATACTTACCGCTAATAAAACCATGTCGACCACTCTTTGCTGGCGATCAGTTTTTATGCACTGCAGACAATCAAGCCTTATACTATGAACTTACCTGTGCAGAACAGTTGATGAAATTTGAGGACGACCATACTCCCTGTAAACAACGAGAAATCCAAATTGAGAAAGTCAGGGTCCAGCAAGTCAACGCAGCTAGCTGGCTCCTTTATAGTAGATTGAGAACAACACTGACTAAGCAATGCGGAGAAGAGATCAGTAACCAACTTGTATTCGGCACTTACCTGGTGACAATAGACGAGCCTTGTGACCTGCAAATCTATGGAATTCATATTCACCGTCGGATTTCAGTTGAGTCGGAAGTTGTAGAGAAGATTCCCATTGTTACACTACCCCAGTTGCACGTGAATGCCACTCTTTCCAAATCAAGTGCAGTTAATATAGAAGGAATCAGTTTAGACGAAGTGAAAAATATGGCCTTTTCGTTAAAATCGAAAGTGTTTTGAATAAAAGGAAAGACTTTAACTTCAGTGAAAATTTAGTATATGTCAGCTTAGGTTTAGTTATTTTTAGTTTTCTTTCGTTTTTAGTTTATATAACCTGGCTAAAATCGCCGAAATGTTTGTTCTTGCAAAATTATCGGAATGACTCTCAAATCGAACCTTCCGATAATTTCGCTCTTAGGGTAGGAGGAGTTATGGATACACCTCGCCCGTCTGCTCTAGATTAAGCTAAGTACATATATGTCTGTCTCCATGCTAGTACCTAGATATCGTTTGCAAGCTCAGCGGTCTATGTCCGTTGGATGAGCCATGTATGCTTTGGAATTTAGAATAAAACACGCCTCCAAATCGGCAGTACGTGTTCTCATTTTTGTCCTCAGTAAAAATCCTGAGTAGTTAGTTTATTGTTAAAAAGGTTTCTCACGCTCCGAAACCAAAAGTAACTAAACTATATTATTAATAAGCAAACAACGATATTTACATCAATAAGGCAAATGTGTATGCGTGCCATCCTTACCTAATATCGCTGATTTATGCGAATAGACTTTGTTGACCAAAAAAATATGAAGGTTGACTAAAGTCCAATAAAACTGTTGAATAAGTATTGCTTGTAATATTCAAATATGAAATGGTTACTTTATTAGAAAAAATTTGTATGATTATTGTTAATAACAGGTTCATATGACTTATTAAGTACCTACCTATTAAACTATCGACAAAATTGTTTCGTTTAAAAGCCAAATATTCTAAAATATAGGCTTTCATTATCATAAAGCAATGGTGCGGTGCTGGTTGACTGATTTATTAACGCGAAATAAATAACGTTCCTTACTAATTTAGGAAAATAAAGGTAAATAGGTATTAACATTTTATCACGTGTGTTAAGCGTATTACATTTAAAGTATCTACTTAATTAAATTATATGTATGTTTTCTTTCAGGAAGCGTTATTTACATCGAATTGTGTTTTGAAGTTTGGTCTGCACTGCTGCTAGTTAAATAGTTTAGTATATATATATAATAGTAGTTTGCCATTTTTGTAAATCAATTCAAAGTCATAGTCTTGCAAACGGAGTCCCCAACGTGTAAGTTTACTACTTGGATCTTTCAGAGATCGGAGCCATACTAAAGGACGGTGGTCAGTGTATATGTAAAACTTTCGACCATATAAGTATGGTCTGAAATGTTTTACTGCCCAAATTATAGCAAGCAATTCCCGCTCGATTGTACTATAACGTGATTCGGTATCGCTAAGAGTGCGACTAGCGTAAGCAATAGGTTTGTCACTGCCAATTTGTCCTTGTGACAAAACTGCGCCCAGAGCTATGTTTGACGCATCAGTCGTAAGAATGAAGGGTTTGTCATAGTCGGGGTATTGTAAAAGAGGGGCGTGTGTCAAGAGTTCTTTACATTTATTAAATACATCAATGTATTTCTGGTCGATTATAATTTTGTTTCGCTTTTTCAAACAAGATGTCAATGGTTGTGTAATTTTTGCAAAGTCCTTGATGAAACGTCGGTAGTACCCAACTAGTCCAAGAAAACTTTTAATCTCAGTCGTGGTTTTTGGTACGGGATAATTAAGTACAGCCGTAATTTTGTCGTCATTAGGTTTTAGTCCGTCTTTGGTAATTGTGTGTCTGTGGCGTCAAATATTAATTGACCCACAAAACTTAATAAGTTTATTATTATTACAGCAAAAGTCCTGCTTACCCTTTTACTTCATGTTGGCGTGAAGGCGCGCGCCATCAACGTGCGCAAGCGCAGCCGGCCGCGGAAACCTGTTGGCTTACCTCACCCCGGACGCCGCGCGCCGCACCGCCTTCCGCAGCCCGCTCCAGCCGCAGACAACGTGGACCGCCGACCAGTCAACTTGACGCCTTCAACGCCAACCCACGTCGCTTTGGCTCGCAACCGCGGTTATATTTTTGCCTATCGTAAAAATCATTTATTCTTCTCGCTATCACCTACAACTTTGTTTATATTCTTCCTTAATCTAAATCTTCTCTATTCTCGCTATAACTTCGTTTCCATCTCTGTTATACTTTCGCTTGCGCTTTGCTGAATATAGTAATTACAAAGTACACCGTCGAGTATTATTCCGCACTCCGGTATACCTCCAAAAGTGGTGACCCCGACGTGATTCGGCGCGTAGATATCGTAGCGCGACCGCGTGACCGCGTGACGTCATAAAACTTTCCGGAACGTTCGCGAAGGACACGTTAACGTCGAGTAAATTTTATTCTGCAAGAAATTGTGAAGATGGCTGAAGAATTGACTGAAGCTTTGGTTGCAGCGCTAGGATCATCAGAGATTGCAAAGGTCAGAGTACGCGTTCCTCCTTTTTGGCAAGAGAAACCTACAGTATGGTTTTCTCAGATTGAAGCTCAGTTTGCCCTGTCCAATATAACGTCCGATGCGACTAAATACTATACTGTAGTAGGTAATTTAGAGCCTTCCATTATGGCCCAGCTAGAAGATGTCTTAGAAAATCCACCAGCAACCAATAAGTACGAGAAGCTTAAAGCCGAGCTAATTAAGCGTTTATCAGTTTCCCAGGAAAAGAAAGTGCGACAACTCCTTGTCCACGAGGAGCTTGGGGACCGTAAGCCGTCTGCATTTCTGCGCCACCTGCAGAGCTTGGCAGGCCGTGGAGTGCCCGATGACTTCCTGCGCACCATCTGGACCAGCCGTCTGCCCACCAGCCTGCAGGCAATCATAGCGTCCCAGGTTGCCACGCCACTGGAAGCTGTTGCGGAGCTGGCTGACCGGGTATTAGAGATAGCCCCGGTGAACCCGGTGGCCCAGGTCGCGAGTACTTCGTCTTCTGCAGGGAGCATACTTGAGGTAGTGCGTGCTGAGATAGCCGGTCTCACGCGGAAATTCGATGAGCTGTCTACGAAGGTGGATCGACAATCTCGTACAGGTAGGCCAGTTAAGAGTCGTAACCGGCGATTTTCCCGTTCAAGAAGTTGTTCAAGAGGCCGCACTTACAAGATGGCGGACAACCGTAATTTATGTTGGTACCATCACAAATTTGGGGAAAAAGCGCATCACTGCAATAAGCCTTGCGATTTCGGCTCGGAAAACGCCAAAGCCAGTCGCTAATGACGGCGAGCGATTGCTGCAGTATTTCCAGCCGTTTGTTCATCACAGATCTTCAATCTAGAAAACTTTTTCTCATCGATACGGGTTCCGATCTGTGCGTCTACCCCCGCAATTATTTAAATGAGAAGCGGGTACGAGTAAATTACGACCTTAGCGCAGCTAATAATTCAGTTATATCCACATACGGATATATTAATTTGCAGCTGAGTTTAGGACTACGGAGGGAATTTAGCTGGAAGTTTGTCGTCGCGGATGTATCGAAGCCGATAATTGGGTATGATTTTCTGTCCCATTATAACCTTTTAGTGGATTGCCACAACAATAGGTTGATTGATGGCCTAACCAATCTATTTGTTAACGGAGCTGTTGCGAAGACGGAGATACCCAGCGTCAAAGCTGTTACCGGTACTTCTCGGTACCACGACCTATTGCGAGAGTTTCCAGACATCTCACGACCATCTGGTGCACCAAGAGAGGTACGTCATTCTACCGTCCATTTTATTAATACCACTCCCGGGCCGCCCGTGTTCTGCAGGCCACGACGCTTGGCACCAGATCGCTTGAAAATTGCCAAGGCTGAATTTCAAGCCATGGTAAAGGAGGGAACAGCTCGTTGCTCCAGCGGACCTTGGGCATCAGCGTTACACCTGGTACCGAAGCATGACGACACGTGGAGACCATGCGGAGATTATCGTGCGCTGAATGCGAGGACAGTACCAGACAGGTACCCGGTTCGTCACATAGAGGATTTTTCGCAACACTTACACGGAAGCACCATTTTTTCGGTGATAGACTTGGTCAAGGCCTACCAGCAGATACCAGTACATCCAGCAGACATTGAGAAGACAGCCATCACGACACCGTTTGGTTTGTTTGAGTTTCCTTTCATGTCGTTTGGGTTGAGAAACGCTGCACAAACGTTCCAACGTTTTATCGATGGTCTGGTACGTGATCTTGATTTTTGTTTCCCTTACATCGATGATCTTCTAGTAGCTTCTAGAAGTACGCAGGAGCACGAAGAACATCTACGCAAGCTGTTTTCACGCCTCCAAGAATACGGTGTGGTCATGAATGTGGCTAAGTGCAAGTTCGGACAGCCCGAGGTAACTTTTCTTGGTTACAATGTTTCGGCAGGAGGAGTACGCCCCCTAGAGGAGAAGGTAAAGGCCATACAAAATTTCCCACCGCCTCAAACGATCAAATGCTTGAGAAGGTTTTTAGGGATGCTCAATTTTTATAGACGTTTCTTGAAGGGTGCTGCCGAATTACAGGCCCCTCTAAATGATTTGTTGGCAGGCCCAGGTATGAAGGGATCAAAACCAGTGAAGTGGACTCCACAGTTACTAGAATATTTCGAGCGTTGCAAGCGTAGCCTATCAGATGCAGCACTGCTGGTTCACCCAGTTATAGATGCGCAGCTGGCCCTGGTAGTAGATGCATCAAGTGTTTCAATAGGAGCTGTTTTACAGCAGAGAGTAGATGACGTCTGGCAACCATTGGCTTTCTACTCGAAGAAGATGAGCCCCACACAGCAAAAATACAGCGCTTATGATCGTGAACTCCTTGCAATTTATGAGGCCATCAAACATTTTCGGCATATGATAGAAGCACGAAATTTTACTGTGTACACCGATCATAAGCCGCTGATTAGTGCATTTAAAAAGAAAGACCAACAAGGTTCACCGAGACAGATTAATCAATTGTATTTTATTTCGCAGTTTACCACTGACATACAACACGTCTCTGGGCAGGATAACCAGGTGGCAGATGCTTTGTCTCGAATAGAGATAGTCACCGCGCCAGTGGACGTCATGGAGCTTGCCCATGCGCAGCGTGATGATCCAGAGCTACTGGAACTTCTGAAGGGTAACCATTCACTGCAACTGGAGTTAACGCAAGTACCAAGCTCAGACGTACAAATTTATTGTGATGTTTCTTTGTCCAAACTCAGACCTTTTGTAGCAGCTACCCATAGACGCGTGTTCGAGACGTTGCACAGCCTAAGCCACCCTGGTGCAAAGGCATCCATCAAGATGGTTAGTGAGCGTTATGTTTGGCCTTCCCTTAGGAAAGATGTTCGCGCTTGGGTCAGAGAGTGCATTCCGTGTCAGAAGTCAAAGGTGACAAGGCATACTATATCACCTCTAGGTAAATTTGAGGTACCAGATGCTCGTTTCGCAGAGGTCAATATGGACCTAATTGGCCCACTTCCAGTATCATCCAATTTTAAATACTGTCTAACTATAATCGACAGGTTCACCAGATGGCCTGAGGTGATCCCGCTTCCAGACATGACAGCAGAGACTGTGGCGAAGGCATTTGTGTCGGAGTGGATCGCTCGGTATGGTTGCCCGAAGAAGGTAATAACGGACCAAGGTAGACAATTCCAGTCGTACTTATTCCAAAATCTATCAAGCAGAGACGTATGGCATCAAGTTGGCGAGGACGACAGCGTATCATCCAGCTTGCAATGGCATGATTGAACGTCTCCACCGCACGCTCAAAGCTGCTATGATGGCACATGGAACGAAGGATTGGGTTAGTTCTCTTCCCATAGTGCTCCTAGGACTACGTACGGCCTACAAAGAAGATCTGCAGTGCTCACCAGCCGAATTGGTGTATGGAGAGCAGTTACGTGTCCCCGGTGA
Organism: Xestia sexstrigata; assembly: GCA_941918905.2. Classification (NCBI taxonomy): domain Eukaryota; kingdom Metazoa; phylum Arthropoda; class Insecta; order Lepidoptera; family Noctuidae; genus Xestia; species Xestia sexstrigata. The sequence continues at coordinate 2,456,817 of OW799231.2, read as the reverse complement.
GTTCATCACCGCAACTAATGACAAGGTAGATTACCCAGATTTCGTCAGTCAATTACGACAAAGAATGTCCAAACTACGACCGCGATCAGCATCCGACCATTCGCAGCATAAAGTTTTTGAGCACAAGGAATTACGTACCGCTACGCACGTGTTCTTACGACAAGATCTGCTTCGGGGATCGCTAGAACCACCTTACAGTGGCCCTCATAAGGTCATTTCAAGAAGTCCGAAGACAATCGACATTGTGCTCGACAACAAAACCGTCAAGGTGTCAATTGACAGAGTTAAGCCTGCCTATACCTGGCGTGAGGACATGAAGGCACGAAGTCGTAATACGCAAGAGATGCAACCGATGCTCATTACTCGTTCAGGACGTAAAGTCAAGTTTCCTGAACGATATGTGCCTTAATATGGCCCTTTTATTCGTAAGGGGGTCCTGTGGCGTCAAATATTAATTGACCCACAAAACTTAATAAGTTTATTATTATTACAGCAAAAGTCCTGCTTACCCTTTTACTTCATGTTGGCGTGAAGGCGCGCGCCATCAACGTGCGCGAGCGCAGCCGGCCGCGGAAACCTGTTGGCTTACCTCACCCCGGACGCCGCGCGCCGCACCGCCTTCCGCAGCCCGCTCCAGCCGCAGACAACGTGGACCGCCGACCAGTCAACTTGACGCCTTCAACGCCAACCCACGTCGCTTTGGCTCGCTACCGCGGTTATATTTTTGCCTATCGTAAAAATCATTTATTCTTCTCGCTATCACCTACAACTTTGTTTATATTCTTCCTTAATCTAAATCTTCTCTATTCTCGCTATAACTTCGTTTCCATCTCTGTTATACTTTCGCTTGCGCTTTGCTGAATATAGTAATTACAAAGTACACCGTCGAGTATTATTCCGCACTCCGGTATACCTCCAAATGTCCAAGGTAAAGTACTTCTTTGCGTAGAAACTCTGATTTATCTAGTTGAATTTTCAAGTTAGTGGCCCTGATTCTGTCAAAAACAGTCCGTAAATTCTGTATCATATTATTAAGGCTATTTCCATAGACTATAATGTCATCTAAGTATACCATACAGTGTAGTCCTTGCAATCCACGTAAAACGTTATCCATTGTCCTTTGGAATGTGGCTGGCGCGGTTTTTAGACCAAACGGCATTTTGAGGAACTCAAAATGACCGTTTTGAGTGGAAAAAGCTGTCTTCTGCCTGTCCCTTTCATCTAACTCTATCTGATGATATCCACTGGCTAAATCAAGCGTAGTGTAATAAGTGCTCTTTCCTAACTTGTCAAAAAGGTCATGAATGTTCGGTAGGGGGTATCTGTCATCAATAGTAATTTCGTTAAGTCGTCTAAAGTCAATCACCATCCTGTATTTAATTTCACCAGATGCGTCCATCTTTTTAGACACCAGGTGAACAGGAGCATTCCAAGAAGAATGTGACTCTTGTATGACATTGTCTTTTATGAATTGGTCAACTTGTTTGTTAATTTCGTTTTGAACAAACGGAGCCTGTCTATACGGTTTCACATATATAGGGTCTTCATTTTTAGTCCTTATGTGATGTTTTACCGAATTAGTGAATGTCAAGGGAATTTGGTCACAGTAAAATATGTCTTTGAATTCCTCGCAAAGTCTATAAATCTTTTCATGTTCTTCATCGTTGGTATGGTCTAGTCTGAGTTTCCTCAAATTGTCTTCAAGCAACTTGTCTATCTCTATATCAGTATTGTTTTTAGTAAAACTTATATTACATTCATTATTTTCATATTTAGTTACTGTAAAGGGTTGTTTTATATTTAGTCGTTTTGAACTATCTGAAGTATTTTGAATGACTGTGTATGCGTATCCTTTTACGCAATTTACTATAGCGCTAGGCATACGCAGACCATTCTCAAATTCTTGAAAATCTAGAATAGCTTCACTTGAATATTCATTGACAGGTAACTTAACTCGTTGTTCTGTTCGTGACGGTATATCAATAATATAATTTAAGTTATTATTAATTATTGGAATACAGGTAGTGTTAGTTGTTAATACTTGGTTTTTTAAATCAATTACTGCGTTTAATTGTAGTAATAGGTCATTACCAATAAGTCCGTCATATCGTGCATCAACGTCATATAAATAAAATTTATGCCAAGTGTTAGTTACAAAGGAAGGTAACGGAGGAATTTCCATTACTTCATCGTGTCTACTCGAAGCATGGGTGCTTACCACTTGAAAATGTTCTTTCTTAATGTATTCACGAAAGAATTCATAAGCCTTTCGAGGACTAATGAATGATCTCATGCTACCAGTGTCAATCATCATTCTTGCGTCTATTTCTTCTAAGTAAATGTAGGGAAGCTTTAAATTTGGATCGCAATTTAGTGCTAAGACTTCTTGTCCTTCAAAGAGGCTTTTTCTTGAAAATCCACTTTATCACTGTCATTTGTTGGTTCTAATTTGTCATTAAATACTTTAGAATCGTTTATACACCCTTCGTTACCATAGTAATAGTTAATGTCGTTTGAGTAGTCATAGTCATTTGTTAGATTATAATAGTATGAGTAAAATTCGTCATAAAATGGATCGTATTCATATACGTAATCGTTCATAGTGAGCTCGTTTAAATTAAAACCGTGTTGCTGCTTAGGTTGGGCTGTTCTCATAGATACGTCACTGTCTTGATTTTGAGGTTTTAATACGTGGGGAAGATTCGATCCAGTCTGTTGCGGTGGTTTGTAACCTAACTGTAGGGGTGGTCTATAACCAAACGGTTGAGGTGGCCTATAGCCAAATGGTTGTGGTGGCCTATAACCAAACGGTTGAAGTGGCCTATAGCCAAACGGTTGAGGTGGCTTATTGCCAAATGGTTGAGGTGGCTTATAGCCAAACGGTTGTAAACCCGCTTGGAGACGATACACGAATACTGGCTTGAATGATTGACCTTGACCCATTGTTTGAGGTATCTTAATTTGTGTAGGCTGAAAAGGTACGGTAACATTGTTTGCCTCTGGTTGGGTTACCGATGACCTTGAAGTTGATCCCGGAATTTGACTATTACCATGAATGCGGTTACGCATAATGTATTGATCTAAGAAATTGACTTCTTCAAGTACGATACTCAAAGCTGCTTCTAAGGTTGTAGGCGATTTAAGCCTAACGATACGCACCATATTTTCAGGAAGGTTGTACAAAAATACATTCAGAGCCGTATTGTTGTAGATAATTGCCTTAGCACGTCTTAATTCCACATCATCAATTGTATTCACTTTCGACATTAATAACGAGCGAACATTTTGGATTCTATTACAAAAGTTTAAAAAGTTTTCACCGGACTTAATTTTTAATGATTCTAATTCAATATCAATACATGCTTCACTGCGAGGGTCTCCGAAATGTTGAATCAGCAAATCTTTGAATGCTGACCATGTAACAATATCTTCACGTTCCGATAAGAGCGCAGCTGCATCCTCTTTCAATCTACTCGTTAAAACATTAAAAACATAAAGATTTTGTTCTACACTGCCCTTGAATCGATCAACTATGTACTGACATTTTCTCAAATAAAGGTTTAACTGTCTTTTATCACCGTTATACAGTGGGATTAAGTTAACAATTTCGTTTGGTATTGGTGCAACTGGAACTATTGTGGGCGTGGGCGTCGTCATGATTATAGAGTAATGATTTGGTCAGAGGTTGCAGTTGGCTTTAAAACAATCCTATTAAAATTTACACACACACTTAAAATACAACAAACACAATTAAAGCACTATTATAATCGAGAATACTGGATTATGTTTGGAAAGTAAAATTTAAAAAACTTCTATACTTAATTCAAATTCAAAATTCAAATTCAAATTCAAAAGTCTTTATTGCTAACTATGTGTACATAAATAAAGTTCTTAACAGAGGATATCAGTTCTTAGAACATAGTGGCCCTGTTAGGGCATTGCAATTTCATCATGCATATATGCTTATAATTGTAACAGTAACAGTTGAACATGCATCATTTAAATTCATTAATTAAAAAGAAAAAAGTTATAAATATTAAATTTTATAGAGGACATCGTTTTAATTACATTATATAATTTTATCATTTACATCATATTAATTATAAATTATTAAAGTCATACCTAAATAAAAAATACACATGTCATGAGTTACCTGATTTAAAAATTATCATTATTCATTAATTCAATTGTGTCACAGTATTGTAATCATTTAATATTAATTATCCTAATCCTTTTAAAAATATTTTACTGAATTATATTCACTTTAGTGATAGGTACTTTATTGAACAAAATTATTTTTCCTCAAGAAATTCTGCTATTGAGTAATAGGCCTTTTTAATTAAGAAAATTTTCAGCATTCTTTTAAAAATAATAATTGAATTTATAATCTTAATGTCCATAGGTAGCTTGTTATAAATCTTTGTGCTCATACAGAAAACACTATTACTATACGCTCTAGTGTGGGACGTTTTATTTCTTAAGGTATGTTTAAGTCTTCTGCTTTTTAACGTATCATAGCTTGTAATGTTTGATTTAACTAAAATTGAGGCCAGGTAGATAAATAGAGCAGGGAGTGTTAAAATCTTGAGATTTACGAAATGTGGTTTACATGAATCCGTTTGGCGTAACCCACATATAGACCTAATACACTTTTTTTGGGCTTTGAACGCAATTTCTTTATCAGTCGAGTTTCCCCAATATAGTAACCCATACGACAGAGTGGATGCCACATACGCATGGTAAGCAGTAAGAAGCGCGGTCTGGTTGGATACTTTTTTAAGCATGTATAGAGCGTAGGAAAATTGATTCAATTTGGTACATACACTATTTACATGTGTTTTCCATGACATATTCGAATCAATATGGATTCCTAAAAATTTTGTATTTGCTACTTCAGCTACTGTTTCATTATTGTATGCAATACTTAAAGGAATAGATGTCGCGTTTTTATTTTTAAAGTTCATGTAATGTGTTTTTGTGAGATTAATTTGTAAATTATTTATTTGAAGCCAATTTATTAATTTAGATAAGGAATCATTTATTTCTTGTTCATGATTTTTGTTTTTATTATTTGTGAAAAGAACCGTACTGTCATCTGCAAATAAAACCATAGGTTGCTGAATAGCATTAGGTAAATCGTTTATGTAAATGAGAAACAGTAATGGTCCCAGTATTGACCCTTGAGGTACACCATATTTTATAAATCTAGGACTCGATGTATACTTAATCTCTCTCTTTGTAAATAGACATAACTGTGTTATTTCAGTGAACTGTATACGGTTACATAGATATGATTTGATTATTTGTAGTGCTTTACCCCGAACTCCGTATATTTCCAGTTTTTGCAAAAGAAGTTCATGATCAACATAATCAAACGCTTTTGTCATGTCCATGTATAGAGCTGTAACTTGGTTTTTTTTATCTAGTTCTGTAAGTATTTTTTCTAAAAACTGATACATTGCTGAATTTACCGATTTCCCTTTTCTGAATCCTACTTGATTATCTATTATTATTTTATTTTTCTCGAAATATTCAGTAAGTTTATTATTTAGTACTTTTTCAAATATTTTGGCGAATATTGGAATGAGAGCAATCGGCCTGTAACATCGTACATCTTCTGGGTTTCCTTTTTTAAATAGTGGTGTAACCACCGTAGTTTTTAAATATGTTGGGAAAATGCCTTCCTCAAGACACTGATTTATAATATGAGTTATGATTGGGGCAATTATGTACACTACACGTTTTATTATTTGCGTTGAAATTCCATCATTGCCCGTACTTTTGGTGTTTTTTAATGCCATGATTAATTTCACAACATCGTTTAGGGTAACTGGGGTTAAGAAACAGGAGTTTGGTTTATTATAAGTTAGAATCTTTGCGTAATTTATTTTATTATTTGTCAGTTTCGAGATGTCATCAATAAAGAAATTGTTAAATGTTTGTGCTATAGTATCAGGGGCCGTTATAACTTGATTATTATATCTTAATCTATCAATTTTTTCAGGGGGATTATTGTTTTTATTTTTATTTATTATTTGCCATATTGCTTTAGGTTTGTTTGTGGCTGTTTGTATATAATAATTATTTTGCGACTTTTGAGTAAGTTTTACAATTCTTTTAAACTTTTTTGCATAATTATTAAAGTTACCCTTATCTGACTTTTTACCTGAGAGTCGATATATTTTAAGAAGCATTCTTTTACGAAGAGAACATATTTTTAATCCTTTACTAAGCCATTTGGTTTTGCTAATAATTGGAACTTTAATTTTGATGTTTGGAAAGCAGAGGTCTGAGCCTGTGAAATCTTGCACTTTTTTATCAATATTATCGAGCAGTATCTTCAATCCACAGTTTGGCATGCGATAGTGACATATATTAAAATTACATAAATTAGTTTTTTGACAAATTGTGTATAATCTATTCGATGTTTCACTACTGATAATACATAAATTATTCTTTACTAATGACGACAATTGGTTACATTTATCAATATTTTGTGACGTATATTGCGACGCTTCAGTTCTAGAATATTCAGCAGTAGCAGACGTGCAATCAGGAACCTCGAATATCTGAGAGTTATTTGACGGCTTGTTTGAAGGAATAATTTTATTTCTCTTTGGTGTTTGTATTTTCTTCTATAAAGGACTACTGGTAATTTTTTTATACATCTCATTTTTCTTCACTAAGTCAACATTAGCTTGTTTTAAAGAGCTATTTTCCACAGAGATAATCTCAATTTCTTGATGCGCGCTTCTTAACTGAGACTTCAGATCCTCAATCTCAGTTTTAAGAATATCTATTTGTTTATCTTCCTCGTCTTCTGACATTACCGGCATACTATTTGTTGTATCATTGAATGTTTGAGAAATAATTTCGCTGGTGTCATTAGTAGGTTCTGATATAGTGCGCATGCGACGGAATGTGATATTCTCGAGGAAGTTCATGATTATTTTACTCTAAATAATCACAAAAAGTTGACTGCGGTTTACCAGGCTCGAACTTGATTCTCCTAGTTTACGATGATAGCTTCTTAGAACACCACGTACATTTAATCAATGTGTCAAATTATACCAAAAAATTTAATCTTTTTATACTGGTATCACAAGTTTTTTTGTGGTAACACTTCTATATTTTTTTATAATGGCAACACTAGCCAGTATGTCAATTTTATTTCTGCTATTTGACACTAGATGGCGCTGTTCGGTATGAAATATTTATTATTAGTAGTAGCAACCCTAATGTTAATGTCAATTTTTATATGTTAATGTCAATATTAGTTTCGCTAGTCACTACTAGGGGCGCCACTTAAGGTACAAAGTTCACTTTTTAAAACAAAACATTCAATTTAACCGTTTTATATACAGTTATTAGTAGTTAATTCACCACTTATTATATTTATAAATGTTCTACTGATGAGGATATATTTGTATAGTTCCAATACACTTGCATAGTCCGTGATTAGCACTTTTTTGAAGCACAATAATGTTTAAAAGTCCAAATATTAAATACAATGTTTTTTTTGCATGTCTTGGTATATAGAAGTCACCAACAATTTCACTTATATAGTTCGATACGTCTATTAAGATTCACTACAATACACATCACTTGTACTATTGTTTACTATTTATTTCGAGTTTTAAATACGCGGGCGATGTTTACTTAATGCTGTGTTGCCAGCGTCACGTCAAATAATGAAGAATTTGGAAAAAATAGTGTTTCCTTACAAATAACTTTAGATTAATACCCCTAATAGAATTAACAGTTAATACAGTTTATTTTACTCAATTTAATTTTTCAAGATTAGAACATTATAATAAAAATGTGAATTCTCTAACATTTACACTACTCTATGTTTTATGTTCTGTGAATTGAACAGAGATAAGACTATATAATTTGATACAGAGTTATCAACTAAAGACTAAACAGTGTTATAATGAGCAAGATTTGATCTCTAGAATAACATTTAAAACTTATGAAAAATATAGGAGGAATAGGGGAATATAGGATTGGCGAAAAGATTTACTCACCAACCGCCCGCGACTCCCATACTCGATGATTTCTGCACTCACGCGATTCAAAAGAATATTTGTTTGGTTCGAGGATTTCCTCTGCTTTCGTAGGTTTACGCCTAATTTTTCTCCAGTCGAATTTGGACGACGGAAAAACGCGAAACTACGGATTTCAAGGAAGAAATCCTACCGGCTGCGCCACTTTTGGTTTCGGAGCGTGAGAAACCTTTTTAACAATAAACTAACTACTCAGGATTTTTACTGAGGATAAAAATGAGAACACGTACTGCCGATTTGGAGGCGAGTTTTATTCTAAATTCCAAAGCATACATAGCTCATCCAACGGACATAGACCGCTGAGCTTGCAAACGATATCTAGGTACTAGCATGGAGACAGACACATATGTACTTAGCTTAATCTAGAGCAGACGGGCGAGGTGTATCCATAACTAGTTTGTCAGCCCTATGTTTTTTCGCTGCATCAACAATCGATACTGTTTGTGACGAAACTGTTTGTGATCTAATTCCTTACTCTTCATTTTTACGTTGATACACTACGTACAAGAAAAATAGTCGATTTATTTCACTATAACTTAGTGGTTTGCAACAACTTTGTAATACAGTAGGATTATCACACGATTTCGTTTTTAAACATCATGTTTTCGAAGACTTAGATACAGTCGAATTTAAGTATTCAAGTGTGGATACCGTACTCGAAGTACTATTTCATTAGTATACAACTATCGGTTGTTGTTACTTTCGGTGTTGATTTCTGACCTGCTGCCGCCCGCTGACATCTTCCGCTACACCTGCCGTCACCAACTCATCAAGCTATCTTCTCAAGAAAACGACTGTTGATTGAAAAAATGTAAGTATTATAAGTAATGTAAGTGTAATAAGTTTTACTGTGTACTATCTTTCTCTTTACTTGTCTAAATTGTTGTGTTGTCCTTCATAAGGTCAATCTCCTAGACCACGATGAGACCGTGACCGTTAATTTTTATTAAATGTTATTACGTTTATATTTCAGGTCCGAATCTGAGTGCGAGGTCTATCACCCAACTGTGGTCATTGAAAAGAAAACTACACACACACGCAAGCAGCCTGCCGCCAACAACAACAACCGCAAGCGCAAGTCAGGATCATCAACGAATTTATTACAACCAAGGTAGGTACCACATCAAAATTTGTTGTAAAACAATGTTGAGTTTTCGCCTAGATATTCAGATAAGAAGTGCGAGCGTTCAATTAATTTTAAAATTTAGCTTCGAGCACACAATCATGATATATTTATCATCGGCAATTGATGATTTTATGACTGGCATTGTTACTAGATTTATAGTGTTTAATGACTTGTTGCGTTCGATCGCTTCGATGCTGCATCGCGTTAGCTAACTGCGTTCAGTTGCTACTTCAAGCGTTCAAATGGCGACATGACTGCCGTGACTAGATTTTGTTTGTGTGCTGATTGAGGCGTTGGAGCTTCCGATAAGCTACTATTGATCACTGATGTTAAAAGTAGCAAGACTGGTTTGACCCTAAATAAATTCTTTTCAGAGACATTTGATTTAAGTAAGAAATAATGTAATTAACCATTTTGTTTTCTATGTTGTTTCAGTAAGAAAACAAAGACCAGTCCTATCGATGTATTCGGAGTCAGTCGGAACAATGAAACTGATACAGAGCTCAACGGTGGGTCTTCGAGCAACCAATCGGTTTTATCATCGTTCTTCGTAAACCGGGTGGCTAATGGCAGCGAGCAACGAACTGCAAACACCGACGGCGAATACTATGTCGATTGTAAAGTTTACAAAACAAGTGATGCGCGTGACACTGATTCCATGATGTTATGGAAGAAGGCACTTGTTCGTATTAAGTTCCAAACCGATACGGATACATCGCAGTGGCGTAAATTGCAAGATTTCGTACGTTCGGTTGACAAATTGTTTGAAGAACCTCCAAGATTTTATAAAGATAAATAAATAAAATAATTAAAAGACCTTTGTTTTGTTTTATTAAATGAAATGAGGTGAGCGTTAAAAATCTGTCTTAGCAATCAATTAATCCGTAAACGATGGCAAAATACACACAACACACAACAAACTAAACACTTTTTGGTTCAAAAGGTTTAAATGTATACAAGACAGTCGAGTCGATCGTATATTATTGGGCATTCTGTCACAACAGAGCGTAGGCGAACTTGTTCGACTGCGCGACAGGTGCGCTACAGAAGGGTATAAATACCTTGTCACGATGATCGACCGATATACGCGTTGGGCGGAAGCCATTCTAGTAAATGACATCACCGGGGAAGTCGTAGCTATGGTTTTTTACGAAGCTTGGATTAGCAGATTCGGCTGCCCAGTCAGATTGACGAGCGATCAAGGTCGTCAGTTCGAAAGCGCATTATTTACACAGCTAATGAAGTATATGGGTATAAATAAATTGCGCACTACACCATACCACCCCCAAAGTAATAGTATGGTAGAGCGCTGGCATAGGTCACTAAAATCAGCATTAATAGCTCGCCTTAATAATAACTCGTCCTGGTGTGATGAACTGTCTACGGTGCTGCTAGGACTGCGTTCAGTAGGCAGAAACGACAATGGCATTAGTCCCACAGAGTACGTGTACGGTCAAATACTTCGTTTACCGGGAGATTTCTACAACATCCCCAATGAACGAAGCCACGACGATCATGATTTTTAAAAAAACTTGAAGCATACAATAGAGCAATTAAAACCAGTACCACGGGATCTGCGGGACTCACGCACATTGTTCATACATGGTGACCTAGAAAAATGTGATCACGTGTTCATTCGCAACGACGCAATACGAAAACCATTAACACCCACTTACGAAGGTCCTTACCGTGTTTTAGAGCGGAAAAATAAAGTGTTTGTGGTACAGTTGCACAACAGAAAAATTCACATATCCATTGATAGATTAAAACCAGCATACTTGTTAAACGAAGAAAACAATGACAATCCACCTGACACTAGGTCAGAGCGGCCACAAACGGCCGCAAACAACAAATCCATTGTAAACCCATCTAAAATAAACAAGGGAACACCTGTATAAAAGAAAAGCCGCAGTGGTCGCACTATCAGACCACCATCAAAATTGAACACGTAGTACATAACAGTTATCTAAAATAAGATAACATAACTTACCTTAGCATGGCGTTGTCGTGACGGATACTACCGCCCGCGCCGGCCTAAATGGTGTCATTAATTTATTGCAGAGTGGAAGTCACGGCAACTACCCTCAATAAACTTTAAATTGTATAGTGCTTTATGGCATATGTATAAGTCGGCGCTTGAAAAATAGGCGACCGCACCCTGTACATTAACTAGTATATAATTTATGCGCAGTCAACATTGCGCTAATTTAGAATAGTAATCAAATAATAACCAGTGATCTTTGAATTTGCTGACACATGTTTGTACGCTTACTCTAGCATACTGCAATATTCACTCGTTAATAAAGTTTTAACGTAACTCAACAACTCTTCCATAAAACTTGTGCGACCAATTTGTAAATAAGCGCATCCACCATGGGCAAGGCTTATAGTAAGGAAGAAGTCGTCATAGCCCAAAATAGCGCAGCAACATCGCAAGTCACTAAGTACGAGACAGGTTTTGCAGTAATGGCAACCGCAGTCCGCAACCGAACTCGTAAATATACATTTAATAAATTTACTCGTTATCTATTTATTTGTAACCATTTATTTATATATTATGTTTGAAACTGTTTTTCATTCACTTCCCCTCAAGGTTCATTGGAAGACCAGCGTTAGACAGCATCACCTGTCTGGCATGAATGCTGAAATGGACCTTTTTGGCGCAGCCGTGAGGCACACAGCTCATATTATGTTTTCCTCCTTAATTTGTATATTTTTATATTATTGTATGTGTGCTGTAATAGCTGACGTCAAATAAATATTTTTTTCTTTCTTTTTCTTTTCTTTTCAGTACTTATCATTGTGGTGCTGGTCTTATGGCGCCAGGGTCGTCACCGCATGAAGAAGTGGATACACAGACAACTTAACGGTGTATCCGGTGGGGTGACAACAGCGCCGGGGCGCATAGACACGCTCACAGTCCCGCAGCAACCACCCACAGCCAGTTATGCGTAATATGATCGCACCACCGCGCGATAGTGACAAGCGCAGTGTTTTTCGCAGTAAGCTATGTGGGCTACCATAAGCGCTAATTGTAATACGGTAATTGATTGTGTATAATAAAATAGTTAAGATTTACGTGTTACTTACTAGTTATTAAGAAAAATTGTACACATGTAAGCGTGCACAACTGAATGCAAGGTAAGCAGAAATGTATATGTGAGCGTGACGTATGGACGGCGGGCCAGTTACTGCGCACTAGCCCGGTCGGAAGGTTCTCCTTGGGGTAATTTGGAATTAAACTCATTTAGCAGCGGACATTCGTTTATTTAAATAAAACCAGTTAGCCAGTTAACCAGTCAGTGCAGTGCTCATATAAATAGGGATTGCCATAATCACACAGTGACAGCAGAATCCCTAAAGACCTTACACTTAGAGCTCTATCTGAAGCGGGTTTTTCTCTAAATGTTCATAAATGTAAATTCATGAAAAATGAAGTAGATTTCCTCGGTTATGTCGTTAAATCAGGTCAAGTAACTCCCAATCCTAGGAAGGTCCAAGCACTAACTGATGCACCTACTCCACGAACAGCCAGTCAAGTTTGTAAATTTTTAGGACTTTCATCTTATTTTCGGCGTTTTATTCCAAATTATACCCGCTTAGTAGGTCCTTTATACCCCCCAACAAAACTAAAAGGTCCGATAACCTGGACGAGCCAACATAGTGAGATCCACAAAACCATAGTTAGCATTATTGACATCAGAGTCGGTCTTGACGATCTTTGACCTTAAATCCTCAGTAGAGCTTTATACAGACGCGAGCTCAGAAGGGTATGGTGCAATTCTTATTCAGCGACGTAATAATCTACCACATGTGATATCCTACTTTAGTCGTCGAACAGCCGAAACTGAATCTCGTTACCATTCCTACGAACCTGAAACCTTGGCGGTGGTCCGAACAGTCGAGCATTTTAGACATTATCTCAATGGACAGTACTTCACAGTTTTCACAGACTGTAATTCTCCTAAGGCGTCAAAGTCTAAAACTGATCTTACACCCCGAGTCCATCGGTGGTGGACCTTTCTCTAGGCTTATGACTTTGACATTGTCCACAAGCAAGGGAATAGCCTGGAACATGCCGATTTCCTCTCCAGAAATCCACTCGACGAACCTACTGCAAACCAGCCCGATGCCAATCTGTCCAAGAGAAATAAGTCTGTCCAATTCGTTGAACTTCATCAGGGTTGGCTGACAGTTGAACAAAGGAGATATAGTGAAATACAGGACCTAATTATCAAGCACAACAACAAAGAACTCCCTGAAGCCGTTGCCCATACCTACGATGTTCGAAAAGGGATACTTTATAGGAAAATTGAGCGTAACAAAAGTAGCTATTGGCTCTCCGTTGTACCGTGCTCCCCACATATACTTTAATCAACCACGTCCATACATAGATTAAGCACCTCGCCGCGGAAAAGACGCTAGACAAACTATACCTGCAGTATTGGTTCCCACAAATGTCAAAGTTAGTGCGCAAATTTTTTGATTCTTGTATAGTGTGCAAAGCTTCAAAGGGTTCATCGGGTGCTACCCAGATAAGACTTCATCCGATTCCTAACTTTTCTACTCCTTGGTATACCATACACATTGATATCACGGGTAAACTCAGTGGAAAAAGCGATCGCAGAATTTTCATCGGTAATTATCGATTCCTTTACCAAATATGTTCTCCTTGAATATACAAGATTAGATTCAGCAAGTGCTATTAAAGCTTTAAAAAAAGTGGTTTGCCTTTTTGGAGCACCTAAACGTGGTACAGCTGACCAAGGGAGATGCTATATAAGCGCCGAATTTAGAAAATTTTTTAGGGACCATTCCATAGACCTTCATCTCATCGCAACAGAATCTAGTAGAGCAAACGGACAGGTAGAACGCGTAATGCGCACCCTGAAAAGCATTCTCACTGTAGTGTGCAGCTCGCCTAACCTTATATTTGTAACTGCACACACTAATTATTGTCATTATTACACGAATCGTTGAACTGAACAGTTCTCTTTTATTTTGCCTACACCACTCTAATACATGGCGCACTCTAATACACCCTTAGCCAGCAATTAAATTTTTTGCAACTTACGTGAAAGCGAAGAAGTCTGTAATTGAACAAATCATGAAGATTTCACTGATAGAAGTTTGTGAAGACGGAAAATTAGAAGAAAGGAAACAAAGAAGATTTAAAAAATACAGAAGAATAAGAATCAGAACTTTAAAGAAAAAATTGTTTGAAAAGGAGAACATATTACAACGTAATAAGAAGGCAGAGAAGGAACGTTGCTGCCGGATGCCGGGAGAATGCTCAAGCCTTATGACGAGAGGATATGCAGGGTGCCGGCAGATAACTTGTACGGGTCCGATGTGGAGCAGCTGGAAGTCAGTTCGAGTCCAATGCTGAGGAGTTCATTCATCCACGCCAAGTGAGACGTCGTAACCTACATATACGTTGTCAGTAAAATACGAACCTACTGCAATGTAAGTTTTGCACTGCAAACATTTTTATTTTATATTCAACAATATTTCATGATACTGTAAATAGATCATGCTGTGTTATTTTATATTTTCTATTGGGGATTAAAAATGTCCCAACAATTGCAAAACTTGCACGCTAAACTAAAATATATAAGAGAATATTTAGTGAAACTAGGTCCAGTTAAGCGTAGACAAGATTTGGCTTATAAGAAACTAGTAGAAGCAGAAAAAGAACATAGTAAACTGGATTGTATTTTAACTCAGTTGAACCAAAAAGTTAAAGATCGCAAGTTAGGCAAAGAAACTTGTGTGGTTTTGTAAACAATAATTCATGAGATCCAATCAAATTTTCAGAAAATAAAGGGTTTACTTTCTTTAATAGATAGTAGTAGTCAAACTAGTTCTAGGGATTATATAGAATATTCTGATTGTGTTACAAAAATGGCTGACGCATTCGATATTAGAACTGCAATTTCCTTGTTGCCGGTGATGAATGGCCAGAAGCAGGTGACAAATCAGCTAATTGATGGTATCTTGCTTTATAGTTCACTGATCAATGATGCCAGTAAAAGTCAATTAATACAGTTTTTGTTAAAAACGCGTCTCTCGCCTAGTGCAAAATTGCGTCTTAAACCAAATTACACAGATATAGAAAGTTTGATAGAAGATATTCGCATTCATTTGTTACAGAAAAAAATGTCTGTAGCTTTACAAACACAACTGTTTAAAGCAACTCAAGGCCGCAGGAGTATAGGAAGGGGTCCGCAAGGACCGATGCCTGCCGGGGTTGCGGGACTGTTCGAAAGAGGTACCGTGGCCCCGGAACACAAAGGGCGATGAAGGAACATGGATGGGTTTTAGTCAGTAAAAGTCTGACACTCCCTCCTGCTCCGCCCAGAGCGGGAGAAGTCATTTGATGAATTCCCATCCGAAAAAAAAAAATAAGGCCGCAGGAGTATAGAAAAATTCGGTATAGAGATCGAGGAAAGAAAGAAAAAATATTTATTTGCCGCAGGCACATGACAAAACATAGGTACAAAGCTTATGAGACGTTTAACATATAACAGAACGGAACAGAAACAAGAAAACAAGAAAGAAGTTGACAGCTAGCACGTCGTGAGTGCGACAAACAGGTTAAACCACTCAGCATGATGCTGTGCTATGGGGAGCCCACAGCACAGCGCTGGTTTTCAGTGGTCACCCTTGAAAAAACGTACGGAAGCCAATACAGTGGTATCTAATAATGTATATGAGTAACTAAAATAAAACAGCCAGTATTTAGATTATAGCAAAAAACAGCTTATGATACATAAACAATATGTATATATATTATAAAAGGTACTATAACAAAGACTGCAGGCTAAACAAAGTAAACATTTAATGCAAATTAAAATATGACGAGGTTTTTGTCTCGCTCCGACCCCTCTCCCCCGCGCTTCGCCGTCGTCACCTGCGCGCGCCGCCGCCGCCGATTACGCATTTCTCCTCCACGCCTGTTAGCGCGTTGACGTACTTTGCATCTAAGTCAGTGCCGCCACCGGCGCCGGCGGCGGCGCGGCCGCCTTGGTGGCTCGGTTTCGCACGGGTCTTGTTTACACACGTGACGCGTGTCGCGCGGCTAGTTGCCGATAGCTACCTTGCTATGTATATGCTTATATCTTAGTCGTCGTCGCTTAATAGTGAGTAACGTGTTTTCTTGGAAAACGTGATGCCGTCTCGAGCCGCTTGGATAGATGTGCCTTGCTGATAGATGATTAACCTTAAGTAAGTATTTATCCCATCAAAAACATAAAATATGTGAAATGAGAGCCAAGTTCAATATTACGATATACGCCTTGGTTGTTGACTTCAACGACAAAAGAAGTGAAATCTAAATGGGTGCCAAGTTCAATGGTCAGTCCTGAAATTTATTTATAACAACATAAAATATCATTTTTTCTTATAACATAAGAGAATATATTGTAGCCTAAGGTCTGACTTGGCTAGCTCTCATATACGAATTATTATGTCCGATGGTTAGTTTCTATCTGCAAGCCAAATTTTCGGAATAATAAAATAAGGACCGACAAGTAACAGGTTGAACTTGCGAAGGCTGTAAATTCGTATATGAAA
The DNA here is from genome assembly GCA_941918905.2 of Xestia sexstrigata. Taxonomy (NCBI): domain Eukaryota; kingdom Metazoa; phylum Arthropoda; class Insecta; order Lepidoptera; family Noctuidae; genus Xestia; species Xestia sexstrigata. The sequence goes on along the minus strand of OW799231.2, from coordinate 2,440,050 downwards.
ACTAGCCAAGTCAGACCTTAGGCTACAATATATTCTCCTAAGTCATAAGAAAAAATTATATTTTATGTTGTTATAAATAAATTTCAGGACTGACCATTGAACTTGGCACCTATTTAGATTTCACTTCTTTTGTATTGAACTTGGGTCTCATTTCACATATTTTATGTTTTTGATGGGATATCATTACCTTTTGTACATAAATTAGTAGTAGGTAGGCAAAAATAAAACTAAATGGTCTACTGTATTTTCCTACGTTTACGGGGTATAATTGTCCTTTTTGTGTTATTTTCTATATTTTCTTGTACCTTTAAAATGTTAGAGTGAATTGCCCATTCAGTACGGGAGGCATTGGAACAATACGATGTAAGGTAAGTGTTTCACCCACCCGTAATTGTATTGTACGACTCATTGTACAATACACGCAATAACAAGATAAATATTTAAAACGATTTCGTAACAAATTACCTGTTTTCTATTGAATTCTCAAGAAAAACAATTTGCTACGAATAAGTTCTCATTCTCAGTCTCATTTAGAGTTAAGTATACATACCTAATTTATCTATTATAACTATACTAAAATTATTATTAATTTTTGATTGAAACTATTGCCTTACTAAAACAATTTTAATATAATAATTATGTAACCACAAATATATAAGTATTTATTAAGACAATTATGAATTTCGTAGCATAAATCGTAACCTTATATGTCAGATTTCGAGAGACAACCGGACATCAAGACGTCAGAATTCAGACATACAAAAAATATTATAGTAGCGGAGGTGATTCAATCACGGAGAATCTTAACACTGATCGTGACGTACCTAATTGCACAACGCCATCTAGTGTCACTTTTTAATAAATCAATGGAGGCGGCATGGTGTAGTGAGCGAGTTTCTGAGAATGATAATAGGTGGCGTTAGTGGTTGTAGAATACGGTTAGTTACGCGTAATAAATACGAAAATCTACAATATTCTTATTTATAAGTACAAAAATGGAAATATTTGGATTAAAAAAAAGTAAGGGTGGTTTTCAACTCGTTATATATTCACGTAAAGATCTTAATATCCACATATAGAGATTTACAGGCACTAATTATAAGTTTTTGATTTTTTTCCTTTGTATTCACCTAATTACCTATCTGCATCCCAAATTTGAACTTTCTAGGTCATCTGGAACTGGGTTATAGTTTTGATCTATAGGTCAGTCATAAAAATGACGATTCTTGGACGTTAATATCTAAATAACCGTTTAAGATAAATCATGTGTGCTCGAAGCTAAATTTTAAAATTAATTGAACGCTCGCACTTCTTATCTGAATATCTAGGCGAAAACTCAACATTGTTTTACAACAAATTTTGATGAGGTACCTACCTTGGTTGTAATAAATTCGTTGATGATCCTGACTTGCGCTTGCGGTTGTTGTTGTTGGCGGCAGGCTGCTTGCGTGTGTGTGTAGTTTTCTTTTCAATGACCACAGTTGGGTGATAGACCTCGCACTCAGATTCGGACCTGAAATATAAACGTAATAACATTTAATAAAAAATCACGGTCACGGTCTCATCGTGGTCTAGGAGATTGACCTTATGAAGGACAACACAACAATTTAGACAAGTAAAGAGAAAGATAGTACACAGTAAAACTTATTACACTTACATTACTTATAATACTTACATTTTTTCAATCAACAGTCGTTTTCTTGAGAAGATAGCTTGATGAGTTGGTGACGGCAGGCGGAGCGGAAGATGTCAGCGGGCGGCAGCAGGTCAGCAATCAACACCGAAAGTAACAACAACCGATAGTTGTATACTAATGAAATAGTACTTCGAGTACGGTATCCACACTTGAATACTTAAATTCGACTGTATCTAAGTCTTCGAAAACATGATGTTTAAAAACGAAATCGTGTGATAATCCTACTGTATTACAAAGTTGTTGCAAACCACTAAGTTATAGTGAAATAAATCGACTATTTTTCTTGTACGTAGTGTATCAACGTAAAAATGAAGAGTAAGGAATTAGATCACAAACAGTTTCGACACAAACAGTATCGATTGTTGATGCAGCGAAAAAACATAGGGCTGACAAACTAAACTATATTATTAATAAGCAAACAACGATATTTACATCAATAAGGCAAATGTGTATGCGTGCCATCCTTACCTAATATCGCTGATTTATGCGAATAGACTTTGTTGACCAAAAAAATATGAAGGTTGACTAAAGTCCAATAAAACTGTTGAATAAGTATTGCTTGTAATATTCAAATATGAAATGGTTACTTTATTAGAAAAAGGTTGTATGATTATTGTTAATAACAGGTTCATATGACTTATTAAGTACCTATTAAACTATCGACAAAATTGTTTCGTTTAAAAGCCAAATATTCTAAAATATAGGCTTTCATTATCATAAAGCAACGGTGCGGTGCTGGTTGACTGATTTATTAACGCGAAATAAATAACGTTCCTTATTAATTTAGGAAAATAAAGGTAAATAGGTATTAACATTTTATCACGTGTGTTAAGCGTATTACATTTAAAGTATCTACTTAATTAAATTATATGAATGTTTTCTTTCAGGAAGCGTTATTTACATCGAATTGTGTTTTGAAGTTTGGTCTGCACTGCTGCTAGTTAAATGCAAAGGGAAATCATTATCAATTATTTGAGGAAAATAAAAGGTATACCTACTTACATTTTTAATGAGTGATAAACAGGTAATATTATAATATAACGTTATATAGTACTATTTGACATTATCAACTTGACGTAAAGCGTTCCATTACTGTTTCGTGGGAATGCCTATTTGTGTGCATTGCGATTGTGATTCGTTTTACGTTAATAATTTGTTATTTTTGTTAAAATAATTTTTCATGTTCTTTTATTTTTTGTTTTTACTACTTTTTTTTTTCTAACATACTAGTGAGTTAGGGTGGTTGTATTTGAAAACAATCAGCCGTATATTTAGTTGTAGTTATTGTTGTTTTCTGTTTGGTTTTTGTTATATGTACTTATTTATATAATATTTGTATTTATCTATGAATATTCCAGCTGACTTAAATTACAGTTTTTTCTCTTGTTCTTCCTCGACTTGTAGCTTTGTTAGTGCGGACAGTGAGCCTTCGCTTCATACTTTGCATGACAATATTTCCTCTCTTTTTTCTAACTATCCCAACAATCTGCATATAGCTTATTAATGCTCAGAGTGTTCCTGGTCACTATTCCGATCTTGTGGCATCCTTTAGCAGTGTTCATATTGATGCACTCCTAATATCTGAGACCTTTCTCAAACCCTCTCTCCTTTCTACGCACTACTCACTTCCTGGTTTTGTTCTGGTCAGAAATGACAGGATTGGCAAAGGTGGTGGTGGTGTAGCTATTTACATACGCGCCGATATACCGCACAAAATTGTTAGTTTGTCTCCATCTCAGTACTCTGGGTCGGCTGAATCATTGTTTCTGGAGATCACCTTAAATCATACAAATGTATTGCTTGCTGTGTTTTACTCTTCTAACCTTCACGTTAACTATTTTGACTCCTTAGAATCCTCGCTTAATATTCTTTGCCCATCATACGAGCATGTCATTTTAATGGGTGATTTTAACACATGTTTAATTAAAAATGATTCACGTTCACTTAAACTCCGTTCACTTTTATCTTCTTTTAACCTTGAAATTCTACCTCTTTCTGCGACCCATAACTTTCCAAATTGCACGCCTTCTCTTCTTGACCCAATGATCGTATCTTCACCTCACAATGTTGCTGAGTTTGGGCAGCTCACTGCAACCTTTTCGTATCACGACCTCATTTACCTTTCCTATCGTATTCGACCTCCTAAACGTAAGCCTCGATTCTGTTTTCTTCGTAGTTTTAATAGCATTGACCTGGAGGCTTTGAAACGCGATGCTGGTGCTATCGATTGGAGTCAAGTTATCGAGAGTGCCAGTATCGATGAAAAGGTGAACAGCTTCAATGCCATTGTGTTAGATCTTTACGATAAACATGCCCCTCGTCGGCGTATTAAAATTAAACATAAACCTGCTCCGTGGATGACTACTGAAATTAAAAATGCTATCGCTCGTAAGGATAAGGCGAAGAGTAGGTATAGGCGCAGACCAACGGAAATTAATCTCAGTCACTTTAAAGCTTTGCGTAACCACTGCAATCGTCTGTGTCGGGATGCCAAGAGACACTATTTCCACGAATCTCTCGTTGATCGTAGCTCCTCTGATGTCTGGAAATTTTTAAAGTCTGTCGGTATTGGTAAATCTCCCACGAATACATGTAAAGATGTCGACTTGTGCGCTCTTAACAGGCACTTTTCTTTTCCTCCTGTTTCTCTGGACCCAAGCGTTAAAGCTTCAACTTTATTTGAGCTCTCTAACTTGCCGTTACCAAATTGTACACTTTTTAATTTTAATCCTGTTTCTGAAGACGTCGTCAAAAAGTCCCTTTTCTCTATTTCCTCCTCTGCTGCGGGCCATGACAATTTGTGTTCGAGAATGATAATACCCATTATTTCAGAGCTGCTCCCCATCCTTACTCATATTGTAAATTTTTCCTTATTCTCTGGTAGATTTCCGTCAGCCTGGAAAGAGGCTCACATAATACCACTTCCTAAAGTTAGCAATCCTTCTTCCTTATCCCAATTTAGGCCCATCTCCATTCTTCCTTTCCTTTCAAAAGTTCTCGAACACATCGTTCATGGTCAAATTTCCAGATATCTATCGTCCAATGCTCTTATTTCTCCATTCCAATCTGGTTTCCGTACTGGCCACAGCACTGTTACTGCACTCTTGAAGGTTACTGACGATATCCGCTGGGCTATGGACAATAAATCTCTGACTGTTTTAGTGTTACTTGACTGCGCGTTCAACTCAGTGGATTTCGACATCCTTCTTGGGATCCTTAAATCTTTTAACTTCTCTGCCTCTACGATAGCCTGGTTTGACTCGTATCTTCGGGGTCGCTCTCAGTGTGTCCGCCAAGAAGAGGTCTACTCTGACTGGTGTGATCTTACTGCTGGTGTTCCTCAGGGTGGCGTTCTCTCTCCTCTTCTTTTCTCTATATTTATTAACATTGTTACCAAGGTTATCTCCTCCAGCTTCCACTTCTACGCAGACGATTTGCAGGTGTATAGACATTTCTTGCTGGCTGATGCGGAATCGGCAATCAATGCCATGAATCATGACCTGGAAAGCATCTATCAATGGGCTAAGTCGTTCGGCTTACAGATTAACCCTGCTAAGTCGCAGGCCATGATCATAGGCAGCAGATACTACCGCACTGCACTTGAATTATCATATTTGACTCCTTTATCTCTGGGCTGCACGACCATTGCGTATACTGATACAGCCAAGGACCTTGGTGTCTTAATTGACAGCAATCTTTCTTGGCGAGCTCAAGTGAATGAGGTTAGTCGTAAGGTTCACTTTTCTTTTCACTCGCTCAAATCCTTACAGAGCTTCTTGCCATTCAAAACCAAAATTTACTTAGCTCAAACTCTGATTCAGCCGATCATTGATTACGCTGATGCCTGCTATTTGGATGCCACCGAGGAGCTGTTAAACAAGCTTGAGCGCTTACAAAACCTCTGCATTCGTTTTGTGTATGGTCTGAGGAAATATGACCATGTTTCTCACTTCCGCAAGGAACTCAAGTGGCTCCCTATCCGTCTTCGCAGGAACACTCGAATATTATGTCTCCTTTACAACATCCTTTATAACCCTGCATATCCCAGCTACCTGCGCGATCGTTTTTCCTTTACCCGTCCTCCTGATGCTCTGTGTAGATCCCACCTCAGGCATCATCTTAATTTCCCATCCCATAAAACCGAACTGTATTCCTACTCCTTCTCTGTTCACGCTGTACGTTTGTGGAACTCACTTCCGCCTAACATTCGAGATTCTAAAACTTTATTTCTCTTTAAAAAACAAGTCAAAGAGCATTACCTCTCTTCTCAGTAATATTCTTCATATATATATGTATGTATATGGGTAGATATTTACAATATATTCTTATTTTAATATATGTGTATGTATTTGTATGTACGTTTATTATTATAATTATAGTTTTGTTTTAAGTTTTTTTTTTTTTTTTTTTGTCTAACTTTTTTACACACTGTGTCTACATTTCTTATCTATCCTCTCGCAGGTCTGCTGGAAGAAATTTCTTAAGAAATAAGCAGTACCTTTGTGCTCTTCTATGTAAATATATTGTCCTGTAAAGTATTTTGTGTGTACATAAATAAATAAATAGTCGTTGCTGGACCAGTCACTTACGAACCAATAAACGCAAAAATAATAGTACTATACCTATTCTTGAAAACGTTGAAATCTTACGATCATCGTTTAAAGGACGTATTATTAGTTACAGAGTTATTGCATCCAAAGATGAAGCAAATAATTTTCCTGAATTCTTTTTTAGTAATATTCGCGAACAGGTTAAATCTTTAATCGATGATTCACTTAAAAAACATAACGCAGTAAAAATTAATTTTCAACTTTTTTCTTTATTTCTATTATACAAAAATGATATCATACATTTTAATTATGATTTTAATACCTACTATTTATGAAACGGTTGTCACGTTGTTATTGAAAAAAATTGAGGAATTTGAGGAGAGAGACAGTGGATGGTCATTCTTAAGTAACTTACATTTAGAAGTCAATGTCAATAAGTATCAGCCGCTCGGTGGATCTTATTTTATAGATTTACCTAAGTTTATAAAAAACAAAAAGGCGTGTTTAAATATTCACAATAATGATAATTATTGTTTTTTGTGGTGCGTTGTGGCTGCCTTGTACCCAACAAATCGACATCCAGAGCGGGTAACATCTTATCCTCACTTTCGCGATGTTTTGATTGTTAAGGATATTTCTTTTCCCATGACTTTTTCAGACATAGTTATTTTTGATAGAAATAACCCATCTATAAATATATAGGTATACGGTTTAAAAAACAATAAGCTGATAACAGGTCCTCTATACAGACCTGAATCGTGTAAGAATAAATCAAAGAGTATTCATCTATTGTTCTTAGAAAATGATAGTTCATCCGATTATTGTCTCATCAAAGATTTGCCTCGTCTTGTTAAAACCCAAATCACGAAACATCATAGTAAATTATATTTTTGCGAAAGTTGCTTATTGTTCTTTCCTACTCCTAAACAAATCGATGATCATCTATGTGGAGGAATCGTAACTATTTTACCCGAAAAAGGGTCCGTATTACAGTTTAAAAATTATGATAGGAAACAAAATATTCCATTCGCCATATACGCTGATTTCGAAACATTGCTGGAACCAACATCCGTTAGTGAACCCGATACTGCTAATACATCATTTTTACAACGACACGTGCCTGTAGCATTCGCCTATAACATTGTTTCTTCGTTAAATTACACTTTTAATAATGAGGTATTTAAAAGTTATCGCGGTTTTGACTGTGTTTTAAAATTTATAGAATTTCTTTATGCTGATGTTAAAAAAAATTACCAAATATTAACCGAAACCCAGGTCATGACATTTACAGAAGACGACGTGCAAGATTTTCAACAAGCTTATAAATGTTACATATGTGAAAACCTACTTTGGACTAATAAAGTTAGAGATCATTGTCATATAACAGGACGATACCGTGGCGCCGCTCATAGACATTGTAATCTACAGTATAAAATACCTAAATTCATACCGATATTTTTCCATAACTTATCAGGATACGATTGTCATTTATTTATAAGGAAATTAGGTGAAATGCCAGGAAAGTTAACAATTATTCCAAAGACTAAAGAAAAATATATTTCGTTTTCCAAATTCATACAGATTGCCGATAATGAATACGTTCAATTACGATTTCTAGATTCCTTCAGTTTTTTAGGAGCTAGCTTAGACAAACTTGCGAAAACTATGCATAATGATGATTTCATCACTCTACGTTCTCATTTTCCTAACAATGATCAATTTAATTTGTTTACAAGGAAGGGGGTGTATCCTCATGATTATATGACTAACCGGAAATGTTACGAAGAAACCAAGTTACCATCGAGGCGACATTTTTTCAGCGTTCTAACTAACCAAGCTATTTCAGATGAAAATTATAAACATGCTTGTTTGGTTTGGAATGAATTCAATATAAAAGATTTAGGTGAATATACTGATTTATATTTGAAAACAGATGTTCTGTTACTAACTGATATATTCCAGAATTTTCGAAAAACTTGTAAACAGCATTATAAACTGGACCCTGCGTTTTACATAACCGCACCTAGTTTATCATTTGACGCAATGCTACTGAAAACAGGTGTTCAACTTGAACTCGTTTCTGACTTAGCTATTGTACGAATGATTCAAAACGGTATTAGAGGAGGTTTGTGTATGTGCTCCCATCGCTATGCAAAAGCTAATAATAAGTATTTATCAAAATGCGATGCTTCAAAACCACAATGTTTTATAGTTTATTTGGACTGCATTATCTTTTACAGTTACAGTATGTGTCAATATTTACCCTATTCAGATTTTAGATTTTTAAATCAAAATGAAATAAACCAATTACATGTTGAATGTATTGATGATAATGCGAAATGGGGTTTCATACTAGAAGTCGATCTGCTTTACCCTGAATCCTTACACGGCGAACATAATGACTTACCTTTTTGCCCTGAAAAATGCATACCACCTGGAGGTAAAACTAAAAAACTGGTTTCAAATCTATATAATAAATATAACTATGTGATTCATTATGTGCATTTAAAAAAATGTTTGGAGCACGGTTTGATACTACGCAAAATTCATAGAGTCATCACATTTAGACAAAGTCCCTATTTAAAGCAATACATTGAATTAAATACACAACTACGACAAAAGGCAACCAGTACATTTGAACAAGATTTCTTCAAGTTGTTAAATAATAGCGTTTTCGGAAAAACCTTGGAAAACACAGAAAACAGAGTGTCTGTTCATTTGGTTAATCAGTGGAACGATACGAATAACAAAACCAAAAAGTCTTCCTACGCTGAGAGACTCGTGAACAACCCCTATTTTCATAGCGCATCAATTCTTTCCGAGAACTTAGTAACGATACAAATGAATCCAGATCAGATAATTTAAGACAAGCCTATATATATTGGTTTCACTGTTTTAGAACTGTCTAAATCACACATGTACCACTTTCACTCTAATATAATTAAACCTATGTATAAGGGAAGAGTGAAATTATGTTATACAGACACAGATTCTTTTGTTTACGAAATAATCACTAATGATTTTTATCACGATATAAAACATCAGTTACTGCAATACTTCGACACCAGTAATTATAATGTAGAAAATCAATTTCTGTTACCTCAAATGAATAAAAAAATTCCGGGTCTTTTCAAAGATGAAATGGGAGGAAAAGTTATAACAGATTTCGTTGGTTTAAGATCTAAACTTTATTCAATAAAAACAGAGGACAAAATAATTAAAAAAGCAAAAGGAGTTAAATCTTGTGTTATTCGTGATCTAAGTATCACAGATTACGAAAACGTTTTATTTAATAGTGAAGTCATTCGTAGGCAAAACATTGTGTTTAAATCCATTAAACACGAAATATTTACGCAAAGTGTAAACGAAATTGCTCTATCTAACAATGATGATAAACGCGCGATATCTAATTGTAAAATCGCAACCCAAGCTTGGGGTCATTGCTCATTTTTAAAATAAAAATGTACCTATGTGTATGTTAGAACCGCATTGGTTAATTAAAAATGTGTATGTAATTCTTCGTTTTAATTATACGTACGAGAATTTTAGTGCATAGTAACTAGAATAAATAGCAATAAAAACATTCTCAACAATTATATTTGTTAATGATAACCTAGTATAACATAATTATGTATAATAACTATTCTGTATCTATAGCTTATAAGTACATAAGTGTAATTATTGTTATTAAATAAAGTAAATTATTAATTTACATTGTTTTATTTGTCAATACACTGTTTAAATATTGCTAACTAATAAAATTATAAGCGAATTAGGTTCATATCAATAATTCGCAGGTAACGTCACTAGTTTACAATAACGAAATATGATATACTGCATGTCAATGACACTAAAAATGCAAGCCTGCTATTTGTTCATTGATCAAGTTCATACACGCTTTAAATCAACAATTGAAAGGCTTTGTTATCAGTGGTATTTCGCTTTTATTCTTATGTAGATAAGATTTATTTTCAATAAAATGTATTACGAGCATAACATGCTTTGTCATTATAATGAAAACCATCGCCGTATAACAATTAGGTCTATGTGAACAGACCTTAACTTATAATGTCGCAATACTCGTTTCCTGTCAGGGTATTAACTATATATTTTCCTTTAAGCTGTTTATGAAATATTATCTGTCTCGAGTACTTGTACAATAAAATAAGAGATATTTGATCTATCAGTGTGCATCATTATCATGTCATCGGTGAGTAAAATAATTATTTAATATTTATTTATTTGGTTTTTCTTTTTTTTAATGATGCTAATAATTTTGTTATATTTTTTTCAGATTACTGATTCTGAAATTGTATTCAGCCAGTACGCTCAGGATCCTTACGAAGGACTCTCTGAGATGATTTACAATGAACCCGCGCACTGCAGTCAACTTACGAAGGGAAAAAAATCCAAACGACAACGTCGAGAAAAGCCTTCTCTTAAGAAACAACCTACAAAATCTTTCGTGATGAGTAAACTGCATCGACGTGGGATAAAACTGATAAAAATATCAGTTATCGATCTCTGCAATAACAATACCAGTGACAGTGATAGTGATAGTGAGAACGTGATAATAAATGCACAATACATCGTTAAAGACGCTATTGATAGTGTTATGGACGATACGGAATCGTTAGTTAAAAAAATATCAAAATCTTTGATTGATAGTGATTTTTAATATTTTTCAGGGTTTTGTGTTTATTATTATTATTTGTAATTAATGTTGTAACTGTGGTTAGGTAATTAAAGTGATTTTTGGTTTATTCTTTTAATTTAATTATTTTTATTGTAGCAAAGTAACTATTTAAATAAACACATTTTTAAGATTTCATGATTTTTTTATTTACTTAAAACTGAAAAACACATTTCTTTACAAATTCAAATGTTTTTTAATACACAACACATTTTTTAAGGCACACATCTTTAAGTGTTTAGTACAATTTAAATTATTTTTTTCATCACAGTACTTGTTATACAACACAGAGAAACTATGACAGTTTTTTTCACTGAGGTCAGACACATTACAATTCTCACAAAGTTCCTTAATCCATTTCACTTTCTCCAAACCGTTTACAACGATTTCCTTATTTTCTAGATATGGAACGATTATACGTTGGAATTCTCTGTAGTCGATATAACCTTCATTCCAATAAATACCTCTGTTCCTTTCCAACCATTTAACTTGTCTTTTTTCATCACTTGTTAAGTATTTAAACATATATGGTGGTTTTATTAAAAATGACTGCGTATAATCGCGACTAGCAAAAGCTAATTCCTTTATTATAAAATTATTACATAGATCTTTAAACCCCTGAACATCTACTATGAGAGTATTCGGATTCATGATATTTTTCTCACAGTATTACTGAGCGGCTTATACTCGATTATACAATCATTCAATATAAGACAGTATGCAGAAGTTTGATCGGGTATATCCAAATCAGTTTCAATTTCCACTCTTACATCCACAACCGGACCTGCCTTCAAGTTATCTGCTTGCCTGGAGCAGTCAATAACAAAGAGGGGTGCCAAGTCTTTAAATTGTTTTTCGCTTAATAAAGGTTCCGCGCGACGACCGTAATATGACTGCTGGAATCTAGTGTATTGTTCGTATAATAAAGCAATTCGGTTATTAGCAAAATTCACATTTAGATTTTCATATGGGAAGTAGTTTGAATTGAGGTATACTCTAACGTCACGAATATGACAGTGATCGAACAGAGACATATCAGAGCTTGCATTGTTTTTTCTATTTGTCTGTAAACCAATAATAACATATCTCGGTTTCTCTATTTGTGATGATGTTTTAATAGACCAAGTATGTTTAGTTGTTTTAGGTAAAGTAGGATATTCGTACAGATCCCAATTTCTAAAAATCATCTGGAGCGGTCGGTCTTTCTCTAACAGTTTTAGCAAGCTTATTTTCTCTTTGTCGGACACTTTAACGTGCGGTACACGCCAAACAATTTTATTTATCTGAACATCATCTACAACTTCACCAGTATTCAGTTTTACCGCGTTCAGGTTAGTATTGCTTCGTAACAATATCAATTCATGTCTACTATTTATCACTACTTTCATAAAATCTTCTGCAAACCCGAGAATATTACAAAGTGGTATAGAAGCAGAAAAACTACCTCCATTAATATTTTTTGTGCCATCGATATTCCAACCCCATGCCTAAGATATCTTTGACTCACTCTCATTCATTGACACAAATGATTTCATCGTAGTAGTCACACCAGCGTTTTTTATTTTATCAATTTCGACTCCATTTAGTTCGTATCGAATATCTTGAAACAAGTAGAGTAGAAAATTATTTGTTAAAGAAACGCTACTCGCTTTTTCTTTTGGATCTTTTTTGCTAACGATTATAGTTCCTTCCAAATACAAAGTGCTCGCTGAAGGTAGGATATACAGATCCTGTTGATTAATAGGTATGCGGATTTCATCGTTCCTGTTGAAGCTTGTTACGTAGGGTTTGTAAGAATGAAATTCGATTCCCTCAACAGTGTTGTCGTAAGTTGGAGCAGATAAAACATCTAAGATATTAATTATAGCAAACTATATATCTAATAGCCATATACTTAATAGCCAGTATACTTTATATCTAATAGCCTGATATGTATACTGCTTATGCAGTTTTGGTTGATTGGAAAGTATATGGCGTTTTTCGGAATTTCTATAATTCTGTATCCCGGGGGCACGTTGAGGGCGAATTCGTGTACAATGTGACTAGGATTACCATTTATGTACGAACCACTTACAATATCACATTCTATCCTGATCACGGTCGTAGGTAAAATGTTGACTGGTAACTCGGACACATGCCATTTATTTGCTTTCAATATCTGCTTCTTAAACCCTAATAATCTCCTAAAAGTCCCTTCTTTAGTAAAATCGAAATCTTTAGTACAGAATATCAAAGTTTTTAGAGTATTGTAATTACATCGTACATTTATTGAACAATCTTTTATTTCCGATTTTAAATAATCGCTAATATCTTGTAGTTCATAAGTACCTTCAGGTAATTCAAGGACTTCATTAGAGCCATAATATAATTTATTATTGATTTTTTCAATGTTTGGAATTGAATTAAATGTTGAGAAATGCAATAAGGCACACTCATAAAGTCCGTGAAGTTGCAATGTATTAGGATAATATGTACATAAATCGGACGAGTTTCCAGTTATCGATAAGGTGAGTGACATGGTGAAAATGATTGAAATAAAAGAAATTCATTAAATTTATATTCTAGACATAAGTGTCCACAGTTTACTGTATTAAATTGTTGAAATCTATTATAGTTATAAAAAACATCACAATTTTTAAAGTACTGCATTAATTCCTTTGGAGGTTTCAAATCTCCAAAGCTATCAAAGTATTCACAATAATTGTTTATTTTAACATAAGCTACCCAATGCGTACCTTCGTTCTTATAATCGTCTAAGTTAACGACACCACATTCAATCCGTTTTGGCGTCCTTGGTAACTGATCCTTCATGTAGACTCCTCGAAAGTGTGGTATATCACGTGCGTGCCTTAGGATGTCTACATTAGTTAGAGCACGATTAGGTAGCTCACTTTTCAGTTTTTTGAAGATTTTATGAATAAACCTTTACCATTTTTATGTGACTTTATGTATAAACCTTGGCCTAACTTTAAAGACTCCATAGCCTTATTATGTCGTTGTGTTTCTCGCAAATTTTGCTGACCTGCTTTGTAATCGTTAACAGTTTTTGCGATACCAGCCGCTCCTCCAGCTAGAGTTCCTAATGCCGATAACCCCGCGAAAATTGGGATTAAAGGCAGAATTCCACCTGTTTTAGGTAAAGGTATCACTCGCGGTACTCGAATTTTCTTAATGTTTGGAAATAGATTTTTTGCTGCCAAGTAAGCAGTGTTAATTAAAGTTTTACTGTCCCTTGGTTTCAGTTTTTTTTATTTTCGCTCTTATTTTTGACACAAAACTTTTAAACGTTTTAACACCAGAACCACATTTTAGTTTGGTTTTCATAACTTTGCTCACTAACCATGAACTAAGTTTTTCGCCTTTCCCAGCATCGTTTGATTTAAGTCTTTGTTTAGCCATATTTAGTAGTTGTAAATCAGCTTTGTGACGATTGGGTAAGTCTGTATGGTTTGCATATGCAATGTCGTGATGCATACAAGCTTCGTCTAGCTTATTCACACCTCGATCACCTCGCAGCAATCGCTTCTCGAGTTTTGTTCCTGGTCCGCAATAGTTATAACCAGGCAAATGAAGTTCGAATGGCAGATTATTAATTACACTATTAACTAGTCCATCCATTCTCTTGCATAGTAGAAAGTGTAATGAATGAAATATTTCTTACAAACATAGTTATATATTCATAATCCTAACCTACAATTTCATCTTTATCAATCCAACTATTTTCTTCGTTACTTAAGCCCAACCATTTCACGTAAAGTTTCTTTCCTTTCCTTTTAAGAACCTTTTCTATCAAATAAACACCAGGATAGCTAGTTTTTTGAAGTTCTTGTTCATAGAAAGATCCTCGAATGGGTTGTTTTCGATGATCTTCTATATGATATGTTACTGGTATGGTATTATTAATCCTTTTTACAGTAAATATTTCTGTCGACCAATTAGGAGTGTAACCTTTATCAAAAATATGTTTGTATTTACTGATCCGAACATTTTCACCCACTTTAAATTTAGGTCGACATCTCTCTGATGTATGTTTTTGAGATTTTTGAATATTTTCTCTTATCTTTGACTCGTTCATCTTATTTACCTCAACTGGTTTAAATTTGGTGGTATGATGTTTTGTATTATTATAGGTTTTTAAAACAATTTCTAATGGTGGACCTACCCATTTATAGTTCCCAATAAGACTAAAGTATTTATACATTTTATTTTTAATTGTTTTAATCACCCTTTCTACAATCGAAGCTTTCTTGGTAGAAAACGAAGAGTAGTGGTTAATATTGTAGCTCTTCATAAGCTTTTGGAATGTGACGTTATAGAATTCTGTTCCAGAATCAGTTTGTAAATGATTAGGTTTTCGATTGTTAGTAGTTAGTATTCGTTCAAATGCATGAGTAACATCAAGTTTACTCTTGGATTTTATTGGTTCTGTCCAGGTATACTTTGAGAAACAATCAATCACCACTAAAATGTAATTATAACCTTTATTAAACTTTTTTAGATTTTGCATATCTATCAAATCAGCTTGCCATAAATCATCTATGCCTTTTAAAATAACTGAACGTCTAACAAAGTTTCTTCGGGCTGCTTTGTGTAGCTCATTAACAATTTGTTGTTTTGCCATCACGGAGTTTTTTCAAGTAGTTTTTGTACTTGTGCTTTGTTATAAAACTTATCTTCCAACTGGACTAAAACTTCAGGTATCTTCGCTTTTAAAGCGTTTTAGACTGTTATTTGTGCATCTTTTATGATTTGAGCACGCAACAACCCAATCACTTTATTCAGTTCATTTATTGTATGTTCACGCAATCGATCGACGTAATCCTTATTCACAGCATCATCTGTTTCTACAGGAGATCTTATTCCTCTCAATCTAGATTTTTTCATGTCAAAATCCCCACTTTCGGATTTTAGCAGTGCATTTTCATTGAACTCTAATAATTCAGAGAAACGCATTCTTTTATGAATATGGTGTCCAAATTTGTCTACATTCATATTTAAGGTGTATTATATTTAAAGGGTTATAATAAAATGAGCAGTGAACATTTTATACCATTTATTTATTACTTAATCAATTTAATTTCACGCAGTTCTTCAATAATTGATATAATTTCGTTGTCTAATCCAGTGCTACCAGCGTCTCGAGATGCAATTAATAATTTTAACCTATCTACAAGTTCATTAGGGTCATCCCAATATACAAAATCAACATTTTTTTTCCACATTTTTGTCAAGGGTAATCCTTTCTCCTTTGATTGACAGCTTTGAATAGTACTTGGCTGTTTGAAAAGAGGTTTTATAACTTGCAAATATTTTTGACCTTTATTACTTTTTATTGGTTTGTTTGAGTCAAAGTCTCGACGATGTGCGTTTGTGGCAATCAACATCATCTTATAATACTGCATATCAGACTCTGTAACTGTGCTTAGATCTACATCCGTTTTCAGTAACAATTGTTTTAGTCCGGGAGTGCTTCGATATTTCTGTCCAGCAACGGTAATATAATCATCGCTGATTGTTACGAAAGCAGAACCTAACATCAATTGCCCTCGCTCCGCTCGAACACCAAATGGAATATCTGTCAATGCTTCTGAAGATATTGACCAGGATGATTTATCACGCTCTTGATTGTTCTCTCCTAATGATTGGTACGACTCGTCACTGTCGGTATTGTTGAGATTTTTAAATAAAACAAACTAGTTTCATTGATATTATAATGTGGAAGCAGAGTTTTAGCACAGTTCGTACATCCAGCAGCAGAGAGAACAATAGGAGTGGTGACACCAGTGTTGCCACACAGACAGTAATAATATTAGGCAATGACATAGTGTTATACAGCCATATCAGGCGGGGTGTACACAATTTTAAAATAAGAAATTACAACAGTATTATTAGAATACTTTAACACCCTCCCTTAATTTCTTCATTTTACAAACACTACATCTAAATTTTTTTTTTAAACAGAATGCTTTATATTAACTATGGTATCAATTTTACAAATAAATATTTTAAGTCTAAACAATCGTTAAAACAAAGAATAAGCTGATACATTCTAGTTATGTACAAACTGTAACACATTCCTTTTATGCTAACACAATCTGGCAACATTTGTATGCTTACATCAGGTTTTATCATACCCTTTTTTATTGTTTGGATGTATAATCAACTTATTAGAACAAGCATACTTTAAACAGAATAACCTCTGACTGTAGACTTTTTTAAACAATAATAGCACTTAACAGTACCTACTTTATCAAATCAACTTGAACACATGTTTTTAAAGAGATTAGGTAAATACCTAAGCATTGCTTTGCCCTACGATTTTACTCTTGGGATCGGTACAAGACCACAAAGACTTAACAAAGTTAATAAAAAAACTTTCAAAAAATACAAACACCTGATCATATACCTACAGTATGATCTCTTAAGTACCTATCAATCTTACTTTAATATAGATTGGGCAAATATCTTATTTTAGATTTTTTAAATCTGAAATATCAGAAAATTTTTCAATGTTATTCATTATAGTGTTCTTATGTTTTACAAATTTATGTTTATTCAAAGCTTTAGTCATTACATCAGCTGGTTGTAAATCAGTAGGACAGTATGTTATACATAAATCCTTGTTTAAATATAGTTCGTGAATGTAATGAAACCTAACATCTATATGCTTGGATCTTTTATTAAATATACCTGTTTTTATCAAATGAATAGCACTCTGATTATCTATATAAAATTGAAGCATCTGAATATTAATTTTAAGTTCTTTTAACAAAGATTTTATGAATATTGCATCTTTACAACATTCTGCAGCAGATATAAATTCTGCCTCTGTGGAAGAAAGTGCAATTATAGATTGCCTTCTTGAGCACCAAGTAACAGGACACCCTGCCAACGTGATGATGTACCCTGTGGTACTTCTACGAGTATCACAATCACCAGCATAGTCAGCATCACAGTACAAGTCTAAATCTTTTATATTACCTGTATTTTTGTAGAACAACCCATCATGAATAGTACCTTTTAAGTATTTAAAAATTCGTTTTATTTGCACTACATCCTGCCTAGTAGGTTTTTCTACTTTGCGACTAGCTAACCCTACAGCATAAGCAATATCAGGTCTTGTCTTGGTCGAGAGATACAGTAAGCTACCAACAGCCTCTCTATATGGAAAAAGATTTTTACCATTGTCATCTAAAACAATTCCTTCTTGACTTGTACAAGGTGTGTCAACGGCTTTGCAATCTAACATATTATATTTTTCTAGTATGTTTCTGGTATAGTTTTCCTGATACAGCAGAATTCCATCATTTTTAAATGTAATTTGTAAACCTAAAAATGTCTTTGGTTTTTCATATATTTTTATTTCTATTATATTATTTATTTTATCAAGTACCTTGCTACCTTCTTCTTTATTTTTGCAAATTAAAATGTCATCATTAACATAAATATCTATAATAACCGTAGCCTCTTTGTTTCTTAGCACACATGGCTCATTTTTAACTTGTTCAAACTCCAAAGTTTTCATTATTTTAATAAATTCTTCATTCCATCTTTTAGGCGCCTGTTTTAACCCATATAGGGATTTTCGAAGTTTACAAACTTTTCCATGACATTCTTCAAATCCTTGAGGTACTTTTATATAGATTACTTCCCCTTCTTTTAAGTTTCCGTTGAGAAATGCTGTCCTGACATCAAATGTCATAAGATGGTATTTATTAATCACAGCTATAGAGAAAATAATTCTTAATGCAGATTGACATGCTACGGGGCTAAAAATTTCATCATAATCTATATCCTTTTGTTCGAAACCCCTCACAAAAATCCTGGCTTTGTATGACCCATCTTCTTTTACTCGAAAAACCCACTTGTTGGTTAGAATCTTAACATCTTTGACATCTTTTTCATCCACCAGTTCCCACACTTGGTTTTTCTCTAATGATTTTATTTCATCACTAATAGCTGTCTTCCATTTTTCTTTTTCAGGAGACGTCATGGCTTCTTGGTAAGTAAGTAGAACATAATCATTGTACCTTTGTGGAGGTTTTCTTACTCTTTTTGTTGATACTTCCCTGTCACTTATATTACCTACCTCTTCTAAATCTTTAATATCATCTATTAATGTTTCTTTTTCAGGTTCTATGCTGCTCTCTTCTGAACACATTGGAGACTCACACTGATTGATGTCTGTTAAGAGATGACCTCCCAAATCACCAACATTTTCATCTAATTTTATGCTTTGCAGCTGTTGTTGTTCATTCTCCTGAACCATGCTATTACTTCTTGTTTTAAAAACAACATCTCGAGCAAATACAATTTTATTTTTATTTTCATCAAATAACCTGTACCCAATTTTAGAATAACCCGTATTAATTTCTGTGACCTTGAACTAAGTTTTTTTACAGGTTTTAATTCTTTTACTAATGCTTCACAACCAAATTCTTTTATGTTAGATATATCCGGCTTTTTATTATACCATACTTCATAAGGAGTTTTAAAATCTATGACGGAACATGGCAACCTGTTCAGTAAGTATGTAGCTGAGTACATAGCTTCTCCCCATAATTTCTTATTAAGATTTGAATTTAACAACAATGCCCTAGCCTTTTCCATCAAGCTTCTATTTAATCGCTCGGCTTTACCGTTTAGTTGTGGGCTATACGGAATACTATAATCTAATTTTATACCATTTTTATAACACCAAGCTTTAAATTCACTGCTAGAATACTCACCTCCATTGTCACAGCGTCGTTCCGAAACTTTAGCATTCATCACTCTCTCTGTTTCCCTAATGTAATGTTTTAAGTGCTCACTAACTTCACTTTTGTTGGCTAACAGGTAAATTTTAGTAAAATGACTAAAATCATCTAACACTGTGAGAATGTACCTTTTCCTATCAAAGCTTGGAGTTTCTATAGGACCACATACGTCACTATGTATTATTTCAAGTACCCTAGTAGCACGTTCCCTAGTTTTATTAAATGGTTTCCTGACCTGTTTAGCTTTAACACAAATTTCACATAAATCCTGCTTTTGTGATATATCCGACTTGGTGAATGTGATACTCGTAGCAGAGTCCACCAATTTACCCAGTACCTCATTACTTGGGTGACCCATTTTAATGTGCCAGTCATAAACACTACTCTTTTTATTGGCTAACAATGACACTTCACTACTACCTAGTTTTAATTTTAAATGATACAGACCTGTTGACTCCTCCTTTTTACCAAATATTTTTGTGCCACACTTGGATGTAATTTCCACATTGTTATTTTTAAAAGTTACAACGGCACCATTTTCTGTAGCAGCTGAGACTGAAAACAGATTTTTACAAAGATCTGGAACACACAAAGTATTGTTTAAGACACAATTTTCACCTTCAAAGGTGCCACTTTGTACAGACAACATTTTTTCATTTTTCTTTGCCAAACATATAGAGGTCTCATTACACTCCACATTACTTAACAAGTTTATATGATTTACCATATGTGATGTACAACCTGAATCTACTACAAAGTCCTGGGAATTATTTGTTTGTTTATTTTTATAGCTCAAAAATGACACTGAACTTTTATTATTTCTAAAGAAACAGTTACTCTCTTTATGATTATTTTTCTTACAAATAGAACATACTTTCTTACAATCCTTTTTTACATGACCTATTTTATTGCAACCAAAACAACGTATTTTATTTTTATAACTAGAGTTAGAATCGTTACCGACTTTACTTTTAGATTGTGATTCCTGTTTCTCCATTTTCCTTAATGATTTAGATGCTTGAAATACCACCTCGTTCTCATGTGATGTACTGCTACGTTTCTCATGTTCTTTAATCAATCTTAGTTTTAAGTTGGTTAAAGTTTTTTCTTCTTTAGAGGTTGATTCCCATGCTGTTACAAAATTTTCATATTCTGCAGATAAGAATGTTAGTATTTTTGATTCAATTAAGTCAAAATCAAAATCAAAATCAAAGCATTTATTTCAAGTAAGCCAGTTACAGGCACTTTTGAATTGTCGAAACAAAGATGAAAATTAAATGTAGCTACAGTCCCAGTCACAAGACATAAAAACTGTGAAAGTACTGTAGTTGCCCATTCCCTAGCGTAGATCTCTATGGAGAAGAACGGGCAAGAAACTCCATGGACACTCTTTTAAATCAGAATATTGTTACAAAATCTTGGTTACATCATTCATGTTGAGATGGTATATTATGTGAGAACAATGTAGCAAGATGTGCACGTTAAAAGTGTCCACAGCAAAAACACACAAACAAAAAAAATACAATTCAAAATAATTCATTCAAATAAGCCATGGCAACTAAGAGATGACCAGTCACAACTGACAGCGCCCGTTCACGGACATGACGCATGGATCAGCACCATTCAACTCAACCATTTTGAAGGGAACTAAATGATCCGACACATGCGCCACCATCAGCGAGACATTTGAGTGAGCATGACATACTCTAAACCGCCAGGGCACATTCAAGTCAAGAAAAGACGTAGGTTTCCAGTGAATGATAGCTTTCTAGTACATAGTACTCACACAATATGGGCTATGCATTTATATAATACTAAGGAGATTGAATCTATACAATGCAAAGATAGTTGTACAATCTTCAGCAGCTCCAACAATACATTTTAATGCTATCAATTTATGCGCCCCTGTCCTTGTGGAGCAGGACCAGCATTGAGCCAAGCATTTTTATCAGCGATATAATCGCTCAACTTGTAATATGCTTGCTTACATAGTGTGCGTTTAATGCATGTTTTAAATTTCGTCTCATTCAGTTCAAGAATACTTTGTGGAATTTTATTATAGCATCTCAAACAGTACCCCATGAAAGATGAGTCTACTTTAGCGAGTCGGAAACCTGGCTGAACTAGTTGGTCCCTATTTCTAGTACTGTAATTATGTCTGTCACCCCTTTTACCAAAAAGGTGTAGATTTTTTCTGACGTACATTATGTTTTCGTAGATGTATTGACAATGTACCGTCATGATGCCAATATCCTTAAACAGTTCCCTTAAAGAATCGCGCTTACGAAGATTATATATGGCCCTGATGGCTCTTTTCTGCAGAATAAATATAGACTCAATATCTGCAGCCCGTCCCCACAGTAAAATGCCATAAGACATTATACTATGAAAGTAACTAAAATAAACCAGTCTAGCGGTATCTACATCAGTATACTGACGGATTTTTCTAATGGCATAGGCTGCTGAACTTAGCCGCCCCGCAAGAGAAGTCAAATGAGAACCCCATTGTAGCCTTGAATCAAGCGTAATCCCCAGGAAAACCGTTTTATCTACGAATTCAAGTTTCTCTTTATTCAATATTATATCACAATCACTACTTTTAACATTCGGTAAAGCAAATCTTATGCATTTGGTTTTTTTTTCCATTTAATACCAAATTGTTTGCTGTGAACCAATTTTGGACCTGAAGTAGGGCATTATTCACGTCATCTAGATTTTGGGCCCGCCTATTTATCTTAAAAATTAGGGAAGTGTCATCAGCAAATAACACCATATTTTGCGGTTGGATTTTCAGTAAATAGGGAAGATCATTTATATATACTAGAAAGAGAAAAGGACCCAATATTGAGCCTTGTGGAACCCCCATTTTTACTTTTAAACCCTGTGAATTAACACCATTTATTTGAACATGTTGTTGTCTATCATTCAAATAAGATTTTACCAAACTAAGTGCAAGTTTACCCAGTCCGTAATGCTCAAGTTTCAAAAGTAATGTGTCGTGATTTACGCAATCAAACGCTTTGGAGAGGTCACAAAAAATTCCTATGGCGTCTTGAGACTCTTCCCACGCAGCTTAAGCTGTCATCCATGGAGATTTTTAGCTGTTGCAGTCTAAAAACGAGATTGTCCAACTGAGATAAGTTTTGTATCATGTCTTTGTTCTTGTCGTACTTATAGTTGAAAAAATCTTGCATGATTTTATTTTTATGGCGTTCTTCTGTACCGCCGAACATTTCACAAAGTTTTTTGAACATGGCACTTGCTGATGTGCATTGGAATAACATAGTAATTAACCTTTTGTCCACCGTCTGTATTATTATGTACTTGGCTAACGCGTCCTTTTTGCTGAAATCGGCCTTGAGTTCGGGCTTGTCCGAATCATCCATTTTTACGTCGTCCTTTATTATATCTGACAGCCCCTTGGCTTGAAAGATTATATCAATTTGAAAACGCCACAGCTGATACGTCTCGATATCGCTGAGCTTTTCTATGTTTTAAGTTCCTCAGTCGTAGACGAAGCCATTTTGACTTACGAAAAACACTGGAAACACGGCGACTGGTATAGCGGATCGAATCACAAGGACTTTTTGATTTTTATTTTTATTTGTACGAACTGTATAGCAACAGGAGGCATCCGGGCCCATAACCTGTTGATATTTTTAAATAAAACAAACTAGTTTCATTGATATTATAATGTGGAAGCAGAGTTTTAGCACAGTTCGTACATCCAGCAGCAGAGAGAACAATAGGAGCGGTGACACCAGTGTTGCCACACACACAGTAATAATATTAGGCAATGACATAGTGTTATACAGCCATATCAGGCGGGGTGTACACAATTTTAAAATAAGAAATTACAACAGTATTATTAGAATACTTTAACAGGTATCACATTCATTTTCTTCCGCGCCACTGTCTCCTTCGTCGTTACTAGAACGTTCTTTCTGCAAAATATTGTTTCTCAACGGAACTTTTGTTTCTTCTACTACTTTAGATCACAAGAGGTCAGTTTGTTTATTGGTATTAGCTATGCAATTGAGAGACTCTGTTACAGGTCTAAAAACTGATTCTAATGCTTGCTTATTTTCACTCTCAAAATCTCGCATCCTTCGTACTTTTTTCTTTACAGCTTCTGCAGCATCAACGATTTGTCTTTTCAGTGATTTTTCCATTACGATAGAATATGTTAGTTATCGATTAAGAGTCAGTCAAGGAATAATGATATCATGTAAGTACCATAGTCTTAAATATTTGTATTTCTAATCAAAGACTACAAAAGTATCAAATTTATTTCTATAACATCCATTATTTTTCTGGCAATCTTTATTAATTACAACATAATTAAAGGGCTCACTCCATATTTTTGAACACATTTCACGAAATTCAGTCCATGTCATATCAGTGTTAACATGTTCTTCATAAACATGTCTCAAGTTGATATCATCTTGTTTGAATAGTATAATTAAGTTAGCATTATCTCTTACTAATTGTTTAGGGATTTTGCTATATGTTTGATTTAGATAAAAACAGTCGATGTGTTTGTGCCTTCCCATTGCGAAATAATCACGCATATTAGTTTGATTCTCGCAAGCAACGTCGTCAAATATAATCACAGAGTTGGGTTTCGCATCCTGAACGCTTATGACTTCCTCATTCCCTTGATATTTCTGGAGTGAGATAATTGGTACCCGTTGTAAAACTCTTTCTAAAAAAATGTACTTAGGTTGGTGTAAGGTTTTTGAATAGACATAAACATTGCGAAACCTCAAACCGTTTTTATGTATAAGAAGTCCAATAAGTAAATTTGTTTTTCCACAATTCGATGGTCCACAAATGATACATCGTACTGAATTAGGTAACAATTCTCCATGACGCGAACTACTTTTACAAAAATCATCGCAAATTGTGTTTACATGCAGCGATTGTGGTTGTTTAACAAACTTCATGATTACTGTTGTTAAGAAACTGATTAACAATAAGTAAAACTGTTTATTACAAGAATATTTATAGACTTTACACTACCTACTATCTACTGTCTATTTCGCGTTCGTTTATCCGAAGCGAGAAGAACTTGCTCGATCTTGTTTACACGGTGACGTCACGGTACGGCCTACGGCACATATCAGCTGTTCGTGTCTGCACAATTATAAAATAAAACGTCATTAAATTATATCTAAATTTCGTGTTAACGTTATCGCGGTAGTGTTACTTACATGTGATAACGTTTGTAAACCAATATTACAGCAGTTCGGTAGTGTAAATACATAAAACAATTATAATTTTAATGTTACTTTTTAGACTTTGAAGTTACTTGGAAGTTTTTAGTGCCACCGTTACCTCCAAAAAGTGTCACATTTACAACTTGACAATTTAGTGTTGACACCACAGACTAACACATCAGTGTATTTAATCGACTCGTTACCGTTTCGAAACAGGCGCCATCTAGCGCCGCCCGGCCAGTTAGACGTGAAAGAGAGGTGTACGCCATCTGGCTGCGTGTAACCGTATTACAATGGTGAAGTGTGCAGCCTGCGGAAAGTTTTTAGCGGTAAAAGGGGGCGCCACGTGTGGCAACTCCACCTGCCACAATCGCTATCACCTCGCTTGCTTGTTATTGCCCGACCCTTCCTCGATTAGTAGCGATTGGCTGTGCCCTGAGTGCAAACGTAAGCTGCCAAGGAGAGACAACAGCGCCACGCCTGTCAGGGACCTAGGTAGTGGGCCTCCTGAAATTCCAGCAGCAACATCCCTGGCGGCAGCATCTTCAGTTACGGGGCAAGTCCAGGACGGTATGGTAAGGTTACCACCTGTCGCTGGGACTCAGGCTCTGGGCACTGTCACCAAGCCTCCGAGTGCGGTAGCCAAGGTGCATTCTAGTGCTAGGAGCGCACAGGGTACTGATGGAGAGCCTTCGCCGGATACTCAGCTGACCCTCCGTGAGGAAATAAGGCTCTTCCGTTCAGAGCTGCGGGAGGTTAGGGATGAGATGAGGGAGTTTCGTCGCGAGATGGCCGGCCTGCACGCGTCGTTGGGAGTCTGTACTGAGCGGGTTGACAGCCTGGAGGCCAGGATTGAGGCTCTTGAATGTGGGCAAAGTGTTGCAGTCCCAGATGACAAAGTAGGCCAGCTCGAGCAGGTGGTTCTGCAATTGCAGCTCGAGCTCAACGACCGCGAGCAGGACTCACTGGGCTCCGATCTGGAGATTGCTAACATCCCGGAGATTCCCGGTGAGAATGTACTGCACACCGTCGGGCTGGTGGCAGCAAAGCTTGGGGTGACTATTGACGAACGAGACATTGTGTTCGCGCAACGGGCGGGCCTGCGGGTCGAGCGGGAAGTACAGACGAGCTCTTCGTGCGGTGCAAGTCCGGTGGGCGGAGGGAGCCCAGTGGGAGCAGCGGCAGCGCCTGCGCGTGGGCGGCGTATCGTGGTGCGCCTGGCGCGGCGCGCACTGCGCGACGACCTGCTGCAGAGCGCGCGCGTGCGGCGTGGTGCCACCACGGCGGACTTGGGACTTCCCGCGCCCGAGCGTCGCTTCTATCTGAATGAGAGGCTAACCAGAGCAAACAAGCACTTGTTTTACCGTGTGCGTGAAGCTGGTAGCCGTCTCGGGTGGAGGTATACTTGGACGAAGTTCGGCCGCATCTTGGCTAAGCAGGGTGACGGGAAGCCTACCCACTGTATCCGCTCAGAGAAGGACCTTGCGCGGGTTTTTGGTGTCGAGGGGCATGCGGAAAAGGAAGTTTAATACCATGTCTCCTGGAAAACAATTTAGTTTAGTAATTGTTATTTTAAAACATTACCTTTTTATACCTCATGTTTTGAGTTGGATTAATATTTTAAGTTTGTTTTGTGCGAGGCCGGCTATTTTACTGTCTCAGTATACTTTGGTTTTCTCTAGTGGCCCAGCTACTCGGTCGGGGACTATCTGTGTACATTTCATATATATCACACTTCCACTCATTATTTTGACACCTTTTATCCCTTATATTGCAATATTTTTATCTTTACGGACCTTCTATGCTACAACACTTTGGCTGACTTTGTATATTGTTGCAATATTTCCAATACTTCACTTTAATTTTGTACAAATTACTCTTAACATTATTTTTTTTCACTATGTTTTTATCTCGAATTATTATCTTGTTATAAAAAATTCTCTGCATAATACTACCATTACGATCTACATTATACAATCCTGCTACACCACTATTTATAAAATTCAATAAGACAAGAAATTTAACAGTTGGATTATTTAATGCGGGGTCACTTGGTTCGCGCCATGAGGAGTTCCTTGTCGCTATGGAGAGTCTCTCGGTGGACATCATGGCGATTAATGAGACCTGGCTCAGACAGTGGGAAGAGGGCCGTGCGCCGGCAGTCCCGGGCTACCGGCTGCGGCACGTGCCGCGCGCGCGCACTGTGCGCGGTGGCCGTGGGGGCGGCGTGGGCTTCTACGTGCGCCGCGGGCTGTGCGCGCGCGCCATGCCGCACCCGCCAGCACCGCAGGTCGAGCAGATGTGGCTCAGGCTTAACATCAACTCGCAGTCAGTTGTCGTGGGTACTGCATACAGGCCGCCGTGGCTCGATGTCAATGTCTTCCTGGATGCGGTTACTGATTCGCTCTCCTCCTTTGCTAATGCGGACAAGGTTGTCTTGCTGGGCGACTTCAATATTAATGTTTTAAACCAAAGTGACAATAAAACTAAACTATTAAACAATTTTACACATTGCTGCAAACTTAAACAAATTATTACCGAGCCAACCCATTTCACAGATCATAGTGAAACCCTAATTGATGTTGTGTGTACTGATGCCCGTGTGTGTGGGGTCTCTGTATCACACATACCGGAACTTGGTCACCACGCAGTTATATCTGTTGAATTAAACTTTAAATTAGAGAAGCCTCCCCCTCATTGGGTTACTTATAGGCCACTCAATGACATCCTTCCAGAATTTTTTAATGACGACTTAAATAAAATGAACTGGGAATATATTGAAAGTCTGGAAGATTGTAACTCCATGGTTGCCACGTTTAATCAATACATTTTGACATTATTTGATTTGCATGCTCCGCTTAAAAAAGTATTAATTAAAGAGAAATCTTATCCCTGGATAACAGACACTGTCAGAGAAATGATGAGGCTGCGTGACAAATGCCACTCGAAGTCTAAAAAAACAAAAACTGAGCATCACATTCAATCGTACAAACAGATGAAATACCTAGTTAGAGCTGCTTTCGAAAGTGAGAAGTGCGCATATTTTAAAACATACATTAATAATAATATCAAACAGCCTAAGAAGTTATGGAGTCATATTAAATCAACTGTAGCCACTTTCAAAAAACCTGATCATGGACTACCACCTTTCTGTAATAACCCAGAATCAATTAATCAGCACTTTTTGGATGTACCAGGCAGTGGTAATGTTGCTACTGCAGATTTGACGTATTTTGAGCACCACAGGTACGGAAACACTCATTTCCAGCTTGAGCCAGTCCAGCAGGATCAGGTGTTGAAGATCTTGCGTAGTCTGAAGTCGAACGCGCAGGGCTCTGACCGCATTTCTCTGGAGATGCTGATATTGACACTTCCTCGAACACTTGCAGTTATCACAGCAATCATCAACAGGTCCATAGTCACCTCTTCTTTTCCTGATCTGTGGAAAATGGCAATAGTTAGACCTATCCCTAAAGTATCGAACCCCACTAGTGTAAAAGACCTCCGTCCGATAAGCCTACTGCCATGTCTGTCCAAAATTCTGGAGAGAGTTGTCTCTGACCAACTCAGGGCATACCTTGAGAAAAATGGCATTTTACCGGTAGCTCAATCTGGTTTTCGAAAGGCTCATAGCACGGCGACAGCTCTTCTGGATGTTGTTGGTAACATACTTGAGGCCAGAGACCGGGGTATGGGAGCCCTGCTCGTCCTACTGGATTTTTCACGTGCGTTTGACTCTATCAACACTTCACTTCTCCTCTCCAAACTGTCTTATTATGGGTGTGATGTTGAAACAGTCAAATGGTTTGAGAGTTACCTTAAGAACCGATCACAGTTTGTGCAGGTGACAGGTGACAGTGGGGAAACCATGTCCTCTGGTCCGAGAGGTGTGGACAGGAGCGTGCCGCAGGGATCAATCCTGGGCCCGCTTCTCTTCATTTTATACACTGCTGACATCATCAACTGTCTGATCAACTCGAAGTTCCACCTTTACGCAGATGATCTGCAGTTGTACCTCTCCTTCCGCTCCCAGGATACTGCTGAAACTGTTAGCAGAATAAATGAGGACTTAGAAAGGATTTTATGTTGGTCCAGGAGGAACTCCTTGGTCCTGAATCCAAGTAAATCCAAGTTTATTGTTATGGGATCTAGGGATTTCCTGAACAGAATGCTTGCTTGCAATCTGGACCTCAGGATTGATGGTTGTGGTGTGGAAAGGGTTTTGGAAGCTCGTAATCTTGGGGTAGTATTTGACGGGCAGCTGCATTTCGAAACTCACATATTAGAAGCAGTGCGCAACTGTTTCTACCGACTCAAGCTTTTATATCGTGTACGTCCCTACATAAGTGTGGATATGCGTGTCATGCTGTGTGAGTCACTTGTTCTATCCAAGTTGAATTACGCTGACACTGTGTATGGGACGTGCATTCTCGGTAGAAGCGAAAAGCTTATCCAGCGGGTGCAGAATGCCTGTGCAAGATTCTGCTACAATGTTCCACCTCGCTCCCACATCACACCATTTTTAAATAAGGGTAATTTGATGAAAATGTCAGCACGCAGAAAGCTACACCTGGCTACCCTTCTCTTTGGCACTATTCACACAAGAAAACCTGATTATTTATATAATAAATTGACTTGGTCCCGCGATGTTAGCAGAATTAAAACCAGGGCTTCATCATACCTCTTGTTGGCCGGATCCCACAAAACTGCTGCATTTCGTGGAAGCTTTAAATTCGCTGCGTCCCGCTGCTGGAACGACTTGCCACCGCCTTTCCGTGCTCTAAGAACAGTAGGTACCTTTAGTTATAAATATAAACAACACTTGCTACAATTACAAAAAGAAACTAGTCACTAATTTTACTTACCCTAAGACTGCATGAAGCTAGTACTGGTATCGTAGCGGAGCTTTCGCCTGGATCACTACCATGTACACAACACCAACACCGACGCGCTTTATAATTATTGTTTATTTATTATATTAATTATTTAAACTTAGACCATAGGACGACCCACTACCTTTTTCTTTTTACCCTGTCTTAACTTATTATATACGCATGGCTCTGAAGTATTATTACTCATTCCTTATTTGTTGAACTTTATTGCATCGGAAGTTTTTCTTGTTATTTTCTTAAGTTGTTTCTATAACACCTTGACATTGACAGCCACTTGACAAAATGCCAATGTATCGTCTGCGCTCGCGTCCCTTCGCTTGTCATGGACCATAGACAATAGTCTGTGGCGTTGACAAGCGAAGTCGGAGCGTTCGGTGCAGCCGAGCCGATTATTATTAATATTTTCATTTATGTACTCTTTTAGTTTTGTTTGTATATCTATAGTGTTTATTTTATTAAGTTAGTATTATGTTCTATTTTTATTTTTTTTTGTCGTTTACTCAAAAACATATTATTTTGTGTCCGTAGGTATGACCGTGGCAACACAGTGGGCCCTATCAGAATACCAGCGCTGCGGTATTTGTTTTTCATTTATCGCAGCATCATGCTGAGATAGGAGCCTTTTTGGCCTCGCACAGGCCCTCATTTTATTATTTACATTTAGTTTAAGATTCTTTTTTATTTTTGTAGTTCCTGTGCTTGTCCCAAATAAATATTTTTTCTTTCTTTCTTTCTTTCTTTCTATCTTCGATCGAGATAGATGAGATATTCGAAAATACTTATACTAACGGCGGTAACGAAATCATAGCGAGATCTAATTCGACATCAAACGCCATCTATCGAGCGCATAGGTGAACTCTGGACAGATAGGTAATAAAATTCAAGCGCGTGGCTGATTACTCGGTGAGTATATACTACAAAAAGTACTACAGCACCATCTATGATACATTGGATGAACTGAAAAACATCAAATCCTAAATCGCGCAAGCAAAGTTTTCCGCGTCTTTAAGACTATAAAAGAACCGTCTGGTCGTCATAAAAAAATGTGTTTAAGATCATGACACATCGTAGTGATGCTTGACAACGAATACTACGATATGAGCGGTGAAAAGATCCTAAAGGCTAGGTAGATGGTAATATGCTTACGATTTATGATTAACTATTAGATTTAAATTTGACATTTTTTTTCCCACTACTGGCACAAAGGTCTCTCACAGAGAACAGTGGTGATGAAATAAATTACACAAAGTAAAGCTCTAGCCCAGATTCGAACCCACGACCTACAACTGGTAAGTCGCAACCGTTACCACTAGACCACCACTGCTCTCCTCTCTTACTCTCAAATATGTTTGTCTAATTTTACTGCTTACTAGCCTAAAATTCAGGACAGATTGTCTCATGTCTCTTCACAAAGCAAGAATATGCAAGACAGTCGAGTCGATCGTATATTATTGGGCATTCAGTACCAACGGAGCGTAGGCGAACTTGTTCGATTGCGCGACAGGTGGGACAGAATGCCCAATAATATACTACTGACGTCATGTATGATTTTGTGGTTATTTGTGTTGTCCTTGTTCATATTGTCCTTTGACCTAATTTGATCTATTTGTCCTTTCAAGATACTAATTTCTATTTCCTGTATCCTTTCTACTGTTTCTTGGTTGTTGCTATTCCATTTTTGGAGCGTGAATTCACCTTTTCCTAATAACGCTGTCATTTGCCTGTAGATTTCCATGCCTGCTTCTACGTTATTACAACCAGTCATCAAGTCGTCCATATAGAAGCAGTCCAGAACCATATCGGCAGCAAGAGTGTAATTTTTACCTTTATTGTAGGCGACTTGATGTAGGGTTCTAACGGCTTTTTATGGTGCTGATGCCGTACCAAAAGTAACCGTCACCAGCTCGTAGTCTTTGATTTCGGTTTCAGGATTGTCTCGCCATAATATGCGCTGAAACATTGCGTCTTCTTCCGAAATTCTGATCTGACGGTACATTTTGACGATGTCCGCTACCAGTGCTATGGGATGAAGTCTCCATCTTAACACTGTGTGTCGTAAATCAGACTGCAATGTAGTTCCCACCATCAACGTGTCATTGAGTGAGACTCTATTGTTGATCTTCTCGGACGCATTGAGGACCTTCGAGGTAAGTTTGTCTTCCCGGATTACAGCATGGTGAGGTAAGTATACTGCCAGTTCCTTGTTCTTATCATTCTCGTCTATCTGCCTCATGTGTCCTAGTTGTAAATATTCTTCTATTACCTGCTTGTACTTTTCCTTTAGATCTGTATTTTTTCTAGCCCTTTTTCTAAAGACTTAAATCTTTTTCCAGCGATAGCACGAGAGTTTCCACCTTTGCAAGAAGGATTTTCAACGCGGAAAGGTAGTCTCACTACGTACCTTCCACTGCTATCCCTTATTGTGGTTTTAGTGTATAACTCTTCACATTCTTTTCTTCAGGTGTTAGTATTTTCTTTGAACTACATTGCTCTTCAACTTCCCAAAAATTTTCTTAATATTTCATCTTCATTAACTTGTGCATGCAACACATTAACTTTAGGTGAACTTTTAGATGTTTCCTTACTAACTGCCCCGGACAGAACCCAGCCTAAGGTAGTGCTCTGAGCAATCCGAGTTCCTGACGGATTCTTAACTATGCGGCTTACCTTAATGATGCGGCTATAAGCATCAGCGCCCAGTAAAACATCTATTTTATTAGGAGTGTTGAACTTTGGATCTGCAAGCTGCAGCGTGTTGACACTTAACCAATCTAAGTTAGTGTCAACTCTAGACTCAGGTAAGTACGATGTAATCTTACTTAGTACATAAGCGTTAATTTTAAGATTAAAATTTGAATCTACTCGAGATTGGATCTTAAATTGTATCACGTACGTTGCCCTGGTTGAACTATTATCACCAACGCCTGAAATAGTTCCTTGGATGGGGATTTTTTTCAGGTTGAGTAGCTGAACTACAGCCTCTGTTACAAAACATGCTTGCGAACCCTGATCGAGCAAGGCTCGTCCGAGCCTTGCTCGATCAGGGTCAGGGGACTGTCCAGTCTGAAATTCACCAGAGCGTGACTCGGCTTTTATTAGCGCCGTGGCTAATAAAACCTGTCTGGGCTTGGGAATATTACCTGTCGACAGACACGAAACAATCGGACCGGTATTAGGTGAACCAACACTGTCGATAGCCGACGATGTCGAAGTTTGGTCCTTTTTGTCCGACTCCTGACCTAAATGCAATAGCGAATGGTGGCGCTTTTGACAAACTTTACACGTGGTTGGTTTTCTACATTCAGAAACAATGTGATTGCCGCCTAAACAGTTGAAGCAAATTTTATGTTTTGCTACAAAATCACTTCAAATCGCTTTGAAAATTTCTTGCAGAAACAAAGTTTGTGTTCTTCTGAGCAGAACTCACATTTTGTTGATGAACTCGTAGCCAACATTGCTTTTGGAGTATGAGCAACTGAACCCTTATTATTGTTGTTGCCCTGATGAACTGGTGCCCTTTTAGGCTCTTCACACTCTAACGCACGAAACCGATTTTCCATAAAAGTTTTAAATTGGTTGAAAGTTGGTAAGTCATCGTTGGAGTCATTGTTGCAAGTACTAAGCTCCCATTGTTTACGCGTTTCGTTGTCCAATTTAAAGGTAACAATGTGTATGATGATGACATCCCATGTACTCACGTCTATCTTCAAATTAGTCAACACATTAAAACAATCGCACGTGGTATCCAGCAACTCTTTCAAAGCTGTGGCTGATTCCACCTGCATACGTTCTTGACCGAACAACCTCGTAAGGATACATTTTTATAAGTATTTTCTATTGCTATAACGCTTCTGTAACTGAGTCCAGCACTGAATATAATTGGCATCAGTTATAGGAGTATGACGTATTAATTGCTCTGCTTCGCCAGAAAGGTGACCTTTTAAATAATGGAGCCTTTGCACATTATCTAAGGCATCATTTTTGTGTACTAGTGATGTAAAAAGATCATGGAATGTTGTCCATTCATCATATTTACCCGAGAATGTAGGAATGGATATTTTGGGCAACTTAACAAAAGAATTACTAAACTTGACTCATTAATACTTGTTGAAGCTTTATCTGATTGATGAACAGAATCCATAGTTAACTGAACTTTATTACGAGCTGTTTTCATTAAACTTTTATAAATAATATAAGTGTCCTCTGTCGCATCATAGATGTCAACCACTTTCTGTACTATATCTTCTGATTTATAACGTTCATATAACTTAGTGTTGTTTTCTTTAAACAATGCCAATCCCTTTCTAACAATTCTTGCCTTGTTTCAATGTATTCTAGCGTTAATCTATCTTTACTACATTTCTTAAAATTTTGTCAATCCCTTTGTGATAATATTCTGTTGATCTTTTAAAACATTAATTAATCCTTCCATTTTTACAATTGATTAATTAAGCATTCGATTTATTTAAAAAATAAATCTAATGCTTTTAAACACAACAAATGAATAAGTTGATAAATCAATGTAAGTCTTAATAACAACTTTCTCAAAAGAGATGAAATAAAAGTTAACAACCACTGACTCAAATTTTCTAAGTGTGGACAATCTTATCAAATAAAATACAAGTCCCAAAAACTACTTAAAAAAATTACAAGTGTTTTGGAAACACACTAAATCTGGTGGAAATCGGGCATAGGTTCCCCGTTCTCCCGTTTTCTATAAAATATTCTAAGTCCTAATTGTAACATGCACACAAGTTGGTAAAATTTTACAAGTTCAAGATCCGAAGTTATTTTCAAGTTGAAACTTCTTCACTGCATATTTCTTCTGGTTTGAATTGGTTAGAATAGAGTTCAAAATCGTTTGACTCGACCTGCTTGTCCAATTCGTGGACATATAAATAAAACAAAAGAATGTACTCACGCACCGCACTTCACATAACACCATTTTCAACCTGCAAGTGGCGCCGTCTGGTGGCCGCTATCTGAACTGCGCATGACGTCCCTGCGACGTCGCGTGATAGCTGGACTGCGCCTGCGTCACCTTGCCGTCGGCGTCGTCCAGTGAAGCGTTGATCTGAGAGTGGCGCCCTCTGTGGCCACTTCTTGAACTAGTCCGCCAATGCTGACTCAGCTCACCGCCAATGCTGGGTGAAGCTGTCGCCGCTAGTGCGGAAGACCGTGTACCTTGCTGCAGCGATCCACTGCAAGTACACGGGACGGAGAAGCGGGCCAACGGTGGGTCCACTTGTACACTGTCCCAATGATCGGGCTCGTAGGACCAATGTTAAATACCTGATGGTATTTAGGGGAGGCTGACCTGAAGGTACACTAGCGGAATCGTAAATAAAACCACTGTGTACTGATCTCACTTGATAGCTGATTTTATTCTCATAGAACTACATGGGAAATCGCTACGTCCCCGTATGGGAACGTGGCAAGCGGTCTCGGGGCTTTGCCCCTTGGCCGCGGAAGCCATACCTTGGCCTGTGAAAACAGGCCCGTCATTATGTTAGCCTAATTCGGCTGAGGCCTGCGGTGTGCGACTAACGATGTCGCACGAATTAAGTAAGCGACAACGGAAGTATTTAAAAAAATAACTTTATTCCGACAGAGTTACAGCTAAACAGTTTCTCCCTATCTAATAAAATATTGATCTTATATACTAACTTTATTGCTAACGTAGTACATGCATGGCGTGATCAGATATGACGCACGTCCTAGATTATTCTGGATGCTGATCAAGCAATGGAATATTTGGAAATAATATGTCTAATAAATACTTATTGGCTGACAAAGCTAATATTGGTAGGTTGGGGTTCCTTAACTCCTCCCTCCCCAAGAGAGAAATTATCCGAAGGTGTCGCAGACAGTTTCGGAGAATTTCGACAAAAATTTATAAACTGGAATTTATACATTATAAAGATAAATACTGCTATTACAATAATCACATACTCGAAGATGGTCCATATACTAATTTCTATTGTCACTGTTTGGGTCGTATCGTCTATTTCACTAAATTTTGCACTTTGTAAAACTTCTTTCACATCACTGAAGTCTACATTTCTTAGATCCATTCTTAGATCTTTGACCTTCTCTGGATGTCCTGTTGTAGCTCTGGCATCTGGATCAATGGCAGCTGGAGACTAGAAACCGTAGTGTTTGTGATAGCGGCAACGATGACTTCGCCTATTTGTGTCTCGCATTGTTGGCCTTTTTTTTTTTTTTTTTTTTTTTTTTCGGATGGGAAATCATCAAATGACTTCTCCCGCTCTGGGCGGAGCAGGAGGGAGTGTCAGACTTTTACTGACTAAAACCCATCCATGTTCCTTCATCGCCCTTTGTGTTCCGGGGCCACGGTATCTCTTTCGAATAGTCCCGCAACCCCGGCAGGCATCGGTCCTTTCGGACCCCTTCCTTTTTGCTGACTCTCTTTGAGGCGCGCGTGGAACACGAACGCGCCGTCGACACGGCCTGTCGTCATGAGACGGACGGACGGCGAGCTAGCCCATAGCCCACCGTCCACAGGCCCGCGCCTACGGTGGCCGGGGGCCACGTGGTGGCCCCCGACGCCCGGGGCGTCTCCCGCGGCGGCCGGGACGCTGTGAGGTTCTCTCCCTCTCACGTTCCGCCACCTCCTTCTCTAGCATTACTGCTTCGCAGAAGGAGGTGACGGCGTCCCATTCCGTCTCGCTCCGGACCATGGCTTGCACCAAGGCCGGACGCGAGAGGTCGCCGCCGCCAATCGCCGCTTCGAGGACACGGCGGTGCTCCGCCCA
The DNA here is from genome assembly GCA_941918905.2 of Xestia sexstrigata. Lineage (NCBI taxonomy): Eukaryota > Metazoa > Arthropoda > Insecta > Lepidoptera > Noctuidae > Xestia > Xestia sexstrigata. Next base: position 2,403,468 of record OW799231.2, on the reverse strand, counting down.
CGCGGGGCACACCTCCACCGTGTGCTCCACCGTGTCCTCCGGTCGATCCTCGCAGTGGAAACACCCGGGCGTTTCCTCCCGCCCGATTCGGTGCAGGAACCTCCCGAAAACACCGTGTCCGGTGAGGACCTGCGTCAGGCGGAAGGTGAGGACGCCGTGGCGTCTCTCAAGCCACTCCTCAAAGAGGGGACTTACCGCCACTATTGTGGCGTGCCCTGCACGGGGTTGCGACAGTCGCTCTCTCCATGTCGCCATGAGATCACGCCGGAAGTCTGTCCGCTGAGCGACAATTTGTCGCGGCAGCGGGGTTTCCCCCCGGCGTAGCACCTCCGCGCGCCATTCATGTAGGCGCGCGAGGACTATCGCCTCCAGATCCCATGGCGGCAATCCGGCAAGGAGTCACATTGTTGGCCTGGAGTCACGATGTAGGTCCCAAGAACAGTGTATTTCAGAATTTCTGTATTGCAATTCTCAGTAATGATGAGGGTTTTCTTCTGAGTAAACCAACCATTGGTTGTCGGTTACTTTTTGTATCTTAGTTTTCTCTATTTCAATATGGTTCTGTATGCAGTTTTTGTAGTTATTCTTCATCAACATTATTTGTTCAATGCAGGTCACAGTTGGATACTGGGCTAAGTTAGTTTCAGCGCATAGAAATTTGTCCTTTTCAATCTCAGCACATGGGCTTACCACGGGCATGTATTTCAACCTATTCACCATCAGGTAAGGGTATTTGGGTATAATCGTAAAGGTATTTGGAGAATGGAATATAGGAATGGGTATAACCTTGTAATAATTATATGTTTCGTTATCTATTAGGGGGACTTCTAAAACAAAAACTAACTTGTTATTATTTATGTATGACTTAAGTATAATATTACGTTCTAATTTTATTAAATTACGTTTGCTTACTGGATATATTGTTCTAGCATGTTTAGAAATGACTTCTAATGTATAATATAATTCTGTACTATTTATAATGGATTGGTGCAATGTATTTAATTTGCTAAAGGCTATTGCCGTCTCAATCTCTTGTATGGTTTCGTAACAAGTTCGAAAGTTATTTAAAATTTGATACATAGTATTCAATATTTGGAAAAGTTTGTTAAACCTGAACTCATGTTCAACTAATTTTTCCATTTCATTGGTATGTAAACCCAAGTTTTTTATATTTGAATTTATTATTTCAGAGTCGTTTAATAATTTATCAAAAGCCTTTTGCATTGATGATACTTTACGTTCGACTACATGCTCTTTGTTCTGTATCATTTGAATTTCTCTATCATATTTAATTGCATCATCTTTATCTAAATTTCCCGAAATAGCTTTTACAAGTGAGCCTAATGGATTGAATAAGGCTCGTTTATTCCTATAATGAAAAGGTAATATTTGAAAAAATCTACTCTTAGTTAAATTAATGAGATATTCGATTTGACTTTCTATTCCTACCGTTTCGTTACTAACTCTAATTTCCTTATTTTTTATTTTTAAATTACTAAAATCCCGAATATTATTATCTATTTGTAAGCCTAATGATTCTAAATCTATAGTTTTATATATTGTCCAATAACTATTCCTCTTCACTGCTACTCCCCGCTTTATCGCTGCTATCCCCGGATTCTGACCGAGGTTTTGAAGGTCCAGCGTGCATGTTGACACCACTAGTACCAGAAGTACCAGGCACGATCTGTGGAGGACGTTTTACATTTTTTAACGCTACTCTAGTTTTCCTTTTCTTTACTTCTACTGGTACTACATTTCTTTCGACTTCACCTATTACTTTAGCTTTTTCATATCGTGGTTTTTCTTTAGCTTTTCTAATCCTAGTATCTTTCATATAAATAGTATCGTCTGGCTCAAGTACTGGTGTCGTTTCACCACATTTTTTATTTATCACTTTAATTTTGTCGGATTCTAATTTTTCTGTTATGAATTCATATAGTATTTTAAGGCGTTTTCTATGATCTAACAATAGTTTCTGAGTTAAATTCTTTTCTCTTTCCACGTTAAATACATTATCTGAATAAGTGTGACCAAATACTAATTCAAAAGGCGTAAGGTCTGTTGCTGAGTGAATGGCGTTGTTATAGGCCATGATGGCGTAAGTCATAACAGATGCTGCATCTAAATCGCTTTTATCGTATTTTGCTATACGATAAATCTCGATAATGGTGGAATGAAATCTTTCTACTATTGCCATTGAACTGGGATTGTTTGAAATCCCAATATGAAGTTCAATTTTGTACAAGCTTAACATTTCCTTAATCAAAGCATTATTGAATTCTGTCCCGGAATCACAACTAATTTTCCTAGGCAGACCATACATGCTAAAGTATTTAATCAATGCCCTAACTATCTCTGGTGTACTCCTATTTAGTACCTCTATAGCTTGTGCTATCTTACTAAATGCGTCTACTATAGTTAAATAATATTTCCCTTCGATATATAATAAGTCCATAAAAGCTTCCTGAAAAGGGCCATCCTGCGTTTGTGTTAACTGAATGTAAGGTTTGATCGGCTTGCTGTCTAGGGCATGCAATTATCGAAATATTCCGATAATCGACAAAATGAAAGATATCGATTTTTTTTCGATAAAACTGGTAATTACCGATAACTATCGTTTTTTTATGTGTATGTATTACACATCCTAACAAGATTTCTTAACGATTAATTAACGACAATAGGTAAATTAACATATAACAATTCCGTATTATAATTAAAAGAAATCACATTTAAAATAGTAATTTTGTATTATAATTAAAAGAGATCACATTTGAAATAATCTTTGCTGCTGAAAATATGTCCGCAGAAATGACAAACAATCAATTGTTTTGTCATTTAGGCTAGTACGCAGCTTATTACATAGTACTCCAGCTGCGGAAAAGACACGTTCGCTTTCTACACTAGTTGGCTTAATTGAGCGAAGCCATCGGTATAGTTTTGTTAGCAGTTGACCACGATCACCACCGTTTTCAAATAGTAGCATTTCAACTTTAAGAAGTGTCAAAGTGTCCTCCGTTGAAGCTGAAATGCCTGGGCCTCTCGAGTCATAATTAATTTTATTTATATATTGATCAAGCAAGTCTTTATTGGTCACTTGGGCATTGCTGTCAGTGACTTCAGTGACTTGGTCACTTGAATGAGCTTGACTGTGGTCATCTTCAATCACATCCAAAGCAGTCACTGCAGCAGAACCATACTTTGATAAAAGGTTTAGTATCATGTCCTGTAAACGATCATTGGCTAAGCGAGGGTATACATCTGTATTATATTCGTCGTCATTAAAATAACGGTTTGGATCATGCAGGTACTGCATAAGACTAGCAATTGGAAGCCGTCTTTGTTTTAATCTATTTGTGAGATTTGTATGAAGGTCCCGACTAAGTTGCGTATTGCGAACTTCAAGTTTCTTTAAAGCAAAATTCGTAGCAACATCCGCACTAACTAGAGTGGCATCTTCTCGACAGAGGGCCTCAACTGTGACCTTAATAATTTCAAGATTCTCATATATGTCTCGAAGAACTGACCACTCCTGTTCCGAAATTTGAATTGCGCATTGGACATCAATGACAGCTTTTAAGATTGCAGCTTTTACTTTAATGAATCTACCTATCATATCACATAGTGTGCTCCATCGTGTCTTGCAGTCTAACAACAATGCGTTTTCCTTGCCAAGTTCCATTTTTATATATTTCTGAAGAACATCTGATTTTGTAGGTGACTTTCGAAACATTCGTACGACTGCTCTAACCTTCTCTATAATGGGTTTGAATTGAATATTTGTTTCAACATATGAAAACGCTTCCTCTATTTCTAATCCACCAGCATCATCATTAATAACAAGTGCGTCATCATTATCATTTTCCTCCTCATCTTGAGCTTCGTTATAATGAGTTACTTCTAGAGATTTGGCATAAAATGTATCTACTATGGCCAGTTGCAAGCCGTGAGCTAAGCAAAGTTGATGAATGCAGTTTAGATTTCGGCCAAGTTTTGTCATGACTGAAGCTCCATCGGATGTTATACAAATTATATCAGTGTCAAAGTTTATACCAAATTCATTTAGCCTCTTTCGAAGGTATTCTTCACATTTATCAGCGTTTACAGAGCCATATGTTCTACATAAGCCAAGGTTTTTTGCAGTATCCTTACATTGGAAAAATGCACAGTGAATGTTTACATTTACATATCGCCTATTTCTTGACGATGTCCACTCATCTAAAGATAAGCAAAACTTGTGTCCTTCATTTTTTAGCTCCTGTATTTCTTTTATAACCTTACTCTTAATTTTATCGTAAAACTTAACTTAATATCTTTTATAGAATTTGCACTAGAGGGTAATTTATAACCAGCTTTGTTAAAGATGTGCCTAAGATCTTCAGACTCTGTAAATGCCCTAAAAGGCATTCCGTCCAAAGCTGTCATTCTTGATATCATAATATCTAAAGATCTGTTTGATTCTGTAAAATAATCAGACATTTTACTTTTTTTAACTGATACAGGAGCATCTATTGACGCCAAAGACGATAACAAAGATGGACCGTCGTTTTTTATTTTTGAAGGCCCAGCAATCTTTCTTCTACCTTCTTCCGGTGTAAACTTTTCGCTGTCAAGTGTTATGGCATGTAAGGACCTTAAATGACTGCGAAGTCCCGTTGTTGTACCACCCACACACTTAATAACTTTGTCGCAGATCTTACATTTTGCTGTGTCACCTGTTTCTGCTTTTAAAAAATGCCGCCATACCGACGTTTGGTCCGAACACTTTTTGTACACAGGTACATAGTTAACTGTGTTTTTATTAGACATGCTTAATATACTTTACTGAATGAGTAGGTGCAGAACGTAAAGTACCTAAAACAAAAACATACGAAGTTTTGAATTTACTGAACTACATGAAAATATTACGATGTAGATTAGTTAAGTAGACAGAACTTCTGTATTGAATTTTACATTCACATCACATCAAGTAACCATTTAAGTGGTAAACAAGATTCTAAACTGAAAAAGTAGGTACCTAAAACAATAAAATATGCTTTATGTTCACTTTACAAGAAATTAATCGGTAGAAATTGATTGTGTGTATGTCATACTACAAACTATATATTTTTTCATTTTTAAGGTAAAAGCCTTGTTTAGGTACCTACTTTCTATATTTATATGTTTAAATGGTGTAGCATTTTGAACGGAAACATTTCGAATAACAACGCTAAATGTTTGCAATTAAGTAGTATAAATCTAGGGCACGCCACAATAGTGGCGGTAAGTCCCCTCTTTGAGGAGTGGCTTGAGAGACGCCACGGCGTCCTCACCTTCCGCCTGACGCAGGTCCTCACCGGACACGGTGTTTTCGGGAGGTTCCTGCACCGAATCGAGCGGGAGGAAACGCCCGGGTGTTTCCACTGCGAGGATCGACCGGAGGACACGGTGGAGCACACGGTGGAGGTGTGCCCCGCGTGGGCAGAGCACCGCCGTGTCCTCGAAGCGGCGATTGGCGGCGGCGACCTCTCGCGTCCGGCCTTGGTGCAAGCCATGGTCCGGAGCGAGACGGAATGGGACGCCGTCACCTCCTTCTGCGAAGCAGTAATGCTAGAGAAGGAGGTGGCGGAACGTGAGAGGGAGAGAACCTCACAGCGTCCCGGCCGCCGCGGGAGACGCCCCGGGCGTCGGGGGCCACCACGTGGCCCCCGGCCACCGTAGGCGCGGGCCTGTGGACGGTGGGCTATGGGCTAGCTCGCCGTCCGTCCGTCTCATGACGACAGGCCGTGTCGACGGCGCGTTCGTGTTCCACGCGCGCCTCAAAGAGAGTCAGCAAAAAAGAAGGGGTCCGAAAGGACCGATGCCTGCCGGGGTTGCGGGACTATTCGAAAGAGATACCGTGGCCCCGGAACACAAAGGGCGATGAAGGAACATGGATGGGTTTTAGTCAGTAAAAGTCTGACACTCCCTCCTGCTCCGCCCAGAGCGGGAGAAGTCATTTGATGATTTCCCATCCGAAAAAAAAAAAAAAAAAAAAAAAAAAAAAAGTAGTAAAAATCTGACTTACCAATAATATTCTTATTGACGCAAAACTCTCAATTCAGTTAATCCGGGCGTTCTCAACTCTTCACTCACATGGTAGACCGACAGCGATCGACACGTTCACACTTCACACACAAATATTGCGCAATGAGCAAATGACAGTGACGGGAAAGAAAAAGCGCGCGGCGAGGGAACGGGACGCATCCAACGTTCGTTCAGAAATGTGTCAGAATTCTTTATATAAAATTATCGATTATCGGTATTTATCGTTTTTGTTTTCGATATTTATCGATTTGTCAGAATGTGGTTATCGGTTTGCATGCCCTATTGCTGTCGTATTTCATGCGTTTACATGTTTCGCAAGCGTTTATGATTGCCGTAACTGTCTCTTTCATGTTTGGCCACCAATAATGTCGTTTAAGTTTAGTTAAAGTTTCTTTAATACCTCTATGACACGTTTTCCCGTCGTGGTATTTAAAAATAACTTCTTTTTGATCTTCTTCAGATTCTGTCAAATTTATAACTCTTTCTGTACATTCTGTTAGCTTAACAGAATCCTTTTTAATAACTTAATTGCCATGTTTGAAAAAGTTTTTCTAAAAGATGGATGTTCAAAGTATATAAAGTACCTATGTTTTGGATCTATATACTCTTTTAAAAAGTCTTTAACTAATTTATCGTTATTTGTCGGTAAGTGAACTTCAAGAATTTTTTGTTCCTTATTAGAAATATCTTTTACAGCTAAGTTATTTTTAAACCATGAATGAACTAAACTAAAACTGTTTTGGTTTAGTATCGACAGCTTCGTTTAAAATAGGAATGCCTTCGTGTTCTCTATTTGAAACTGAATTGGCAGTGACCTCATCATCAGAATCCGAAAGTTCTATCGTTTCTATTGGAGCTTCGAGGTCTTGCAATTCGTTATCTATTATTTTTTGTATCCGTTCCTGCCTATCCCCTACGTTTACGAATATTGAATCTAAATCGTCGTCAATTGCATTAATCTTAATCCTAGATAAAGCATCTGCATTCGTGTTTTGAGGGCCCTTCTTATATTTTATTTCGAAATCGTACTCTTCTAACCTTAACCGCCATCGCGTGAGTTTACTATTGGGCTCTTTCAATGAATACAGCCATGCTAATGATCTATGGTCTGTAAATATGGTAAATTTGTTACCATACAGATACGGTCGAAAGTGCTTAACTGCCCATATTATGGCTAATAGTTCCTTCACGATAGTGCTATATTTTACTTCAGTGTCGCTCAAAGTTCTACTAGCATATGCTACAAGCTTATCTGATCCTACTGTTCCTTGTGATAATACAGCCCCGATTGCAAAATTGGATGCATCAGTGGTTAGGATAAAAGTTTTACTAAAGTCAGGAAACTGTAACAAAGGTGCATTTGTTAAAAGCTTCTTACAAGTCTCGAAACATTCTTTATATTCTTCATTAATAATAATTTTGCGACCTTTCTTTAAACAAGCTGTTAATGGTCTAGTTATTTTAGCAAAATCTTTGATGAATTTCCTATAGTATCCGATAAGTCCTAAAAAGCTTTTAATCTGTGTAACCGTTTCTGGTATGGGATACCTAAGAACAGCATCTATTTTATCATTATTTGGCTTCAAACCTTCACTCGTAATAGTATGCCCTAAGCAAAGTACTTCCTTTCTAAGAAAATGTGACTTATCTAATTGAACTTTCAAATTTGTTTGACGGAAGCGGTCAAAAACTGCTCTAAGTTTTTCTACATGTTCAGGCAAACTTTTTGAAAAAATGATGACGTCATCGAGGTATACTAGGCAATGTAAGCCTTGAAGGCCTCGTAGGACGTTATCCATCGCTCGCTGAAAGGTTTCAGGTGCTGTCTTTAACCCAAATGGCATTCGGTTAAATTCGTATGACCTGAAGGTGTGCTAAATGCGGTTTTAGCTCTATCCTGTTCCTGGACCTCTAATTGATGATACCCGCTAGCTAAATCGAAGGTTGTAAAGTAGGTACTTTTACCTAGCATGTCAAATAAATCGTTAATGTTGGGCAAGTGATATTTGTCATCAATTGTAATTTCATTGAGCCGTCTATAATCAACTACCATCCTCCATTTTTGTTGGCCTGATGCGTCTAACTTTTTCGGCACCAAATGTACGGGAGCACTCCAGGGAGAATGCGATTCCTGGATAATGTTATCCCTTAACATTTTCTCAACTTGATTCTTGATTTCTTTTGTTTGAATAGGGGGTAACCTATGTGCCTTAATGTTTATTGGGTCTTCATTTTTTGTTCTTATTCTATGTTTAACCTGATTTGTGAAGGTTAATGGAATATTTTCACAATAAAATATATCTTTGTATTACCTACAAAGTCCCTCAATAACCCTACGTTCTTCTGCGTTCATATGATCTAACTGTAATTTTTCTAAATTATTTGTTAGCAATCTGTCCACTTCTATATTATTATCCATGAAATTAACACTAACAGATGGGCTCTGTATGTATGGATCTACTTGAAAAGGTCCCGTCACTACTAAATTCCTATTTTGATGACTGTAATTTTGAATAACAGTTGTTGCATAGCTTTTAACACACGTAACTAATGCGGCGGGCATTCGAATCCCTTCCGTAAACTGTTTAAAGTCTAGCACAGCTTCCCCGTCCAAAAAGTTAACCGGGAGTCTTACTCTAATTTCACTACGAGATGGTAGATTATATACCTCTCTCATAGGTGGTGTATATACGATGGGAATCTCAGTATTTTTTAAATGTAAAATCTGACTTTCCATATTAATCTTTGCCTGTAATTGCTTCAGCAAATTGCTACCTATTAATCCGTCATACCTATCGTCAACACTGTAGACATAAAACTTATGGAACTCTTTACTTCTAAAGGTAACCGGTAATGGAATAACTGCCGTTTCACTATGAACGCTCGATGCGTGAGTGCTAACAACTTCGAAGGGTTCATACTGTAAATAATTTTTAAAATATTTATTCGCTAAATAAGGACTTATAAACGACCTAACACTCCCCGTATCGATCATGAAAACCGCTTTTAATTCTGGTATAACTGTATGTGGTAAATTTAAGCGTTTATTGCAATTTATTTTTATTCGTTCCCTATGGTAGAGGCTATTATGCAAAAATTTCCCTCCCCGGGATCTTCATGGGAAAATTCCTGACCCGCGTTGTATGAATTACTTGAACTCTGTTCATTATTACTAGAATTATTTATGTAATTAACACGTCGCGAACTTGCAGTACGCATGGTGACGTCAGTATTCGCACCCGACGTAGATGCTTGCGCTGCAAAAGTCGATGTGCCCGGTGCATGTGCCGCGAACTGTTGGCTCTGTTGTGCAACCGGAAAAGATGACCTACTTGACTGCGGTGACGAATTATTGTTGATTGTACGATTAAAACTATCTTGATTTCTTTAAATATTATTATGTTGCTTATGAAGCCTGGACTGATGCGAATTGTTCGATGTAGATGTGCGGTTTGTTGCATTATTCGGTACATGTGTACTTGATACGCTATGCGAATCATTCTTTTGATTATTAGATTCAGATGCATTTTGATAATTAGGCAAGTAGGGTCTGTTAGTTCTACTAAAATTACGCCTGTCGTTTGTTTTAGCATCATAGACTGCCTGGAAGTTTTGTTCTTCTAAGACTATTTTTAACGCATCCTCTAGCGTTTTAACGTTGCGCAAACGAACTAATCTAACTAGAAATGGTGGTAAATTAAACAAGAAAACATTCATCGCTCTGTTACTATAAATTAATTGCTTCGCCATACCTAGAGAGTCATCAATGATTGTTTCTGATATTTTGGCGAATAAAACACTTCTCATCCGCTGTATTCTATGGCAAAAATCTAAATAACTTTCGCCCTTATTTATTCTACAAGATTCTAACTCCATTGCTAAACAATCCTCTGTGCGCGGATCACCGAAGTGTTGGTTTAACAACTCCTTCAGTTCATCCCACGAATCTATAGTGTCTCTTTCGCCTACTAAACTGGCTGCTTCGCCTGATAACCTACTTGTTACCACATAAAATAAATATTTATTTTGGGCTACGGTTCCTTGGAAGGTGGACAAAATGTATTCACATTTTTTTACATAAGGTAACGTTCTAGTGTCGCCACTGAATATTGGTATGATGTTAACCAACTCCTGTGGGACACGGGTTACGTTTTCCATTGTGAAAAAGTTATGAAAGTAACAAAGGAAAAGAGAAAAGAAAAAAAATCACACTATGTACCTACTACTAAAATATCACTACTCTAAAATATTAATACAAATAAAATCTATGCAAATATTAGTACGGCGTTGTCCAATCCCTAATAATACACACAAATAGACTTATTACAAGGTTGGGATATCAATGGAAGAGCTGAGAGGAAGGTGAAAAAGATTTACTCACAATTCCGCAGCTAGCTTCATGCTCCCTGAATTACTGCTGTGGCTGGTCTTCTTCCGTAACTCGAAGTGGCTTCTTAATGAATTAATTTATTCGGCGATCTCTGCTAAACCGTAGACACGGACGTCGGCTGCTCCACGTAGAATTGTATACACGGCAGACTGACTACAGAGATCCTACCGGCTGCGCCAATTAAGTAAGCGACAACGGAAGTATTTAAAAAAATAACTTTATTCCGACAGAGTTACAGCTAAACAGTTTCTCCCTATCTAATAAAATATTGATCTTATATACTAACTTTATTGCTAACGTAGTACATGCATGGCGTGATCAGATATGACGCACGTCCTAGATTATTCTGGATGCTGATCAAGCAATGGAATATGTGGAAATAATATGTCTAATAAATACTTATTGGCTGACAAAGCTGATATTGGTAGGTTGGGGTTCCTTAACTCACGCCTGTGAGTGATTGCTGTAAGTTTTTCCGTAGGCGCGCCTACAGCGCTGTTACTACAGCGCTGTTTTCTTCACGGCACTTCGGCGGTCTGTCCCCGCCAGGTGAGACCCCGAAGGGAGGCCCGGCGGAGGACGACCAGCAGCGAAAGTACCGACTCCGACGCACCTACGGAGGATGTGGGGGCTCCCCCCCACCCGCTTCCAGAGCTAGCTGGTTACGTCACGGGTGAAGAGCCGTATAGGCGGTATTGTGTTGTGTGAACACCGCCCAGTGCTAACGAGGTTCGCGGGCCCGCGCCACGTCCCTGCGCGTGAGTCTACGTGAGTGTAGAGACATGCATGTGTGGTATTAGCTACTCGCACCTGCCTATATTAACTTAGCACAGGACGAGTAGCTGGATGTATGTAGTGTATGTGGAGTCGTAAATGTGTAGGTAAGCTGCGTGTAACCTGGGAAAAACAGCTTACCCAGGCGTCAAGTCCGGTGGGTGGGGGTCAACATCCGCTACTAGGTCGCGGGGGAGGTGCCTCGCGTCGGGGGCGCGCATGCCAGGGCGCTATGTGCTTGAGGTGGGACCAAGCAGATGCGTCGGGAACATTCCCATCGCAAGGCGCCGGATAAAATCGTCCAGGCTCTCGAACCCGAGGTCCCGCTGGATGACGTCGTTCCTCACGTAGCGAGGAGCACCAACTATGGTCCGCAACGCAAGGGACTGCTGCGTGCGGAGGATTTTCTTGTTCCCCTCGCTAGTGAGGGCGAACCAAGCGGGGGCGGCGTACGTCAATATTGAGCGCACATAGGTTTTATATACGCTCAACTTGACGCGCACCGGGAGGCGGGACGAGAGCACTGGGCGGAGCTGGGCGCGGGCAGCTCTAGTCCGGCCCGCGACCTGGCGGACATGTGGCCCCATGGTGAGCCGACGGTCGATAGTCACACCCAGGTACTTGGCCTGGGGTGCCCACTCGACGTCGGCGCCTAGAAGATTCAGGCGCGGTGGGAGAGAGCGCGCAGAGCTGATGACCATCGCCTGCGTCTTACCCACGTTTACCGACAGCCGCCACTTGGACAGCTAGTCAGGGAGGAGATCGAGCGCGCGCTGCATTTTGACCGCCGCGTGCCCCGCGTTAAGCGAGGTGGCGATATACGCGGCGTCGTCGGCATACAGCGCGAGCGTCACCTGTGGCGTAGTGGGGATGTCGTCGGTGAAACGTGAGTAACACGCAGCTGCCCTGCGGGACGCCCGCCAGCACCGGGCGGGCGCTGGAAAGCGCTCCCTCGACCACCACGCGGAAGCTCCTGTGGGACAGAAAAGATTAGACCACTCTTACCACGCGACAGGGCGCTCCAGAGGTGGCCAGCTTGTAAACAAGGCCGTCATGCCATACACGATCGAAGGCCTTCTCCATGTCGAGGAATACTGCGACGGAGTCCTCCTTCTTATTAGTGGCAGCCGTCAGAAGGTGCAGTACCCTCGACAGCTGAAGCGTCGTACTATGTTCCGACCGAAATCCGAACTGTTCCGGCCGTGGCGTAATGTGCGGCTGGAGATGCCGCAGCAGGAGTACTTCGAACACCTTGGAGGTGGTCGGTAGCAGCGTGACGGGCCGATAGCTCTCCGGCTTCAGGATGTTTTTCCCCACCTTGGGCAGCATTATGACGCGCCCTTCCTTCCACAAGGCGGGAAAGGCCCCGGTGCGCAGTATCGCCGTGTACAGGCGCACCATTGCCGCTACCATACGGAATGGCAGGTGGCGCAACGCTGTGTTGGTGATACCGTCGGCATCAGGGGCCTTCCTAGGCCTCGTCCTCAGGATGGCGCGTCTGACTGCCCCAGGTGAGAAAAATATGGCATCTTCCTCGGGAGCTATCGGCGCGGCGAAGTAGTCCCCAAGGTGTTGCTCGAGTGCTGCGACATTTTCGTGGTCGGTAGTTGGATTCGGCTGGAACTGACGCTCCAGGTGCTCGGCGAAGACCTCCGCTCGGTCTTCCGCTCTGTATTTGAGCGCCCCTCCGCCATCCACTAGCGGGCGCACCGGAGCTGGGGTATTCGTGAGCTGGCGACAGAGTCGGTGGATGGACGGCCAGCTGCCGGCCGTCGACTCTATTCTATCCTCCCAGCTCTCGGCTTCTCTGTCTCTCATCTCGGCCTTGATCCTCTCCGCGAGACGGTTGAGTTTCCTCTTGAGGGTGGGGCATCTTAGTTGTTGCCACTGCTTGCGAAGGCGCCTCTTGTCGGCGATCATCCTCTGCAGGTACGCAGGTAGAGGTGGCTGGCGATGAGCCGCCGTGCTCTCCTGCTGCACAGTAGTCGCCGCTTCCAAGGCGCTCTGTATGCAAGCAGTGACATCTACCGCCATCTGGTCGACGTCCGCGGAGGTGACGATAGGTCGAGATGGAGTGGTGGCCTCAATCCTTTCTGCAAAGTCCATCCAGTTGGTTTTGCGACGTGGCGCTGTGGGCTTCAGTCGGGTCGGCATCCCCGAGAGGACGACGAGAACAGGATGGTGATCCGACTGCATCTCGTCGTCCAATACTTGTTGCGTGATCTGGCAGTGTAGCCCTCGGTAGGCCACGATGTCCAGCATGTCCGGCATGTGGGCTCGGTTCTCCGGATAATGGGTGGGCGTCTCTGGGCCGGACACCGTGTAACCGAAGGCTTCCGCGTCCGTGAAGAGCCGTCTTCCTCCCGTGTTGGTCGCGGCCGAGTTCCACGCTGGGTGCTTGCAGTTCAAGTCGCCAGCAAGGATCGTCGCGCCGCCGTTGGCTTCAAGAAGGGCCCTCAACTCCGAAGCGTTCAGGTTAGTCGAGGGCGCCTTGTACACGGCGTAAATGGCGAGATCCTCGCCGGCAACGTGCAGCTGCACACCCAGCGCGTAGAACGAGCCGAGTGACGGCACAGGGAGCTGCTGGTGGACGACTCTTCGCCTCACTGGTACCGCCAGACCACGGTAGCGGGTGTTGGTTGCTGACCTTTCATCCTTCTTGTAAACGAGATACCCAGGGACACGCAGCTTGTCTTCCTGTCCTAGGTGTGTCTCGCTTATCAGCGCCACGTCGATGTCTTCAGATCTGAGGAGGCGGCGGAGGGGGGCGACCTTACCTCCAAGGCCGCGGGCATTCCAGTGGATTACCCTCAACGGCCTAGCCATATAGCTTGAGGAGGGAGGCCAGGCCGTCGAGGATAACCAGACCCGCGTCTTGTCCCTGTCTTATGGCCTTAATTAGGTCCATTAACAGTTGGACGGCGCATTCGTCATTGTTGTTGATGCGCCGGCAGCTGGACCAGCGCACGCAGCACCACGTTTGGGCTGCTGTTGTTGTTGTTGGTGGGCTGGGGGCCGCGTTATGCCGGCGCCAGCTGGCAGCCCACCACTCGTCTTAGGCTGCTGTTGCGTCTTTGGCGGTGGTATAGCCTGCGCCTGGGACGAGGTAGGGTCGTCCCGGTGGGTGTCCTCCTTAGTTGCGGGGGGGAGGGGCTCGGCTTTCTTACCTTTTCCCCTCCGATTCTTCCCCTTCCGCTTCCTCCACCGCTTCGAGGAGGAGGGGGGGGGGCTTCTCCTCTGATGGTGGGCCCGTTAGCCGCCGCCATAAGCGACGCGCCTTGGGCTTCGGTAGAGGCCACGTCATGCTGCTTCTCGGTGTCTTCTTGCGGTCGGCATGAGGCGGTCGTGGCGGCGACTGTGCCCGCCCGCCTGTTCTTCGTCTCCGCCTGGAAGGTGGGGCAACGCACGTTGTTTGCGGGGTGTTCACCCCCGCAATTGACGCACGTCGCCGGCTCGTCGCGTGGGCAGGGGCAATCACGCGCTGCGTGCCCCTCTCCACAGCGGACGCAGGCGAGCGGCCGGTGGCAGTTGTGGGAAGAGTGCCGGAACTTCTGGCACCGGTGGCACTGTGCGGGCCCTCTTTTCCCCCTTCAGGCCTCTATCTTGACACCCCTCATACACATGAATGTGGTGGTGTCGAAGATCGACCTGGTCTCCGGAGTCTTCTTGAGCACTGCGTGGAACACGCAGCCGGGTCGTTCTTGGCGCGCCTTAATATGGCGCACATACTCCGGCTGGTGTCCCAGTGCCCGGAGCTCCTCCGGGGGGGTGTTGACCGGCAGCCCCGTGATGGCCACCTTCAAGCTTCGCTCCGCCTCAAGGGAGTAGGCGAACCATGAAGTGCCGTCCACCTTTTCGAGGTCCGTCAGGTATCTTTGGACCACCCTAAATTCGTTCTCGCTTTCGGGCGAGAAACGAATCCCCTTGCCAAACGGACGGGCATTGGGGGGGTGGCCCAGTTTCTGCCTGAGGGCCCTAAAGTGGGCGGCCCAACCCGGCAGCTTGTCCACTATCAGCGGAGGATACCTTGGCCGCTTGGGCGGCTTCGGCTTAGGCTGAGAGGTGGTCGTGGTCTCCCCCGTTGTCCCCTAGGGCCGCCGGTTGAGCTGCGAAGGAAGCAGATTGTGAGACACTCACCCCGTGTTGTGTCCCTTGGTGTCCTGTCCAGGGCGTCGGCGTCGACGGAGTCGGCGACACAGTGGGTGTGTGCCGAACCGCCTCCGCGAAGGTGGGTGAAGCCGCACTGCCCTGGCTGCGCAGCGGCGCGCGATCGCGCTGTGGCCGCGGCGAGTCCGGGCAGTACCGCTTAGCTTCTTCTTCTTCGGTTTCGTTGGTGCTACGGCGCCGTCGCTGAGGACGCGGCTCCAGCTGGAACTCATAGCCGAATCCCAGCGACGGCGTCGGTGATGCGGCAGGGGTGCGCCTCCCTGATGCGCTCCGGCCGGAGTCGACTGAGCCCACGGACGCTATCGACATGCTCGAGCCGGCTCGCGACGAGCATGCCGACAGCGCCGCCGGCGAGTCGAAGGCCGAGGCGTGGGGCGGCGCTGGCGAATTGGGCGCCTGCGGTGCCGAGGACGTCGGTCGACCGCTAGGCGCCAGCATAGATAATGGTCGTCTATCCCGTTCCGCCTGGGCCGGCCCGGCCGACAAGCTGTGGCTGGGACCGGCGGTGGCGGTGCGCGGGGTGGGGTTGTCGCGGCTGCTGGATGCCACCGCGGACGCAGCCCCAGGGGGCGCGGTCAACGCGGCGGGTCGTGGATCAGCGGCGGTACGGGTGGAAGGGCGCGCTGTGGGGCGCACATACTGCGCCGACGGCGCCAAGGGTCGAGTGACACTCGTAGTAGCACGCGGCGCAGGTATGGGCGCGCGCGCAGGCGGCGCGGAGTCGCGCACCGTTACGCGCGCGGTGGGCGCGGTGGCACGTGCGTGCGGCGCACGTCCGGGAATCGCAGCGGCGGTTTCCGGGGCCTGTATTGGCACCGGGCGGAAGGCGGAGGGGCGCACGGCTACGGCGTGTGGCTGGCTCAGCGAAGGCGCCGGCGTCGTCGACGGGTCATCCGCAGCCGTCGCCGTGCTTGTTCCCGCTTCGGTTAAAACTTGCGGCCTCTTCTTGCTGGACTTCCTCTTTTCCTCACTACGAGGAGAAGGGGGTCCGGCCAGCGCTGCACCGGGCACCACGTCGTCGAGGATCGGCAACGACAGCGCCCGGTCCAGCTCCGGAAGAGGTTCTTGCTGGCTGGCGTCGTCAACGCGGCCAAGGAAGCCGCGGGAGCCAGACTTCGGCATCTTCTACTCTTGGCTTCTTTCTCTAGCACGTGGCCTCGCGACCGCAACGGTGCCCGAAGCACCGGGCAGCAACGGAGGCTCCCCCTGTGCTCGCACCAGTGCTAGGCACTCGCGCGAACACAGGGAAAGTGAGTTAAAACTGCGGTCCGAGCGAAAAAAGTTTTCCCGGGGTACCCCCAATTCGGTGAACAATTCCGTTGAAACTTCTTCGCAGTACTTCAGCGCTCCGATGAAAGTGTCAGGACTGCGAACCACTGGCGAATCCATTCTCATAGAATTTTTTTTTTTTTTTTATGAAGGACCACTCGCAGTTGCAACGCGCTAAGGTTGCTTTACTGCTTAACCGGACAATCCTGTGGTGGCCAAAAATTACTTTAATTAAGGCCTCCAGCCAGGGCTTACAAACTAAGGATTTAAATTAAATGAACGGTCACTAAGGGCACCCCCTGTGGGGTTCGGGCCTCGGCTTAGTGCGTCATTGATAAGAGGGCAGCAAGGGACAACAGGCTGGGTCGGATCATAACCTCTCATAGAAAATATTTTTTTTTTTTTTTTTAGGAAGGACCACTCGCAGTTGCAACGCGCTAAGGTTGCTTAACTGCTTAACCGGACAATCCTGTGGTGGCCAAAAATTACTTTAAGGCCCCCAGCCAGGGCTTACAAACTAAGGATTTAAATTAAATGAACAGTCACTAAGGGCACCCCCTGTGGGGTTCGGGCCTCGGCTTAGTGCGTCATTGATGAGAGGGCAGCAAGGGACAACAGGCTGGGTCGGATCATTAATTGGGGAATCGGTCGTTACATGCTCAGCGTCGCGGGCTGGCTCGTCGAGCAAGGGTCGGGCAGTGATGTTACTGGGGGGTCGCGGAGGGCCTCGGTGGCGGGGCCGGATTCGCGGTTTGTAACGGTTCTTGTGTCTGTTTTTGAGTAATGTGGTGGTTTCCCTACAACTTTCTTGGAGAAGGGTGATGGGATCATCGGGTGTGGCAAGAGTGAGCCTAGGACGGCGAATTCTAGATATCTTGGAGAGGGCGTAATTGGCTGCTGAGGAAATCAGGGGGTTTGGGTGTTTTTCGGCCTTATCGAAAAAACCCTTTGTTAGGCGTTTCATGAATTGGGCTATGGTGGGGATCTTGAGGTCAACATGGAGTTGCTCATTCCTAACGTACCATGGGGCTCCCGTGGCCTTTCGTAAGAATCGGTTTTGGAGGGTCTGCATCTTATGGAGGTGATAGGGTTTGGTATGCGCGAAAACGGGACATGCGTAAGTCATGATAGGCCTAATGCACGCGGTGTAAATACGCAATTTGCACCTAAGTGACAGTTTGCTACGTGCGTTCAGGACAGAGTGAAGCCTACCGAGAGCGAAGGCGGCACGCGAACGCACCGTCTTAATGTGCTCACTGAAGTTTAGGCGCTGGTCTAAGATAACTCCTAGGTACTTGGCTTGCTTTTCCCAAGGGATCGGCTTGCCAAACATGGAGATCGGTGGAGGTCTCATAGAAAATTAAAACTGTTTGCTTATGTACTAATCGAGGTAACGAAACCATATCGACTTTTATTTCGACTACAACGCCATCTATCGTGCATGCCGGAAGCTTTACAAATAATTGAGTCTTAAACAATAAGTCTGTATAATCACCGACAGATTTAATTTGAAAAGTTTGCCATATTTTTTGCACGTGCCTGTATTCTTCATCAGTTATGTGTTCACATTTTAAACTATTAGAGAAACATTCTTTGGGAGGAAGAACATTTTCATCGTATTTTGTGAAAGAGTCCATATAGTCGTACGGATAAATACCTTTTCGATGCAACAATTTCAATAAGTTTTTGTCATGGTATTCATTTGATAAATTAATAAAGTCACTGTCACTTAAATTTCCAGATAATACTTCCAAACTTGAATTAAGGAACTGGAAAGAATCAATAAACTTTATTTGAATAGGCTTTGAAGTATTCTTGGTTTGAATAGTTTTAGTAACAGACATGTATTTTTCTTTAGTTTTTGGTATTATTTTAAAATAACCTTCATATTTTGCTAGCTCTTTGATAAATAGATGACAATCATAACCTGCCAAGTTATGAAAAACTATCGGTACGAACGGACAAACCCTATGCATTAAATTGCAATGCGAATGTGCAGCACCTCGGTACTGTGATGTTACATGATCGTGATCTGTCACCTTGTCATCAAATAATAAATGTTTGCATATATGGCATACAGTGGCATTATTGAAGTCATTTTCTTGATCTTTAGTTAAAGGTGACATAGGTTGTACTTTTGATAATATACGATAATTTTTTTCTATATCCCTAAGGAAATATGTTACAAAAATTTCAACACAATCTGGCTCTCTATATGTGACGTATTTATTTAAAATACGATCATGTGAACAACAAATGTAGTAACCAAAACAAGAAGGTTTATGTTCTTTGTATATGCGAGTACTATCTGTTAAAAATTGATTATGATTTATTAAAAGGCTTTCAAAATCTGCATATATAACAAAGTTAATTTTTTGTTGCCGTTCATAATTTTTAAATTGAAGAATAGTATTTTTCTCCGGCAGTACAGTTAATATTCTGTTACACATATGTAAGTTGTACTTAATTTCACTTTTAAAACATTGTAAACATAAATCGCATAAATACATTTTACCTTTGTGATGAGTAATTTGCCGTTTAACTAGCCGTAAAAGATCTTTGATCAAGCAATAGTGACTTTTGCCATTTTTCTCAATAAACAACAAATTTATATGACAGCGCTTTCTTGAATTAGTCACATATAATGGGCCGGTTACAATGCTTTTGTTACTTAATCCCGACATAAGTCTTAATATTTATGGATTAGAATCCATAAATATTAAGACTTATGTCGGGATTAAGTTTTTCAAAATGTCTAATATCAGTGTGTTTGTCGGGGGAAACATCATGCCATCTACATTCAACACTGTTGAGTAATGCGGATATGAATTAGTTCTACAGACATTGCTCTTTTGTGGAAATAATGCTGCTACAACACTCCCTAAGAAACAGTGATTGTCTTTGTTTTTTATATTAACACAAGTTTTGGAACGTTTCACTACATTTGGTAACTATAAGTAAGAACCACCTCTCAAAGGATTGAATTTATTAACATTTATTTCTAGATAATTCATAAAGAGGCAAGTCCAGCCAGACTCACGGTGCTGAAATTCAAACAGTTTTCTAATAAAAGTATGCATAACATTCAAGTATAATTCTTTTATATCGGTACTGTAAAATATTGATTCATACTTTGTATTAAATGATTTCAGCTCTTGTTCACCAGACGTTGGTAGAACAAAGTAAGCGAAAAGCTCAAAGTTCACTTTAATACAGCTATGTTTCACAAGACAAACGCCCAATAAATTCATTACATGTTCCTGATAATCCTTTAGGAATGCCTCTGGCGTGAGATATTCCTCTGATGGATTAAGTCGGTAAGTAATTATTCTATTTTTAAATGCTGTCGCAATGATATCGATATTCTTAAATTCAGATTTCAATAGGCTGTTTGATTTATGTAAGTTCGTTCTCAAGTGATATTGATATTCGTTTCTAGGTATCTCAATATTACAGTAATCACATTTAAATAAACTGGCATCGGATCTAGTAATAGAAGTTCGTGTAACTGTAAAAAACAAAAATAAAACATTAACTTTAGAAAAACGTATCTATTTATTCTACACAAAACTTAGAGATACAAGAATGAATATGTATACAAAAAGTTAGTATCATGATAATTCATATCATTAGTAGGTACTTATTTCAGAACAGGTAATTAGTAATAATTACTGACAAAGTTGACAGGACAATCTCTAAATTCTTTTCTCGTGGCAGTTATAAAATTACTGAGGTGCTGCCACGAGTCCGTGTTCTCATCTGTTCTATTTTTAATAGAGATAATCGCGTGGCGCCACCTATCCATAGGGGCCACATGTTGAATTTCGTTACAACTGTACACCTTTAACTCTACAAAACGTGTCCCTTTTTTGAAGTCAAACGTTTGACGAGAGTGTCCATTAGCAACTCTTCGGCTCATGACTCATGATTTGTTGATCCTGGACATCATCGTCACTATCAGTTAATACCGAATATGTCATGGACCGTGGCTTTCTTCGGGGCGATAGGCTTGATGACACGTTTCTTGGTTTTATCCGGTAGTGGAGACGGTGCATGCGTAAAGGCCTGACTCCCCCTTGATGTACTGGGTGCAGCCCCCGACGATTGTTTTTTCTTTTTTGGGTTGACTTTTTCAGGCTCACGTGACTGCCGAAGTTCGTCATCCGACGGCGGCAACGATTCAGAATATCCATGATGTGACCTAAAACACATAATTAAGTTTCATTTTTAATACACAATACAGGAGAAATTCTTAATGTGGGAAGACAATAATACTTAATATTAATTAATTGTTTTTTTTTTTTACTAAATAAAAGTTGGCTTTAACAACTGCTGGATATAAGCTGAATGAATAGATGAAATGAATGAATAGATTCTACTATTTAAAAAAAACAAAACAAATAAAACAGTTAATATTATTATTTATTAATACAACTTACATTTTGACTGGACTCCTCCTTGAGGTACTGGGTGCGGCCACCGAGAGGGATTTCCTCTTTTTCGTTTTTAGTTTTTCAGGCTCACGTGTCTGCCGAAGCTCGTCATCCGACGAGAACAACGATTCAGCATTTCCATGATGTGACCTGAAATTCAAACACATAATTGTTTCATATAAAATTAATAAATAATAATTACTAAGTATATGGTAATTGGTACTGTTAAAGACCTAGGTAGGTATATTTGATGGTTAAACGAACTTACCTTAAGTGATGTTCGACCATAATTATACGAGACGTCACATCCGAAAGATTTATATAATTCACTTGGTAGTAGTACTTCCACTGCACTGGGCATCGCACAATATTTAGAGCTAAAAATAAAATGTTTTTAAAGTATATTGACTACCCGACGTAGTACCTTCCCCCACTATGTTACCTGCGCCCACGCCACCATTACTCTTGTCATTCATTTTAGAGAGGAAGAGCCTATTTCGCGACTTCATTCAGGGAGTTTATGATTGACTTTGCAATCATAGGGTTCGGGTGGGTTTATAAATCTTTCGGATGTGACGTCTCGTATAATTATGGTCGAACATCACTTAAGGTAAGTTCGTTTAACCATCAATTATACTACGACGGCACATCCTCAGATTTATATAATTCACTTGGTAGATGTTTAGAACTGGGAGTGAAATAGGTGAAGCATTAGGTAAGAGCGCGGAGGAGGTAAGAAAGAAGCTCATAGATATGTTTTCAAACCAACAATATTATTCATAGCTTCATTATAATTTAAGGTGATATATTTACGTATCTTTCAAGAAACATTGTTTGGGATATTTATCACAAATAGCCATTGCGAAATCCTCATCATTTAACTCTGTCATAGAACTCTGTAAACGTTAAGGAATTCCCGGTCAGGGAGACCAACTCGCTGAAGGTCTACTGATATGCATTTTCTTTTGACCGCAGAGGAAGATGCGTGGCGCGTACTATGCGCGGAAAAATATGGTCGTAGGTATCTACCTTACCTTCAGTAAGAACTATTTTAATCCAGCGGCTAATAGTCGAGGCACTTGCGTTGTGTATGGGTTTTTTAATAATAATATGAGTTTATTTCATATTTTTAATTGGTGGCTCTAACATTACACAAGCGAATTAACGATAGCGCCTTTACGCGTTGTACAGTAGACAACACAAGAAAAGCTACCAGCTTTTTAGTGAGTTTCTCTATTGGCAAGTCTTTGTTTGGATACCAGTTTGCGATATAATCCAGGACAAGATTTGGATCCCAAGTTGCCTGATATTTAGGGAAAGTAGGGTTCTTTTTAAACACTCCCTTAAAGACCGGGAAACCCGGTCATCACTACTTAACTGCCTGTCCAATATTAGAGCCAACGCTGAACGAATAGAATTAAGGATATAATAGCTAGCCCCCTCTTCAATTTCTACCGTTAGAAACTTTAGTATTAGTGAGATATTTGTACTCTAACAGCTAATATCACTATTATTGGTTCAAAAATGCCATCACTTTTTATACGCACAGCAGTTTTTTTTTTTGCCAAATACGCAATCATAATTTCTATAGTTTTAGGTGTTAAGTCTTGTCTTGCATATGCTTCCCTGATAATAGGGATGACACCAGGGTAAATCGTGTCCAGAGTGGGTGTCTGGTTCTGAAAGGAAACAGTAACAGATTAACGTCAGGTTCAAAGTAAACTAGGTCAGTTTAAAAAGAATGGGTACCAAGCCTGGCTAGGCCAATGTGGTACTATCATTATTCCCGTGGCTTTATCGTCGATTATTTTCCGTAGATACTTAAAATCAATGAAAACGGAGAAAAAACGAGTAGAAAAATAATGGATCCCAATCAGCAGTGAACGCGTCAATGTTGAACGCTTCCGGGTCACGTTTCCATAAAATGTACCTGTCACGCTTGATATTAACTCTAATGGTAAATAAGTCGATTTCAGGACAGCCAAACGTATTCACGACTTTCTTAAAAGCTAACAGAGACAAACTCCATTCGGTATCGATATTTTTTCGCCTTGATTTCTCATCTGACTCAACATTGTCTTTGGGCTTTAAATATGACGCGAATACAATGCAATTGCCTTTTTTCGCATCATTGCTAGATTTCGCGAGCTGATTCCTTTATTTAAAAAAAATGGACTCTGCCAAATCTATTTATATAATATATGGCTGTTGTAATAACGATGCGCAGCAATATCTCTTTGTTACGTATTTGTTTATCAAAACACTTAAGTCCGTTAAAGGCAGCTTTCAGTTCCCACTCATTTATGTGATAATTAATCTCTGTATTATTCCAGAACCCACTTGTCTTTTCACCTTTGCAAAATACGAGAAGCATCCGAAGATATTATGCATAATGTCCATTGCGTATTATATTTTTTGTGCGCATAATGTTGTCCATCTACCAAACGAAGTCTGGTTTAAGACTAACGGTTATGACATCATAGTTTTACCATAATTATTGTTGTCAGTGTTTCTCAAAGCTAAGAACGTTTCGCGTTCAAAGAATATTATTTAGTATAAACCCAGCCGTAAGGAGCAAAGTATTCCGAGAAATTTAGCAAAATCTCTAACAGATATTTGTTTTTGCTTAGAAGTATTTTCGACACACTTCTGAACTTTGACTAGTTTCTCCATTGGTAATTTTAAACAATAATTCCGCGAATGCAATTCGAAACTAAGGAAAGATTGAAATTGTTTCGGTTGTAATTTACTTTTGCCAAAATTTATGGCAATACCCAAATTTTCTAAAAATACCTTTGTATCGGTAAGACATTTAAGGCAGTCTTTATACTTATTGCCGATACAAATAATATTATCTAAATAAATTGCCAATATTAAGCACGTCTTTCTTAGTGTGGCCACCACCGGTTTCGTAAGTTGAGTGAAGCTATACGGAGCTTGAGACAAACCGAATGGAACATTAATTAATTTATTTAAACTTTATGCACAAGAGTGGTACATAGGCGGACTTAATGCCACAAGGCATTCTCTACCAGTCAACCTTTGGGTCAAATAGGACAGCATTGCATTAATCGTAATTACTTTTTACTAGTTTTATCGATTTTTATTAGAAAATATGCATCTTTAAGATCTATTGTAGCCTTATACTCGTAGCAATTGTTTGTAAGTAATAATTTTGAGACAGTTCGTATTTCTTCCATTTTAAAATGTTGTGTATTAAGAATAAATCGAAATGAACCGTCACTTTTGTTAGCCAGAAATATTGGTTTAGTAGATATAGGACCTATTTTTGATAAAAACTGGTCAAGTACGTCGACACGCTTTACGACAGCACCGGACGACTGTAATTTTGATATTTCGACATTTGAGTCGTTTATTTCAAAATGACTTGAAACTTAAAACGGCAGGTTAATCTGTTATATTACATACACACCATTCTGTATCTCCATCAATAATGGAGCATGCCAGGTTTGTTAAACCTGCAATTCCATAACCCAAATATGTACAAAATGTTAGGTTATTTATTTGAGCCTGTTTTTTACAGTCGCTTAGAAGGGGGGTGATTTCTGAATTTAACAGAGGTGCTTTGGCAAGCTTGAAGTTTTCTGGTATAAGTGATTTTTCCTAACCTTCTTGCTTTTGTTCCCGCGTCAGGCCATCAACTAGGATACACCCCCAACGTTTAGCAATCTCGTCAGGAATCCTGGGTAGTAGTAGCTATTACCATATCTTTACTTGTACGGGGACCTGGTTCTGAGAGCAGGGTTGGCCCCGATTTGTAGTTCGTGTTCAATATCCCTCTCCAATAGGGAGGACCTGTTTTCATTTTCAAACGCGGAGCCAGGAGCTACCTTGGACCTGATTTGTCGTGTTGACATCTGAATCGTCCGATTCTGAGGGGTCCACTCGCACTTGTTTGAATGGTGGTGAGTCCAGTCCAAAAATAACTGTGTCACCTCATCAGCTACATGCCATAGATATGTTGCATTAGCAGCTGTATATTTTAAAGTCATTGGTTATATTCACGACATAACACGAGACTGAGTCATTGGTTATATTCTCGACATAACACGAGACTCAATGGTTATCAGCCATGATCACGACGTGGAGAACAACGGTGTCGTCTCATCAGCTACATGCCATAGATATGCTGCATTTGCAGTTGTGTATTTTAAAGTCATTGGTTATATTCACGACATAACACGAGACTGAGTCATTGATTATATTCTCGACATAACACGAGACTGTATGGTTATCAGCCATGATCACGTCATGGAAAATAACGGTGTCACCTCATCAGCTACATGCCATTGATATGCTGCATTTGCAGCTGTGTATTTTAAGGTCATTGGTTATATTCACGACATAATACGAGGCTGTATGGTTATCACGTCATGGAGAATAACGGTGTCACCTTATCAGCTATGTAGCTGATAAGGTGACACCGTTATGATATCGCAACAGATACCTAACTATGGCATGTGCCATAGTGCGATCGTGTCGCAGAGAATAGCATCCACAAAATATTTATTTATTTATTTTCCCCATCCATTTAGAATAATATAATTCAAACTATACGACATCGTTAACGTGTGTCTAAATGGTACCTTGGGTTGGGATAGAATTATAGAATGCATGTACGAAAAAAATAAAAAACTAATTGTAAAAAAAGTCAGTTGACGGTAGGTAGGTACATAAATTGTGACTTTAAACATCTGCTAACAACGTTACATTATTATAGTTGCATGAATCCTGCGTTACTGTAATTAGGAATAGTCCTTAATTAACAATGTAAACAAGTATGACTCACCTTCGCTCGTTTCCGAGGAGCGGTTAACTTGTTTTTGTAACCTTTTTATTTTCTTCCGAGTGCGCAATTCTTTATTCTTGTGTTTTCGTTTACCCATTATGGTAAACCAGAGTCACACTTTTCACTAACTTACACGATAATACTTGGTTGCACACGAAAAAAAAATTAGAGAGATGTTGCGATGCCCGCACAACGAAAGCGAATGACAAGAGTAATGGTGGCGTGGGCGCAGGTAACATAGTGGGGGAAGGTACTACGTCGGGTAGTCAATATACTTTAAAAACATTTTATTTTTAGCTCTAAATATTGTGCGATGCCCAGTGCAGTGGAAGTACTACTACCAAGTGAATTATATAAATCTGAGGATGTGACGTCGTAGTATAACTACTCTTAAATGTGAATACCGTAAGGAATCGAATGATACATAATATGTAAAACATTTTTAAATTAAAACAAATAAAAAAATAGAACATTAGTGAATCGTATTGTTTCCCTGAATAAGGTTAAAACAACAAGCAGCTGCTGGATATGAGCTACTGAATGAGTAAATGAATAAATAAATGCTACTATTTAAAAACAAAACAAAAAATAAAATTACGATAGACTTTGAAGTTAATATAATATTATTAATAAAACTTACATTTTTTTATGGTGTAGTGTCCTGGTTCTTGATGGCAGGTCAGGGGAAATAGCAGTGATGTTCCAGATGCCCGTGTCCCGATTTAAATACTATGCAATCCATGTGATTTTAATCCATATACGGGGGGTAAGTTTGACGACACCAAATAAGAAAAGTGCTTACCTAGCACCGTTGTAAGTAAGTTTAACTTTCGATCTTATGTACATGTATTTAAGATTTTAAACTAATATTTGTATTTTCATTGCTATTATTATTATGTACAAGACTAGTTTTATACTCTGACTTTGCTCATGATTAAATATTATGATAAATATATGAGAACATCTTTAAACGAACAAACATAGATTTAGATCTTTGATATTAGTATTAATTGTTCCGATCAAAACGAGCCCGCCGAAGGCGGGCGAAGTTTGATCGAAATTATACGAAGCGTCTCGTTCGAAGATGATAGATAACCGGTAGTACTGTTAAGTATGAATCAACTCCACAACGTTTAGAGATTTAAATTTGAAAACATTCCCGCGCGCGCCCCGTTGCTAGCATCCCGCGCGCGCCTCTAGCGGCTGTCATATATTTCAGAGTAATTAAGATAAACTAAACGATATCATAGTTTTCGAAGATGATTACAGGGATGGGAATTCACTTGTTACGATATTAATATAACATGTAACTTCCTTTTTACGGGTGGGAAGTGATCATCTTCGAACGAGACGCTTCGTATAATTTCTCGCTCGTTTGATCGGAACAATTATACTACGCGTCTCGTTCTCGATGATAGATAACCTGTAGAATTTCAGAGCCTGTGATGGAGCCTTGTTTAAAGGTATGTATTGTATTTTTAACCTATAAATAATACAATTATTATTATTTATTCATTTTAATTTTTTAACATAACTGGCTTACCCTTAATACAATACTCTTTTTAATTATACAAAATCACAACCATCAAATGTCAAAAAGGAAACAATCGTAAAAACAGACACATCTTTATGATTGTTTCTGTTTTTAATTAAATATCTACCTTAATTATCTTTAGACAAAATAGTAATTGCGTATTTATCATTTGGTTCTGTTAGAGGTCTGTTATAAAAACGAGCGAATGTCTTTGACCCCTCTGTCCAACCCGCTGTTCTCCTAATTGTGTTTATATCTATTCCTTTTCTATAGGCAGTGGACACTGAGGCGTGTTTTGTGCTATATGCACTGAATTTATTGGTATCAATACCTGCTTTGCTAATTAAATTCTTGATCCAATGGCCA
This sequence comes from Xestia sexstrigata, assembly GCA_941918905.2. Classification (NCBI taxonomy): domain Eukaryota; kingdom Metazoa; phylum Arthropoda; class Insecta; order Lepidoptera; family Noctuidae; genus Xestia; species Xestia sexstrigata. The sequence goes on along the minus strand of OW799231.2, from coordinate 2,375,659 downwards.
ATTGTCTGAGGACTAACTGGCTTGTGAGGTTTTACTGAGGATAGGAATAGTTTCTTATTTTCTGCTCTAAATGGTTCTGTTATTTTTAAATAGTGAAGAATAATGGATGCTACACAAACTTTTGGGCGCTCTCTAAAAAAAGGAATTATAAGTAAAGGCTGATTTTTTCCCAGTTTTGATGTTTTTATCCTGTCAGAAATTTTAATTTGGAGGCCTGATGAAGTCCTAGTTATGTCATCTATATTAATTAAGGCTATTGTTTGCAACCTATGGGCTGTAACCAAAACTAATAGTGTTGAAGCAATCTCTGATATAATTTTTAAGTTTTGATTTTCTAAGTTATCTTGATTTTCAATATATTCTATAACCTGTTCTATGTTCCAGGTCTCAGAGTATTTTGGTGCAGATGGACGTCTCCTGTAAATGCCTTTGAAGAATCTGGATATTATAATATCTTAGGATATATCGCTTTTTGTTATGACAGAAATTGCTGATCTTGAAGAGTTTAAAGTGCCATAACTTGCATTCTCATTGAACCCCATTGTTAAAAACTCTATTACATTAGCACTGGTAGGATCAAATATGTCATAATTATTTCTTGTGGCAAAAAATACCCATTTTTTGAGACATCCCTCATATTGCTTAATGGTGGATTGTGATATAGAGTCGACAATAAAATCAATAGACATCTCTGGAACTTATTTTTTTAAGTATGCCTCCCTGATAATTTCCCTACCACTAGCGAAAGTTTGTGGGATAGAGGGTGTATTCTGCTCCTGTAAGGAGAAAGTAGTAGGTTATTTGAAGGCCCTAGTATTAAAGGAGCTTCACATAAAAGAGATGCAAACATCGGGTACCATGCTTGCGTGGGCCAATTTGGTACAACCACTATCCCAGTTGCTTTATCATTCAATATTTTCCTTAGTACTGGCAATATTATTGCAAAAGGTGGAAAAGCGTAGAAATGCTCTTTTTCCCATGAAATTGTAAAAGCATCTATTACTGATGCTTCTGGATCAGGGTAACGTGAGCAAAAAACTTTGCACTTGGTGTTAATTCTAGATGCGAACAAATCAATACTACAAGAACCAAATTTATGTACAATTTGCTTAAAATATTTGTCCCCTAGCTCCCATTCAGTGTCTAAGTTGGTATCACGAGAAGCAGTATCAGCGTCCACATTTTCTTTAGATGCAATGTATGAAGCTACTATCCATATCTTTTTGCTCTCACCCCACTGCCATATTTCCCGGGCTAGTTCACTTAGGTGGGGAAATTTGACACCTCCGGCCTTATTAATATAAGCGATAGCTGTAGTATTGTCTATACGCATCAGAATTTCGCAGTTGCAAAGATTAGACGCAAAGCATTTTAATCCAAAAAAAGCAGCTAAAAGTTCAAGATAATTAATGTGAAATTATTTATCACTTTGATTCCAAAATCCACGGGTGGTTATTGAATTACATTCTGCACCCTTTTCCGATCCAGATGCATCTGAAGATATAATTATTTTGTATTTCTTATTCCGTATGGGATTAGAACCAGTCAATACATTGATGTTCCACCAAGCAAGATCTTCTAATACATAGTCAGAAATATTCATGTAACCTTCAAAATCCTCATTATTTACAGTTAATGCTAGCCATTTAGCTCTCTCTAGTCTTTTACAATATATTTTACTATATTCAACTGCATGTGATGCTGCAACTAAAACGCCTAGTAGTTGCGCGAAAAAACGGATTTTGTAACTTTTTCCTGCAACAAAATGACTTATTAAATTTATAATTTGTATTTTCTTATTATCTGGTAAATCTACTGAATATTTTTCTGAGTCCAAAAGAAAACCAAGGTATTTGCATCTTTTACCTGGATTTGTTTGACTTTTCTTATAATTTATAATAAATCCTAGCTTTTCTAATAATGAAATAATATTTTTTACATTATTGTTACAAGATTCATATGTATTACTAATACATAGTAAATCATCTAAGTAAATCAAGGATAACATGCCATTTAAGCGTATATTATTCATGACAGGTTTCATGATCTTGGTAAAAATGTAAGGACTGGTTGATAACTCAAATGGAAGACATGTAAATTGATACAAAATACCATTAAATCTAAATCTTAAATATTTCCTACTATTCTTTCTCAATGGAACTAAGAAATAGGCATCTTTCATGTCCAATGTTGCCATATAACAAGATCTCCAATCCGCCTGCCAAGCGTGGAGATTACGGCAAATTCCTCCCATCATGGGAGAGGCTTATGTCCAGCAGTGGACGTTATGGGCTGATGTTGTTGTTGTTGTTGTTGCCATATATGAATTGTGAGAAATGAAGTCTCTGGCTGCTCTAAGGTCCTCCATTTTAAAATGAGGTGGTTGTATGAACTCATTTAATTTTTGTAAATTAATAATAAACCTGTAAGACTTATCTGGTTTTGCAACTAGGAAGTAGGATGACACAAATTGTCCCTCGCATTCTGTACATCTTTCAATGGCTCCTTTGGATAGAAGTGTAGAAATTTCCAGTTCAATTTTCTTAAATTCACCCGGGGCCCAGTTTGGAGGACTTGGTTCTTGAATTTGAAATGGTTTGTTTTTGAAAATTATGTTGTAACCTTTTATGCAATTTATAATGAAGTCATCAGTTGTTATAGTTTTCCACAACTCTACAAAATGTTGTAGTCTACCTGCAGTATAATTTACCTTGTCTTATAGATCAGAAGCTCATTTAATTTTTAAAAAGCAAAAACAATTTAGAACTATTTATTTTTAAATAACAAATCACCAAATCGACACAATTAAAAAAAAAAACACCGAAATAATTTAAAAACTACAGCGCGCACTCAACGTCCGTCGCATCCGAGCTTCCGAGCCAAAAGTGAACACGCGCCGAGAGCGCACCGCTTATATTGTGTCGCCCCCTCCATTCAAAATCAAAATCAAAATCAAAGCATTTATTTCAAGTAAGCCAGTTACAGGCACTTTTGAATTGTCGAAACAAAGATGAAAATTAAATGTAGCTACAGTCCCAGTCACAAGACATAAAAACTGTGAAAGTACTGTAGTTGCCCATTCCCTAGCGTGGATCTCTATGGAGAAGAACGGGCAAGAAACTCCATGGACACTCTTTTAAATCAGAATATTGTTACAAAATCTTGGTTACATCATTCATGTTGAGATGGTATATTATGTGAGAACAATGTAGCAAGATGTGCACGTTAAAAGTGTCCACAGCAAAAACACACAAACAAAAAAAATACAATTCAAAATAATTCATTCAAATAAGCCATGGCAACTAAGAGATGACCAGTCACAACTGACAGCGCCCGTTCACGGACATGACGCATGGATCAGCACCATTCAACTCAACCATTTTGAAGGGAACTAAATGATCCGACACATGCGCCACCATCAGCGAGACATTTGAGTGAGCATGACATACTCTAAACCGCTAGGGCACATTCAAGTCAAGAAAAGACGTAGGTTTCCAGTGAATGATAGCTTTCTAGTACATAGTACTCACACAATATGGGCTATGCATTTATATAATACTAAGGAGATTGAATCTATACAATGCAAAGATAGTTGTACAATCTTCAGCAGCTCCAACAATACATTTTAATGCTATCAATTTATGCGCCCCTGTCCTTGTGGAGCAGGACCAGCATTGAGCCAAGCATTTTTATCAGCGATATAATCGCTCAACTTGTAATATGCTTGCTTACATAGTGTGCGTTTAATGCATGTTTTAAATTTCGTCTCATTCAGTTCAAGAATACTTTGTGGAATTTTATTATAGCATCTCAAACAGTACCCCATGAAAGATGAGTCTACTTTAGCGAGTCGGAAACCTGGCTGAACTAGTTGGTCCCTATTTCTAGTACTGTAATTATGTCTGTCACCCCTTTTACCAAAAAGGTGCAGATTTTTTCTGACGTACATTATGTTTTCGTAGATGTATTGACAATGTACCGTCATGATGCCAATATCCTTAAACAGTTCCCTTAGAGAATCGCGCTTACGAAGATTATATATGGCCCTGATGGCTCTTTTCTGCAGAATAAATATAGACTCAATATCAGCAGCCCGTCCCCACAGTAAAATGCCATAAGACATTATACTATGAAATTATATCACAATCACTACTTTTAACATTCGGTAAAGCAAATCTTATGCATTTGGTTTTTTTTTCACTTAATACCAAATTGTTTGCTGTGAACCAATTTTGGACCTGAAGTAGGGCATTATTCACGTCATCTAGATTTTGGGCCCGCCTATTTATTTTAAAAATTAGGGAAGTGTCATCAGCAAATAACACCATATTTTGCGGTTGGTTTTTCAGTAAATAGGGAAGATCATTTATATATACTAGAAAGAGAAAAGGACCCAATATTGAGCCTTGTGGAACCCCCATTTTTACTTTTAAACCCTGTGAATTAACACCATTTATTTGAACATGTTGTTGTCTATCATTCAAATAAGATTTTACCAAACTAAGTGCAAGTTTACCCAGTCCGTAATGCTCAAGTTTCAAAAGTAATGTGTCGTGATTTACGCAATCAAACGCTTTGGAGAGGTCACAAAAAATTCCTATGGCCTATTAGCTGCGTCACCACGATCGTGCGATATCCCTGCTCTTTAGGCCGATGAATCCTCTAAGACGGCCGTTCCTGACAGCTGAACGACCTCGTCAGCTTGGCTCTCTGACATCTCTTGCTGCATTGGTCCCTCCTCTACAGATAAGTTCTGTGCCTGGTCTTCACCGGGTTGGTCCTTATTGGTAGCCTCGTCATCTAAAACATAAAGCCAAGACTTGTATGAGGTATTCTGAAAGTTTGATCTTTTAACTGCCTATTGTAGTGAAATTACTAGCAATTGTACCAAAATAGGCAGTAGTTGGTAAATTGTATCACCAATGAAAGAGTTCCGGACCTCAATCATTACTGAAACAACTACAACATCGCCTGGCAACCACTATCGGGGTTCCAGTTGGCCATAATGTCGAGGCCATTGCCACAATGTCGGGGCAAACAGGTAGCCAAATGTCGAGGCTATAAAACAAAATTGCCACAATGTCGGGGCAAATAGCCACAATGTCGGGGCTATACAAAATAAAATTGCCACAATGTCGGGGCAAACAGTCACATTGTCGGGACTGTGAGTAATAACGCTGCCACAATGTCGGGGCCGCTTAGATTACTCACCAATACCAAAGAACGCTTCACACGTCTCCGGGGTCCACTCACCACGCCACTGAACCATGTGTTCTGCGGCAGTCTGAGTCTTCTTTCCGTACGAACCAGCCATTAGCTCAAGCTCGTATCGGTGATGCGGCAACGCTTGCACAACCTTATAGGGGCCGCGCATTCCGGAGTCCAGCTTTCCAGTGCTTTGCGATCCCTTGCTAACAAACACAAAGCTGCCCACAGCAAATGTTCGTGGCTGTCGACGACGCTCATTGACATACGCATCTTGTCGCTGCTGATTTTCAGCAAGCAACTCAGATGCCCTCTGTCTCCTCAACGTAAGGAGCGCTTCTCGGTTAGAATGAGAGCCGTTCAGAGCGACGTCTCGCACCAATGATCTCAGGACTGGGGTCGTGCCTTCGACACCAGTCAGCAACTGTAGAGGCGAGGTGCGGGTCGTAGCTTGCTTTGTTATGTTCAGGGTTAGTTGTACCTTCCATAACGCGTCGGACCACTAAGCACCCTTATTATTCACCTCGATACGCAACATATTGAGGACCGTCCGGCAGTAACGCTCGACTTGCCCGTTCTCGCGGTGCATTTCCGGAGTGATAAAATGTATGTCACAGCCTAACTCCGCAACCCAGTCTTTAAAGGACGCGCTGTCAAACATCCTGCCACGGTCACGAAACGATTGTTGACGGCGTACCAAAGAGTGAGATGGTATTTGAAAATACGCGTTTCAATTCGGCAGTATCTTGCCTATATAGGGCGTACAAGAGGCAGTATTTGGAGAAAGAATCTATTACGAGGAGTATATACCGGAACCCGTTTGACTCCGTTAGGGGGCCAAGAACGTCGGTGTGGATCACTGAAAACGGTATTTCAGGCTTTGTCCACGATTCTATCGGTTGGCTAGGAGTTCGAGGTACTTTCTTGTGGGACAAACAAAGAATACAGTGACCGACATATTTCTTAATGAAAGGTCTTAGACCGGGGAACCAAAAATGACGCAATATAAGCTCCGTAGTTTTATCTATTCCAATATGATCGTGCTCATCGTGAAAGACTCTTAACAAACTAAGTCTATGACCTTTAGGAATAAAACAAAGGTAGCGAGAATCTTCACCAGTAGCCGCATACTTATAGTACAACAAATCGTTTTTAATTAAAAACCGTGTGGAATCTAACTGACCATCTCTCAGCTTTTGCATCAAACTTTGAGTTTCAGAGTCAGCCGTCTGAGCAATCTTCGCCCAATTTCGCGGATTTTGTATTTGGAGAACAGTAACGGGTTGTCGGCTCAAAAAGTCTGCATGTTGCATGAGGCAACCCTTTCGGTATTCCAACGTGAACTGGAAGTCCTGCATGTAGATCCACCAGCGTGCCACACGTGGCAACAGGTCCCTTTTACGCTCGGTCAACTTTAAAGAGTTGCAATCGGTTACTATTTTAAATTTAACACCGATTAAATAGTGCCGAAAATGTTGTAACGCGCGAACAATTGCCAAAGTCTCGAGTTCGTAACTGTGATAACGGGACTCTGCACCCTGTGTGGATTTACTGAAATAGCCGACAACTCGCTTCCGTTTTCTCTCATGCTCCTGCATTAAAATCGCACCGTAACCGATAGCACTGGCGTCGGTATGGAGCTCAGTAGGCAGATTGGGATCGAAAATTGCTAAAACGGGTTCTTCGGTTAGACTTTTAATGACATAGTCACGTGCCAAGTCTTGTTCCGCACCCCATTTGAAAGGTTCGCCTTTCCTGAGCAACTTGGCGATACAAGCGGTTTTTGAGGCATAGCCTGCTATGTACCTGCGAAAATAGCCGGCCAATCCCAGGAACTGGCGAACCTCTCTTACATTAGAGGGTTTCGGTGACTTAACTAGAGCTTCAGTTTTACTTGGGCTCGGCCGTACCTGACCATGCCCAATAAGTCGACCAAGGTATTCGAGCTCTGTGTCCAAAAACGTACATTTTTTGAGGTTTACTGAAAATCCAGCGTCGGTTAGTGTTTTTAATACCTCACGCAAAGTTTTTAGGCCTTCACTGACAGAATTTGACATGATAAGCACATCATCTATGAAAACCAACACTTTTCCAGTATCCCTAAGTTGCTTCAGAGTTTTGGAGATGACTCTCTGATAAACGATAGGGGCATTAGCGAGCCCATAAGGCATCTTTAAATATTCGTAATGCCCTTCAGGCGTTACGAATGCTGTTTTACTAATAGAGTCATCATCCTTCATTGGCAACTGATGGAAACCTGTGGCCATGTCAAGACTTGTGAAATATCTAAAACTGCCCAATCTGTCAATGTGGTCGTCAATCAGCGGTAACGGAAATCGCTCTTTAATAGTGACAGCGTTTAAAGCCCGGTAATCGACGCACATCCTATCAGCCCCGTCCTTTTTCTTCACAAGGATTATAGGACTCGCGTAATCGGACTGCGACTCACGGATCACGCCTTTACTTAACAGATCATTTATTTTCTCGCGAATGCGGCGTTTTTCATCTGCAGAGAGTTTATAAGGTCGATAATTGATAGGAATATCACTGCTCAGCTTAATTTCCATACTACCCGTGTTAACTGTAGATGTCGCTGTCCCAGTGGTAAAAGTATCGGGAAATTCATTTAGCAGAGCCATCAAACACTCTTTTTCATCGCCAACCAAAGGCGTTCTTATCTTAGCGAACTCTACAGTTGACACATTATGTATATGTGAGACCCTAATCAAGCGTTGAGAATCATTCGTTCGAATGTATGTAACCTCGCTGCGATTTAAAACATCTGTGCCTATCAAAATCGGTGCTTGAATGCAATCCGGGGAGACCACATACAAATCTATTTCCAAAGAAAGTTCTGGAAACTCGATAATTGTATTAATAAATGAAGTGGATTCTATATCCTGACTTCCAATACCTCGCATACGGCGATAGGTAGGGATTTTATTAAAACTAAAATGCTTCAACACGGAATCAGATATAAGCGAAATATCAAAACCGGAATCAACTAAGACATCAACAGGTACATTTTGAATAACTGCGGACATCACGTTGCTTTGTCCGGAGGTGACTCTGAGCAAAAATTTACGTTACTTGTTTTATTTTTAACATTTGATTTTGTTTCCGCACGTTCTTTATTAAAGCAAGTCTCAACAGAATGCCCAGTCTTTTTACAATAACTGCAAGTTTTAGCGGGTTTAGAAACCGATTTTGTTGTTTGTGAGTTTGCATCGGTTTTCGATTGAGAATTTGCACCATTTGTTCCGGTCTTAGCCGACTTTTTTGGACAGTGAACCTGTTTATGGCCTACATCTCCACACGAAAAACAAGTCAACCGATCATATAGCGCAGGTGCCTTGCGTTTACGCGGATCAGGGTTATTTGAGTTTGCCGTGCGAACAGGATTGTTTGCAGTAGTAGGTGCACTTTTAGGTTTCAAATATAAAAATGACAAAAATTCTACCAGATCTTTTGACTGTAGTTTAGCGTTGGTTGTCGCGGCTTTAACTTGGGGATCAGAAATGCCACGAATCACTATGGCAGCTTTCAGTTCATCGGAAAGCCCCCTGACTATATTCAACCGCAACAAGGACTTTCGGGCATATTCTGCATACGTGGTGAATTTGTTCGAATTCGTATTCATCACGTCATATAGCACAGTGGCCATATCTACTTCACGCGGACACAATGACCGAAATTCAGCCTTAAAATTGGTCCACGTTCGGTCATTGGTCACCCAATCGTTAAGCCACGTTTTAGCATCACCACGTAAACAACCACCAATGCGTCCCAGGCATTCCCGATCGCCCCAGTGGCTTAATTCGCGCCCCTTATCTACCTCCGCACACCACACGTCAAAGTCATGGACACTGGGATCAAAATTCGAAATATAGTAATGGTTCGATCTTACTTGAATCAGGGATGAAAGTGCACCCACAATCCTGTCCGCAGCGTCAGCCTCACGCGATGCCTCGATGGCGGTGGTCCCCGTAGCACGTGTTTCCTTATTGGCAACAGGTACCTCGGTTATCGCCGATACTGGCGCCGGTGTGTAGCTCCTCATGCACGGATGCGACGTCATTGGAGTAGAGGTCTGTATCGCATTTGGAGCCAACCGTTCCTCCAAAGCGTTCAACCGATCAAGCACTTCATTTAAAGGGTTGCGGCGAGGGCTGTCCCGACGCCCATAAGAACAATCACGGCGCCTACTACGTGGACTTTCGAAACTTCCTGATCTATCGCGACGACGCCTAGAGGATCTGCTACGCGTTTCGCGATGACGGTCTCGACGCCTCGTATGATCATCGCGACGGCTACGCGACTCTTTACGACGGTGGTCGCGAGAATTACGCTTAGACGAATTTTCACGCGGCGTGCACTCGCGATCCGACATGATTAAAAAGCAGTTAGCACAATAACGTAAACTAAAAACAAACACACGTGGACGTTAACCTAAAACGCACCAGAACCGATAAAATAATTAACACGTGGTGAGTTACTTTTAAATTGTGTTTAAACTATCCAAGACACGACTTCAAACACAACACGTGGTTGGAATTACTTTAAAACGAAACAACAAAATTATTTTAAAACACACACTAAAAAATAGATGGCGAACGATCAAAGTCGCGTGTATTTTTAAACGAATCCCACTTCTGATCTTATAGATCAGAAGCTCATTTAATTTTTAAAAAGCAAAAACAATTTAGAACTATTTATTTTTAAATAACAAATCACCAAATCGACACAATTAAAAAAAAACACCGAAATAATTTAAAAACTACAGCGCGCACTCAACGTCCGTCGCATCCGAGCTTCCGAGCCAAAAGTGAACACGCTACAACAACTGGAATTCGCTGTGCCCCCGCCAGGGGGCGTGGCAGGCGGTATCAGGGCTTTGCCCTCTGACCGCGGCGGCTATACCTCGGTCCGTTAAGACGGACCCGTCCTTGTGTTGGACTCATTGTCCAGTGGTTGGTTGGGCGCATTATGCGCCCATGTGTGTGGCTGCTGTATGTGTCCTGTAGGCGCGCCACAGCGCTGTTGCACAGCGCTGCTTTCTTCACAGTGCCCCGGCGGTCTGTCTCCGCCGGGTGAGACCCCCGGTTACCCGAGGGAGGCCCAGCGGGGGACAACCAGCGACAGAGGCACCGACTTACAGCGCACCTACAGTGGATGTGTGATTCCCGCCCGCCCCACTAACCAGAGCTAGCCGGCAGTGGTTCGGGCTACGGAAACGACGTGTGTGTGTGGGCGGTATTGTATGTGTAACACCGCCCATGTATGCGTTTTCCGCGGGCCCGAGGGCCGCGTCCCCGCGTGTGTCTACGTGCTTGTAGAGGAGTGCATGTGTGGTCATAGCTGCGTGCCCTGCCTATATTAACTTAGAACAAGTCGCGCAGCTGGGTGTGCATAATGTGCAGGTAAGCTGCGTGTAACGAGGAACAGCTCACCTGGGTCAATCCGGTGGTGAAGGCGGCGGAGGGGGGGCGACCATGCATTGCCGGTCGCGGACGCTCCTGAGTCATCCTTGACGGTCTATCCACTGTACAAGGAGAGTAACGCAGCTAGGCCGTCAAGAACGACCAGTTCCACGTCCTGACCCTGCCTGATGGCACCAATTAGGTCCATCAGCAGCTGGATGGCGCGGGCTGTGAACTCTTTCTTTTCGGCTTCCGAGCCGGCAGCTGGGCCGGCGCTGGTGGTGCCTTTGTTGGCACGGGATTTTTGTGTTTGGGCCGGGGGCCGCGCCATGCCGGCGTCAGCTGTCGGCCCAACGGTCTCCTCGGTCTCGGGCTGCATTGGAGCTGCAGCCGGAGTCACAGCCCGCTCCAGGGTCGGAGGCTGGTCGCCCGGTTGTTCTCCCTCAGGTGCGGTGGGGGGCGCGGATGCTTTACCCTTGCCCCTCCGCTTCCTCTTCTTTCCCCTCCGCCGCTTCGAGGAGGGGGGAGCTTCTCCCCTGTTGGTGGGCCCGTTGGCCGCCGCCATCAGCGACTCACCTTGGGCCTCTGTGGTGGCCACGTCTGTTGGCCCCTCGGGGACCGTTGCCGGTCGGCGTGAGGCGGTAATGGCGGCGACTGTGCCCGCTCGCCTGTTTGCCCTTATCTCTGCCTGGAAAGAAGGGCACTTAATGTTATTGGCGGGATGCTCGCCCCCGCAGTTGGCGCACGTAGCTGGTGCGTCACGTGGGCGGGGGCAGTCCCGCGCTGAGTGCCCCTCTCCGCAGCGGACACAGGCGAGCGGCCGGTGGCAGTGGTGTGAAGAGTGCCTCCACTTCTGGCACCGGTGGCATTGGGCGGGCCCACGCTTGCCCCGCCAGGCTTCTATCTTGACACCTCTCATGTATAAAAACACGGAGGTGTCAAAGATCCTGCGTACGTCGGGCGTCCTCTTGAGTACGGCGTGGAACACGCAGCCGGGTCGTCCCTGGCTCGCCTTGATGTGGCGAACGTACTCCGGCTCGTATCCCAACGCGCGGAGCTCCTCCTCGATCTCCTGTGGAGTGGTGTCTACGGGCAGCCCCCTGATGGCCACCTTGCAGCTTCTCTCCGCCGGCAGCGAGTAGGCGAACCATGACATGCCGTCCTTCTTCTCTAGACCAGTCAAATAGCGCTGGACCACCCTATATTCGAGTTCACTCTCCGGAGTGAACCGAATTCCAGTGCCATATGGTTGGGCACTGGGGGGGTGACCCAGCTCTTCTTTGAGGGCCCTCAAAGTGAGCGGCCCATCCTGGCAGCCTTTCCACCGTCAGCGGAGGATACCTCGGCCGCTTCTGCGACTTTGGCTTGGGCTGCGTGGCGGCCGTGTCTCGGGGGGCCGCAAGCTGTGAGGGAGAGACAGCGTTGTCTACACTCACCCCAAGCTGCGTCCCTGCATTTGTCGGCGTCGGTACTGGTGAGGGGGGAGGCGTGCGGCGGGTGGCCTCCGCGTAGGTAGGCGACCCGATATCGCCCTGACCTCCCCGTGGCGGCGCGTGGTCGCGCCGCGGGGGCGGGTCTAGACAATACCTCTTCGCCTCCTCCTCGGACTCGTCCGTGCTGCGGCGCCGTCTCTGGGGTCGTGACTCCGGCCGGAAGTCGGAGCCATAACCCCTCGACGGCGACGGTGCTGGTCCTGGTGTGCGCCTCCCTTGCGCACTCGGCCCCGAATCATCCGACCTCGCAGACGCGAGCGACATGCTCGAGCCGGCTCGCGACGAGCATGCCGACCGTTCTGCTGGTGAGTCGTAGGCCGAGGCACGAGGGGGCGCCGGCGATGCGGGCACTTGGGGCACCAGTAGAGCTTGGCGCGCTCCCGGTGCCAGCCTAGGGTCCCGGTTGGAGAGCCTCGCCACGGACGCTGCCCCGGAGGGCGCAGTCGACGCGGCGGGGCGTGCAGCCGTGGCGGCCAGTAAGGTGCGTGGCAGCGGTGTGGGCGACACGGGCGCGGGCGCGCGCCACGGAATCGCGGGCTCTTGCACGGGTGGCGCGGGATTGCGCTCAACCACATGCGTGGGTGCAGCGGCGCGCAGTTGTGGCGCGCGGCCGGTGTTCACGGCAGCAGTGGGGGGGGCGGGTGTCTGAGATGGAACCGGGCGGGGCGGGGCGCGGCCGGGCGCACAGACTCGGCGTGCGCTCGGCTCGGCGGTGGCGCCGGCGCAGCACGCGCAGGCGCCGGCGACGTCGACGGGCCGCACGTATCTGCAGCCGCGCCTCGACTCGCCCCGTCCCCTTCCCTCTCCGCCCGGGCTTCGGACGATTTCTTCTTCCGCCTGGAGGCGGCGGATCTCTTCCTGCCGGTCGTCTTCCTCTCCTCACTACGAGGGGGGGGGGGACCGGGCGGCGCTGGCTCGGGCAGCACGAAGCCGATGTTCGGCATCGACACCGTCCGCTCCAGCGCCCAGAGACGGGCCACGTATTCGGCGTCACCGTAACCGCTCGAGTCACGGGCGCCGGACATCTTGGTGATGAGCTTCTACGGGTAGTGGGCTCGCGATCGCAGGCAGTGCCCGAAGGCACCGGGCAGCGTCGGTGACTCCCCCTGTGCTCGCACCAGTGCTAAGCACTTGCGCGAACACAGGGAAAGCAGAGGTGGTGGCGATCCGCGCGAGCGGAAGTTTTCGGCAAGTACCCCCAACTTGGTTCACTTTACCGAAAACTTCCTCTGGTAGCCGTGTGCAGCGCTGTAGGTGGCACCACTGGCGAAATTGGATTCGCCAGTGAACACGCGCCGAGAGCGCACCGCTTATATTGTGTCGCCCCCTCCATTAGCTGCGTCACCACGATCGTGCGATATCCCTGCTCTTTAAGCCGATGAATCCTCTAAGACTTGTTTATTTCTTTGGTGGAGGACGGTATGGTTTTTGAGTCATTGGGCGTCCTGGATTCTGTGAGTATCTCGTTTGGAATGGCTTCGGTTTGAACTTCACATTGGTGAATTGTCTCCGAGGAAAATAGCCCACCTGTCTGGTTTTCGCAGGCGGGCCTCTCCAGTTTACCTGGTTGGTGGTTCTCTTGGCTGGTGCTCTTTCTGATGGTTTCAGTGAAGCAGAGGCCTTCTTAATGTTCTTGGCATCCTTTACTTGGTCATTTAGCTTCGCACCATAAAGCCATTCATCAGAGTCTGTTGCTTCAAGAGTAGATTTAATGTCTTTGTCAAGGTTTGGAGTGATAAAAGACTTCCTTGCAACAGAGTGTTGATGGAATATGTCTGTTAATATTTTTCCAGAGTCCCATAGATATTTCATAAGCTGCATGTGGTCTACTCCATCCTCAGGATTTTCCATCAACAATGAGATTGCTGCCCCAAGTGATATCAGGCTTGTACCTACACAGTTTTGGGTATCGGTGAAATGTTGATCCCTCTTTTTGGCTATTTCTGTCAAATGACTCACTATTTCCAAGTTGACCTTGGGTGCCTCAGTGCGAAAAGTTCCTTCTCTAGAGTATTTTTTGAGTAGATCCTTCCGAGTCTCATCTGACAAGCCTTTTGTCATCCACCGAGTCCATTGTTTTTGAATTGTTGTATCAATGTTTGTTGTCGAAGAAGTAGAAGGTAATTCTTCTCCCATTATTTCCAGGAATTCCTGATTCCAGTTCTGTTGTGCTTGAATTGGCTCTTGATTAGTTTCATTGGGTGTGTCCATATCAGGTATTAGCAAATTACAATTATTTGGAGATTCGTCAGAGTCTTTATTAGATATTATCTCCAGTATATTTTCTTTATCAGACACCGCATCATCTGTAAGTGATGAGTGAGTATAAGTACTTGTATAAAGCGCAATTTTTTACTAACGCAATTTGTTATAAATTCGTAAGTAGGTACTTTTTGTACATGGAAGAGCTTGTTCTTGTTGAAACTTCGCTCAAATGTGGCAATGTCTGCCATTTAAAGAAACTAGGTACGCTTGTATTTAAAATGGAATTAAAAAGGAAGGAATTGGCGCGCTCGTGTGGAGCTGCCCAACGTAATATGATGTTCGTATAGAACGTTCATATTGGTAAATTTTAAGGAAAACACACATATTTCGTTTACCTGTAGTAATTTTTTATTTTTGACTTTGAATAAAGTCCGTCATACATTTTGTTAGGTTATCAATTTGCTCCTGCATTGACCTCAGTTTTTTATTGGTTCTTCGATCATCGCTATCTCTTGTTTTAGATCGCGAACGTGATCTTTTTCTTGGCATGATGAGAAAAAACGCACTCACAGCACAATATAAACACTTTTAACAAAATTATTTAGTTTAGAAAATTCTCTTACGTCGTAAGTTGATTGCACAACGAAACAATATGACAGCCGCTAGAGGCGCGCGCGGGATGCTAGCAACGGGGCGCGCGCGGGAATGTTTTCATCTCTAAACGTTGTGGAGTTGATTCAAACTTAACAGTACTACAGGTTATCCATCATCGAGAACGAGACGCGTAGTATAATTCAATGTAAACAAAGTAATGCAGGCGTCGCCTCGTCGGCAGCGTCCTATTTCATCAATCCATAAAAGTAAAGTAGTGTCATGGCTTAAACGTTTAATTTTCAACCTTATAGACATATTAAAAAAAAAAAAACTATACTGTGTAGGTATATAAAAATTATTACGGATTATTATTATTATGTATAATAATGATATTTTATTCCAACATTAAAATTTGTGTTTCATTCCAGCATTCAGGTATTCAGGTACTTTAAACATAAATCAATAACAAATAAAACGATTAATTCGTTTATCTATATATTAATATAATAATAGCAGGTAAAACCACGCTTAGCAGTTGCAGACGGATCAAAAACAATTGAACAATATTAACATAATATTGTTCAATTGTTTTTGATCAGTCTCCTTAAAAAGAATTCAACTTACGTCGCAAATTCATTAGGTTGATATACTATTAACATACCATGACTTTGCATGCCAAATCATCTGAATAAAATGTATGAAAACGATCACCGTGAACAAACGGACAGTAGTATTAATTTATTGATACATATTTATGATAAACAATAACATGTTAGGCGCCGTAATGTCTGAGGTTTCAATTAAACCATACCATTTTTGTACAGATATTAAAATCTAACAAAAGTATACGATTTTAAACTTTATATATAAAAAAAATGCATTAAATTAAAAATTATAAAAGGGGAAGTATAATAATTTTGAAATCCATTTCAAGTTTTACATCTGACGGTGAAGAGTGATACAATTGCAGAATGTCGGTAAGTGTTCCTCATTAAATATATTCTCTGACAATTGAAATATGTATTAACAGCATTAGTAGTATATAAGTAGCATCATTGAATAAGTTATTTCCACAAATGCTTTATTTCAATCGTAACATTATATTAAACTAAATATTGCATCGTTCTTTTTTCAGGACACGGAGGATCTTTTCAATTTCAACCAGTTCAACAAACCACCGGACAGAAAACGCTTAATCAACCAGTTTAACAAACCGCTGGACAGAAAACGATGAGTCTTGCTCGCAAGAGATCAAAAACAGATCAAACATTCTATCAATATATAAAGAAGCCTGTTACTCGTGGAACAAAAATAATCAAAATAGAAATATATGATATCGACAGTTTTCAAAAATCCGAACAACCGATGTGTAATTGTGATGCTGATATGTGTGCTCAACATGTTGTAAAATCTATATTATTCGATGATATATATACCAGTACGAGAGAATTAATTGCCAAAATTCAGGATGAAATCGAACCAAAAGTGTAGATTTAATCATTTAAATTAATGTACAGACCCAATAAGATTAACTAGTGTAGAATCGTCGTACAGTCTTTGCAGGACAATCCCATCATATCTAATTTACTTTTGTTTAAATAGTATGGATCGTAAAGGTTGTAAGGATATAAATATAGGCGTGAAATAAATAGATATGTTATACTTGGTTTCACTAAATTATATTAAGTAACAAGAACATTCAAAATCATAACAACAATCATTATAGCATAAATTAATAAATAATAATAGCACTTACATTTTTAGTGTAGACTCAGAGCTGCGCACTCTCTAATCGCCCGAACTCGACTGAACCGTTTGCTTTTTTTTTTTTTTTTTTTTTTTTAGGAGGGACCACTCGCAGTTGCAACGCGCTAAGGTTGCTTAACTGCTTAACCGGACAATCCTGTGGTGGCCAAAAATTACTTTAAGGCCCCCAGCCAGGGCTTACAAACTAAGGATTTAAATTAAATGAACGGTCACTAAGGGCACCCCCTGTGGGGTTCGGGCCTCGGCTTAGTGCGTCATTGATGAGAGGGCAGCAAGGGACAACAGGCTGGGTCGGATCATTAATTGGGGAATCGGTCGTTACA
This sequence comes from Xestia sexstrigata, assembly GCA_941918905.2. NCBI lineage: Eukaryota > Metazoa > Arthropoda > Insecta > Lepidoptera > Noctuidae > Xestia > Xestia sexstrigata. Next base: position 2,358,652 of record OW799231.2, on the reverse strand, counting down.
TGCTCAGCGTCGCGGGCTGGCTCGTCGAGCAAGGGTCGGGCAGTGATGTTACTGGGGGGTCGCGGAGGGCCTCGGCGGCGGGGCCGGATTCGCGGTTTGTAACGGTTCTTGTGTCTGTTTTTGAGTAATGTGGTGGTTTCCCTACAACTTTTTTGGAGAAGGGTGATGGGATCATCGGGTGTGGCAAGAGTGAGCCTAGGACGGCGAATTCTAGATATCTTGGAGAGGGCGTAATTGGCTGCTGAGGAAATCAGGGGGTTTGGGTGTTTTTCGGCCTTATCGAAAAAACCCTTTGTTAGGCGTTTCATGAATTGGGCTATGGTGGGGATCTTGAGGTCAACATGGAGTTGCTCATTCCTAACGTACCATGGGGCTCCCGTGGCCTTTCGTAAGAATCGGTTTTGGAGGATCTGCATCTTATGGAGGTGATAGGGTTTGGTATGCGCGAAAACGGGACATGCGTAAGTCATGATAGGCCTAATGCACGCGGTGTAAATACGCAATTTGCACCTAAGTGACAGTTTGCTACGTGCGTTCAGGACAGAGTGAAGCCTACCGAGAGCGAAGGCGGCACGCGAACGCACCGTCTTAATGTGCTCACTGAAGTTTAGGCGCTGGTCTAAGATAACTCCTAGGTACTTGGCTTGCTTTTCCCAAGGGATCGGCTTGCCAAACATGGAGATCGGTTGAGGGGTGGGGGGGAGTTGGTGGGGTCTAGAGAAAAGTACCGCCTGGCTCTTGTCGGGATTGACCTCGATTCTCCATTTCCGGAACCAATCGCCTAAGGCGTTTGCGGATTTTTGGAGAATGCGGGTAATGCAGGGATAGCTTCTACCAGAATAATAGATGGCCGTATCGTCGGCGAAGAGGGCTAGTTGGGTTGAATTATTTCTGGGGATATCGCTGGTATATAGCGTGAAGGCTAATGGGGATATCACGGATCCCTGAGGGACTCCTGCGCGAATCGGATGTGGGGTTGATAGCGCACCATCGATGCGGTATCGGAATGTGCGGTTTGACAGAAAGTCACGAAGGATGAGCACGAGACGATCAGGCACACCGAGCTGGTATAGCTTGTATATCAGCCCGTTGTGCCAGACCTTGTCGAATGCTTTCGCGATATCGAAGAACAAGGCACCGGTCACCATGCCTCGCTGAAGGCGGGCGCTGATGTGCTCGACTATGCGGTGCACTTGTTGGACACAAGAGTGTTGGGATCTAAATCCAAACTGTTCTTTAGGAATTAAACTCTTTGCTTCGGCGTAGTCTTTGAGACGCTTATAAATAAGCCTCTCGTAGATTTTGCCTAGGACATTGAGGAGACTAATGGGACGGTAACTACTCGGGGAAGAGGCGGGTTTACCCGGTTTGGGGATTCCTATTACGGTGGCTTGTTTCCACGACTGAGGGAACATGTTGTTTGCCATGGCGCTATTGAAGATAGCGGTCATTAGCACTACGAGGGCGGGAGAAAAGAGTTTGAACACCCTATTGGTGATTCCGTCTGAGCCAGGGGCTTTTCTGTGCTTAAGGCCTTTTATGATATCCTCAACTTCCTCAGGGGTGACTGAGGGTAGAGGATCGTCTGGGTCTTCTGCTGGGGGAAGGGAGGTCCGACGTTTAACTTCAGCATCCACCATCGCAAGGTGAGCTGGGTCTACTGGTTGGGTACTGGGGGAGCATTGAGTCTCTAGGCTGTCGGCCTGGCATTCGGCTTTGTCGTCATCGTCAAAAGCGACGGTCTGATCGGGACGGATGAGAGGGGGTACAGAGGCGACCTCAGAGGAGCGTAGTTTCCTCTGTAGGTCCCAGAAAGCCTGATGGGTTGGTTCTAGTTCACCGAGCATCTTGTCCCAGCTCTCTTCACGCAGTTTTTGGATGCATCTGCTTACTTTGCGTTGTAAGCGACGCATAAAAACTTTGTTGCTGGAGCAGGGAAAAGAACTGTAGGCACGGACGGCCGCGTTCTTCTCGGTCACAAGATCACGCACATCATCCGGGAGTTTCCAGCGGTGATCATCCGCCGGAACTTCCCTTGAACAATCGTTCAGGATTGATTGTACGTGTTCTGTGAACGAGCTGATCGCGGCCTCCGTGTCGGCTACAGTCTCGATGTTGTCGGGGATCCTGTCTAAGTGCGGGGATTCGGTGGATTTCAGCAGATCGCTTACTTTCCCCCAGTCCGTGATCACTTTAGTGGAGGGAGCTTGAGTGGGATCAAAGGGTCCTATTCTAGGGGCGAATTCAAAGATTACCGGTCTATGGTCAGAGTTGAGTTCGTCAATCGTTTCTACAGAATGCAATCGCAAGTTTACATTCTTCAGAAGCGCGACGTCTAGCACATCAGGGCTATGATTGGGGTTATTGGGAAAATGAGTGTGATGCATTGGGCCAATGACATCGAAGTTGAGGGGAGAGCAGAGGTTGAATAAGTCTCTACCTCTCCTATTTGAAAGACGACTATTCCACGCGGGGTGTTTTGCGTTAAGATCCCCCGCCAGAAGGACGGAGTCACTTAGATTAAGGAGTACTGTGAGGTCATCTTTGAAAGGGGTGACGAAATCGGGGTTGGAGTCAGCGGGCGGAAGGTACGCCGAGATAATGGTGATTGGTTGATGGCCTGTCATGCCCAGTCGACAGACAGAGACTTCAATTTTGGAGAGAGGGGGAGGGTCCATGGGGATGCAGTACAGACTGGACTTGTAATAAATCAGAGTACCTCCTCTGTGGCAGCGAGTCCTGTCATTGCGAACTAGCCGGTAGTTGGCAATGTTCGGGTTTCGCTGATGGGGTTTTAGGAAGGTCTCTTGGACTAATAAGATATCTAAGTGATGATCGCGGAGGAAAGTGGCGAACTCATCACGTTGGCCATTCATGCCTTCGGCGTTAAAGGTCCCTATCTTTAGGGATTTCGGTTTTAATCTACTGGGGGGGTTTCTATCCATTACGAACTAAGTTATGGGGAAGGGTCCTGAGGGCTTGCGTAATGTCGGGATACGCGTTATAAACTTGGATGAGCGCGAGCCAGTCACCGTTGCAGGCGATGGTGTCACGCGTCATTTGTAGAGCTCGCGGGGTGTAGAAGATCGCGAATGTGCTACCTAAGACTCTTACGGGGTCAAACGGGTCTAATTCGTATGCCGCGGGAGGGGGAGGGGGGGCCGCGAAGGTAGTGGGTGCTGAAGGCAATCTTGCTGAAGGCGGTGGGCGGCGAGGATCTGCGGGTGCAAGGGGACGAGGCGCTACGGGAGCCGGGGGAAGAGGCGCTGAGGGCGCAGGAGGGCGAGGCGCTGAGGGCGCTGGAGGGCGAGGCGCTGATGGCGCTGGAGGGGTGGACGCTAGAGGAGCGGCCTTTTGTGCAGCGGGTTTAGGGGGCGACATGACTGGCAGTGTCATCAGGGGAGGGATAGCCTGAGGGGCGGGTGCTTGGGTGGGCCTCAGAGCCGGGAAGTGCGCCTGGTGGTTTAGAGTATTCCACGGGCTGGGGCGTTGGGGTCGTAGGGAGTCGGGGAGTTTATTATTAAGAGAGGGACATTCTCTCTGTTGCCTATTAATGGCACGTTGGGCTAGCTTGGGGGCTGAGGATTTTGGAGCTTTGGGGCATCCACGGTAGTTGGCGGGGTGGCCAGACTCGCCGCACAGTACACAGCTCGGAGGCTCTGTGCACAATGTGCGGTCTTTGGGGCGAGAGCACTCGGCGGTGCCGTGGTCCCCCAGACACTTAACGCATCTGGGTTGTCCGAAACAATTACGTTGCGCGTGGCCATAAAGCTGGCAACGATGGCATTGTGTTAAAACGCCAGTTTTCAGGGGCTTCTCAATGCGGAGGCCTGAGAGGCCACAGATCTTTGAGATCTGATAGATGGGGTGGTGACCTTCTACACGGTCACAGACTATGAGCACCATGTTGTAGGGTGAGGAATTGGAGCGGCCTCCAACCCTACGGTGCATGCGGTGAACTTCCGCTACGGGGACATTCTGGGATAGAAGGTCTTCTTTAATCTCCTGAGGGGAGATTTCGACGGGGATATTTTTAACCACTACCCTGGTCGGGATTTCGTCCTGGGGGGTATGGGTGTGGTATCTGATATTCCTAACCCTAAGGAGCTTGGTGAGCTCGCGGTAGTCATTCGGTGTCGACGTCATGACTTTTATGCCTTGCTCAACAGCACGGGCATTGGTGTAAATGATGTGACGCTCGTTACACGTCTTGGAGATCTCGGTCCATTTTCCCTTATCGTGGATGAATAAGGGTGGGGGACGGAGTTTTTTGGGGAGAGTAGCCGAGGTGGCGGGTTGGGACGTGGCGTCAGCCGGAGTGGCTATGGCCATGGGGCTTGGAGAGCGGCTCTGTGAAGGGCCAGCAGCCGTCTGGGACTGGGGTAAGGGAGTTTGCGAGCTTTGGATAGCTGCTTTCTTTGATGTCGAATTAGAGGGGGATTTACCCTTCTTCCTCTTCCCTTTCCCGACGATTTGGTAATCGTCTTCGGAGGAGGAGGTGGGAGAGGAGTCCGATTCTGAGGCGGAGGTCAAGTCGGTGCGGTCTTCCGAGTTGGGAATATCCATCTCGGTTTCGTCCTGGGATGAAGAGGTACCTACTACGGGATGGATTGGGGAGGCTTCCATAGGGACTGGAGCCGGGGAGGAGGGGATAATGAGTGATTCCAGCGCATCGCTGAAATCATTAAGCGCGGACTGAGGTGCAACCTCTGTGTCGCAAGCGCTATTCTGGGCCTTGTATTGCCAGTCATCTCTAAAGGGCTCTAAGAGCTCCTCGTATTTACCCCTAACGTGGGGATTCTCGTCCGTCATTAACTCATTTAAGAGTATCCTTAACTTGGCCTCTAGGACCTTTTTTATGGGGGGGGGCATTATTGGCGAAATAACCTACTAGGGGGACCTAGGGTTCATTACCTATCCTAATCCCGAGGAGATACGTAGAAACGTAAACCCCCCGGGCAGACAGCTCCCTTAAAAACGAACCCACCCTTGAGTTTTTCCTAGTGTTATGCTGGGCGAGAAGAAAAACACAAACAAACTCGCCAGCTACACTGCTGTCTGATTGGCCAGAGGGGCCTGTAGACCTATCTGAAGCCTAATCCTAGCTCCCCAGGTGGGATAACCCGGGGATGTGTTCGCTCCCTGTCGGTGTCACAGGGAGGTGTGTGCTAAGGTGTGCCCTAAGCTTGTAAACCTGCCGCCAATCTTAATGTGCGGCAGGGCCCTATGGGTCTTGCGACCGATCCGGGCCGCTGGGGTAGAGACACCCAGACGTCCCGGGTGCAGCTGTAAACAAACGGGGTTATGTGCTACCAGACTGCGACTAGGGAAGCCCCCAAGGCCGCAGTCAGAGCCCGTCCGACTGTGTGCCTAACCCTGAAGGGGCTCGGCGGGTGTGTCGGGTCAACACCCTCTGGACTTCGTTAGCACCGTGAGGTTTCCGTCCAGAACCACAAAACCGTGGATTTTCCCTGAGGGGGCAAAACACGTTGACGTGATGACCGTTAAGGAAGAGAGTTGTCTTGAAAAAGACAGTTTTCGTATCGAACCAACTACGAGTAGTTGATTCTCTACGGCGCAGTACCACTAAGTCCGAGCGCAAGGCAAAGACTGTAGTAGTACTACGACTTGGCGGGCGGAGCTTGGCGAGACGGCGGCGCTACGTAGTAGCACGGCGGCGGGACCGAGTCGGGGGCGCGGGGCGCGCGGGGGCAGACGACAGTGCGGAGCGTACGTGTGCACGCTACGGCAGCCGAACGTCGAATCTTTTCTGAACCGTTTGCTTGTGCAACGACCATTTTTATACGCCTACTCAGTGGCGGGAGAGATGAGTCACTCAACACGTGCGTCTACAACTTGCAGACGCGCGTTTCGTTTTGCGGTAAGCACAAGCAGACTGGGTTTTTACATTTATTAATTTTAACATTTTATGTTTATTATATTATACATAATTATATTTTTATACATGTTAAATCATACATTCTGACACATGTTAAATTATACATTCTGACAGTCGGCCATCCTTTGTTAAGCATGACCTCGTGCTTATTGACATACCATTCGATTCGTAACCACACATTAATTATATTATAGGACACCTTTATTCTATTCATCCATACATAAATATTTACAAAACCTTATATGATTGGACCCTTCCGTCCAGTACAAAATGACACCTTTGTCAACAATACATTTTATTATAGGACCCTTCCGTCCTTTACAATATGACACCTTTGTCAAAATATATTTTATAGGACCCTTCCGTCCAATACAATATGACACCTTTGTCAAAAATTTATTTTATAGGACCCTTCCGTCCCATACAATATGACACCTTTGTCAAAAATTTATTTTATAGGACCCTTCCGTCCAATACAATCTGACACCTTTGTCAATAATACAGTTAGTGGGACCCTTCCGTCCAATACAAAATGACATTTTTGTCAACATAAACAATTTTAAACTTTGAAGAAAAGATTATATAATTATTGATTCACAATTATTGTTTGAACAAAACCAAAGACCCTTCTAGCCCCTTCATCATAATCCTTCATCCGTTAGTCCCTTTAAAATATTTTTATCTATTTTTTTATTATCTTTATTAGTCAGACTCGTTAGACAAATCATTCTCGCTATCATGTGGTCTATTAAAATTTAACCATGGCTTTAGTTTATCGACCGCGACTGTCGCAGAATATCCTCTACCACCCTTTTTTGTGAGAGGTGTATCTTCGATATGATATCGGTCATGATCCAATACTTTTGTTATTCTATATGGGCCTTGAAATTTAGGTATTAACTTTCTACTATGCCCTGTACCTGACGCTCAACCCGTACTAAATCCCCTTCCTGGTATTTTACTGGGGCGCAACGTTTTTTATCAAAGTAAGATTTATCTTTCTCCTGATTGGTAGCTATATGCTTACTGATTTCGTCACGGATTTCCATTAAATCTTGTTCATTAGTTTTTGTAATGTCTCCTTCTAATTCGGAAATAATTTTATTCTCACTACTGCCCGTTAATCGTTTGCCAAATAAAGCTTCCGCAGGAGTCCGATTAATCCCCTTGTTTAACGTGTTATTTATTCCCCATTGTATCTCAGGCAGGTGATCGTCCCATTTATTTTCAACCATACCAATAGTTTTTGCCGTTAATGAATCTACAATTGTTTTATTATATCTTTCTACCTGCCCATTCGCTCTGGGGGTAGCAACAGCATTAAGTATATGCTTAATTCCCTTTTCATTAATAAATGCTTTAAAACTATCACTAGTAAATGAGGATCCCCTATCAGAAATTAGTCTTCTAGGGAGACCAAAGATGCCAAAATACTCTTTAAGTACTTTAATGGACGTACTAGACTTAGTATTTCTTACCGCTTTTAGATAGATATATTTAGTAAAGGCGTCTATTAATACTAAAATATACATATTGCCTTTACTACTCCGCACAAAGGGACCTGTGTGATCGACATGTATTGTGTCGAAAGGAGCCGCTATTTTTGGGATTGGGTTAAGATAACCAGGTTTTTTACCACCGGATGATTTTGCATATGCGCACTCTAGGCATGAATCTACGTATTTTTTTATAAACCGTCGCATTTTATTGAACCAGTAATAGGATTTTATTTTATCTAAAGTTTTTCAAAACCAAAATGACCTATATCATCATGGTTCTGCTTTACAATTTGCCAACGCACTCCTTTCGGCACAACCCATCGATCCCCATCTGCAGTTATTCGAAACAATTTGTCATTTTTTAGCTTGAAATTAGATTTTATATCGACTAAGTCATCAAGATTTGGATCTTTAAGAATACCTATTATTCTTTGTATATCATCATCGGCATTTTGCACAGTAGTTAACCAGGTAGATTCCGATACCGAAAAAACTTCCGTTTCCGAACTAGGTACCGGATTCCTACTGAGCGCATCAACATGAGTCATGGATGGGCCTGGTCTATAATCAATTGAAAAGTTGTATTCTTGCATCTGTTCCCACCATCGCGCGACACGGGGAAGCATATCCTTTTTTTGGAATGTTGCTTTTAACGAGTTGCAGTCTGTGACTATTTTAAATGTTAAACCAACTAAGTAAACGCGAAACTTTTGTAGAGCGGACACAACCGCTAATGTTTCCAAGTCATACGACGAGTAATTTTGTTCCTCGGGGGTGGTTTGTCTACTGAAATAAGCAACAGGTCTGAGAACTAAATTTTCATCTCTTTGTAAATGAATTCCAGCTATGCCTATTTTGCAAGCATTGGTATGTAATTCTGTTGACGCGTTAGGATTGTATAATGCCAGAGTAGGTTTTTGAGATAATTCTTTTTGCAAGGCTCGAAATGCGGTCTCTTGGTCTGGTCCCCATTGCCATGAAATATTCTTTTTTAACAAATGGGTGAGTGGTTTCGCCAATATAGAAAACTTGGGGACAAATCTTCTAAAAAAACTAGCAAGTCCTAGAAACTGGCGGACGTTATGCTGATTTTGTGGCACAGGGAAACGCTCAACAGCCTCAATTTTTTTGGAACCTGGTCGAATACCATTTTCAGATACTTCAAACCCTAAGTAGTCTACTGCGCGTTTAAAGAAAAAACACTTGGATGGTTTAAGGGAAAGTCCAGAGTTTTTAAATAGATTTAGTACAAACTGCAACCTATCCATACCTTCAGAAAGAGTTTTACTGGGTATGATTACGTTATCTAAGTATGCTAAAGCCTTCCCATGTCGGGCATTCCCTAATATTATCTGATTCATTAATCGCTGAAATGTTGCTGGTGCATTAACAAACCCAAATAGCATGCGATTAAACTCGTAATGCCCATCAGGTGTGACAAATGCGGTTTTGTGTTTGTCATTTTCAGCAATAGGTATTTGACAGTACCCGGATGCCAGATCTAAGTTCGTAAACAACTTATTCCCTGCCAAAATATCTAGTTGATCGTAAATAAGTGGCATTGGATAATTTTCTTTAACCGTTTTTTTGTTGAGCGCTCGATAGTCTATACAAAGCCGGAATTCACCGGTTTTCTTTCTAACGAGGACTATGGGACTCGCGTAAGATGAAGTAGAGGGACGTATTATATTAGTATCTAAGAGTTCTTTGATCATTTCTCTAACTACTTCTTTTTCGGTAATTGCCAATCTATAGGGCCTATAAACTACAGGTTGATCATCATTTAAATTTATTTTCATATTACCGACCGATGTACTACCTAATTCTGTTAAATCAAGAGCAAAACATTCCCGGTAATCATTTAATAACGACAATAGTTTTTCTTTATCCTCAACAGACAGATCTTCAGAAATATTTAATTGGGCTTCTGTTAAGTTTGAAGGCACACGAGCTGTACAGTTTGCCACATTTAAAACGTGAAATTCTTCCTCTTTGTAAGCTACTAGGCCTCGCGCTATTAAAAAGTCTGCCTCGAACTTTAATTTTGAAGAGGGAGCACAAGTAATTACTATAAGTCCGAGGCCATTCCGAACATAATACATACCAGATAAAACTGAGTATCTTATGTGTTCTTTGTAACGTACAGTCGAAACACCTATTTGGTTTACATCTTACATGTGTGCGTGATCTCATCGTTATGTACACAAACACTATAGTAAACGAGTGGCGAGCTCTGCTTTTATTAGTGTGCGTATGGCTACTAATTTTATTTTTATTTTATTTATTCAGGGACAATAAACAGCTACAATATACAGTGTTGAAACAGACAAAAAATAATTTAAAAAATTACAATATTGCAGCCCACTACATTATCCGCATATTAACAAATGAAAATATGGTAATGAGTGTCACTAGATAGGCAAAAAAAAAAAAAAAACAATGACAATAATTACATCACAAACAAGTAACAAAATAAATAATAAAATCCAGATTAGCATCATGCAAATAAATTAAATTAAAAATTAACAGTTCAAATTGATTCAATTCAATTGCTAGGCAGTAGAATAACAATAAACAAATAACAAACATATAAATAATTAAAACTAGATTAGCTTACATTCCTAATTACATTATTAGTTCATAATAACTTTCATGACATTGGATTTAAATTTGGATTTAGAGCATACAAAAATATCAATATTTACAAAATTACTATTATAGGATTCAACCATTCGACGGACAGGGCAGCGTAAACCAGAATTAGTTCGACAGGAATTGACAGCAAATAGGGTACCAGCACGGGTACTACGGGTATTAACGGTGCGTGGGACTACATAACAAAGTTTGCTGGTGAGATCAATGCAATCGAAAACACCATGAACAATGCCATGCAGTACAGAGGCCTCTAGATACTTACGTCTAGATTCAAGGTTGACCTGCCCATATTTATCCAGTAATTGAGAGTACGATAAATACGTTTTATGGCATCTATAGTGCATGGCTCGCAGAAACTTGCGCTGGACTTTCTCAATCTCGTCTATGTATTTATGGTAAAACGGGTTCCAGATAGGAACGGCATATTCCAATTGAGATCGTACAAGGGTTTTATATAAGTAAAGGTAAGTGGAGACCCGCTTAAACTCAGTGGACGACCTCATAACGAAACCATACATCCTAAATGCTTTATTAATAATTTTTTCCACATGTTGGTTTAGGGACAGCTTATCATCAAATAACACACCAAGATCCCTCACAGTAGATACGTTACTGAGCACTGTGTCATGTAACGCGTACTTAAAATTAATAACAGTTTTATTCTTTGTGAAATTGATGCAATTACACTTGGAGAGACTAAGGTGTAGTTTATTGTCTATACAGTAGTCGGTAAGTCTGTCGAGATCTTGCTGGAACAGTCGACAATCCTCAACAGTTTGTATAGTCTTATAAGCTTTAAGGTCATCAGCGTATAATGTTGGGCCTTGTGTGCAACAAGGCCCAACATTTTAACCTAATATAATATGGTAATCGTAGCTGATTGGTGTAAGCACCTACGATAGTTACCGAACTAACCTTGATGGCGTGAGTTCGATCCCCACTGGGGAATTTTGTTTTGCTGTTTTTTATTAAATTAATTTTGTGGCCAGTAAAATCACTCAAGCAAAAAAAGTTGAAAGTTAATTAAAAAAACCAATAAAATATTTTTTATTAGATAAACATTGTAATGACGAGCTTATCGCTTGGGTCATTAGCAAATAATCTGTCTCATTTCTTCCAATATGTTCCTTCCTAGGTGTTTGTCTTAAGGTTCAATTTGGTGTGGGCTGAATGTTAGCAAAAAAAACTTGTGTTGCCGGTATTATTATTTAATGCAAAATGGTTTTAAACATATAGGCTATAACTATCCATACTAGACGTTCGAATGAGTAAAACACTGTTGTTTACCAGTTTTTTTTTACAAAGACAAAGTTTTTTATTGGTAAGGACGGGCGTAACGTAAATAATTTGTCAAAGTGGGTAGTTATATAAATTTATCAAAATAATATTAGAGGTGAAATGAATTAACATGTTAGATAGTTAGAAATTATGACAACTTCTAATCAATCATAACAATAACATCACTTCACCAGACTTTTAATAATAAGAGTTGTGGTTTAAAAAAAGGGGTTATGGCAACATGTATCCTACCTATAATTATTGCTAAGGTTTGTATTTGTTCACATTCGCTTAACAAATATGAACATTATTTACATATGAATAAGATTCATAATCGTTTATTAATTAAAATAAATTGGACTTATAATATGTGCACGATACACTGAACTTGTTATTATTATTGTCTTGCACAAAGTAAATGCAGCAATGATGTATGACCTAGCAAGCTGTAGTCGATTTTGTCGGTGCGCAGTGGACAGCAAAATCTTCCGCGCTGGCTGCGCAAACCAGCAGAATATCGGTGATTTCTCACAATTTGTAAGCACATATTGTGTGCTGTTGCTGTTACGCAGGTGGACAAGAAAGGATCAGCCTTGTGCCTTTTTTTTTTTTTTTTTTTTTTTTTTTCGGATGGGAAATCATCAAATGACTTCTCCCGCTCTGGGCGGAGCAGGAGGGAGTGTCAGACTTTTACTGACTAAAATATAGCCTATGAAATTCTGGACACCATTGTGTTGGCAACATTGTATTAGAAGCGCCATCTGTGGACCACAGCAAAGAAACTGACATCAACGAAAGCAGTTGCATATTGCTGAGGTTCCTGCAGTGGGGGCACCAGAGGCTATATAACGGCGGAGCACAAGCGGAGCGGCCTCTTGGGATTTTGGATAGTTCACTATTCTCATACTCGCTATTATACTTCACGCCTCGTCCTCAAGATTAGTAGTTAAATGTAGTATCGCATAGAAGTCGCCACTTCGGCACTAGTTGAGAATATTCCTTTGCCTAGTTTTTTTTTTTTTTTTTATGTGGGTAGGTAGTGTAGGTACTCATATTACTCGGTGCCCGCTATTACGCTGGTTCCTCACATTCGCAGTTCAAGTACCATTATTTCGTGCGCATTATGCCGAAACGTAAAGTATCTAGGACGTGTGAAGAAGAGCTTGATCACTTAATGCGCAAATTGCGTAAACTAGAAAAGAAAATTCATAACAAAAATACCGTGGAACCAACCGAGGAATTACCGGGAACCACCTACGGCGTTGAAACAGGTATGTACCTACTAATACTTATTTGTAAAAGTGAAAGTGATAACTTTATTATCGTGTTGTTATGGGTACGTAGTGCAAACCAGAATCAGCCATTGGGGCTTTTTCGTTGCAATTTAAATGTGACTTCATTGGGGATTGTTACCTAACCTGAACAAGATATCAATTATGTGCAAATCTGTAGTTTTATTTAATCCATTTTTACAATGCAACAAAACAAAAAAAAAAAAACCAGTACCTACCTACCCTTATAAACTCGACGTATTTACGTTGCGATGATAATAAGTGTGTAACCTGAATAGCCATTGGGGCTATCTCACCGCACGCTTAGTGAAATACTAGAACCGATTATCATAACCGATTTTCGGAAACGTTCGAATTCTTGGACACCAATGTCATTGAGCAATCATTACCAACTAATGATATCCAAAACGACATGCTGGCTCCCCAAGAACAGCCTGGCAGGTCCGTGCCACCCATACAAGAGGAGGTCACAGTCACTGCGCAGTCTAACGCATGTTTAGACACTGAAGTTCTGGAAATCCTTGGTGAAGACCCTTCACTAGCGGAAAAACGTGGAAAAGATATCCATGAAGAAATAGCATCTCGATTTGGACATATAGCCTCAGAGGGGTTAAACAAAGACACCAGAAAAGAGCTAATGTTAAAGTACCCGCTTCCTGGAAATTGTCTTCGTATTGACTCCCCTAAAATAAATCCGGAAGTCAAAGCCGCTATGCAAGAAAGCTTCATAAAACGCGATAAAGGCATTGAAGCCAAACAAAAGCAGGTGGCAAGTGCAATATCATGCCTGGGTGATATAATCACAACTCAATTAAACTCTGAAAACAAAGACAAGGAGTTACTTCGCCCGTGGGTACCGCACGATTGCCCGCGAGGCGGCGTGCCTATTTGCCGGATTGCCGCCATGGGATCTGGAGGCGATAGTCCTCGCGCGCCTGCATGAATGGCGCGCGGAGGCGCTTCGCCGGGGGGAAACTCCGCTGCCGCGACAAATTGTCGCTCAGCGGACAGACTTCCGGCGGGATCTCATGGCGACATGGAGAGAGCGACTGTCGCAACCCCGTGCAGGGCACGCCACGATAGTGGCGATAAGTCCCCTCTTTGAGGAGTGGCTGGAGAGACGCCACGGCGTCCTCACCTTCCGCCTGACGCAGGTCCTCACCGGACACGGTGTTTTCGGGAGGTTCCTGCACCGAATCGGGCGGGAGGAAACGCCCGGGTGTTTCCACTGCGAGGATCGACCGGAGGACACGGTGGAGCACACGGTGGAGGTGTGCCCCGCGTGGGCGGAGCACCGCCGTGTCCTCGAAGCGGCGATTGGCGGCGGTGACCTCTCGCGTCCGGCCCTGGTGCAAGCCATGGTCCGGAGCGAGACGGAATGGGACGCCGTCACCTCCTTCTGCGAAGCAGTAATGCTAGAGAAGGAGGTGGCGGAACGTGAGAGGGAGAGAACCTCACAGCGTCCCGGCCGCCGCGGGAGACGCCCCGGGCGTCGGGGGCCACCACGTGGCCCCCGGCCACTGTAGGCGCGGGCCTGTGGACGGTGGGCTATGGGCTAGCTCGCCGTCCGTCCGTCTCATGACGACAGGCCGTGTCGACGGCGCGTTCGTGTTCCACGCGCGCCTCAAAGAGAGTCAGCAAAAAGGAAGGGGTCCGCAAGGACCGATGCCTGCCGGGGTTGCGGGACTATTCGAAAGAGATACCGTGGCCCCGGAACACAAAGGGCGATGAAGGAACATGGATGGGTTTTAGTCAGTAAAAGTCTGACACTCCCTCCTGCTCCGCCCAGAGCGGGAGAAGTCATTTGATGATTTCCCATCCGAAAAAAAAAAAAAAAAAAAAAAGTAAAAAGAAAAAAGAAAGGAGTTACTTCGAAAATTAATGGATCTTGGCAGATTAATGTGCGACGTTCAGCACGCTGACTCAGTGACAAGAAGAAATTTTATATTGTTTTCACTGAAAAAGGACATGTCGGAACATCTTTCAAGTACAAAGATTGACGCTTTTCTATTTGGGGAAACGTTAGCTGACACGCTAAAGGCAGCGAAGTCAATACATAAATCTGGGATCGAGCTTAAAGCTGACCAATCTAACTCGGCGAAGCGATCAAAATTCCCTAACCATAGGAATTTAAACAGGAAGGCTCCCGGTCCGGCTTACAGGCAATCGGGCCCTCCGCAGAGGAGCCGCGAGCCTGCAGCGAGAGCGCGCGCAGCCGCCGCCGCCTCCTGCTCAAACTCGGCGCCGCCTGTAAATACAGTTGAGTATGCCGGTCGCTTACATCTTTTTAAAACTCAATGGTCACTTATAACAGACCACCGCACAGTCCTCTCTTGGATTGGTGGTTATAAAATCCCCTTCTCTAGTCCACCAACTCAAAACTATATTCCGTCTACCCCAGCACAGTCCACTGAAGAAAAAAGACAGTTAAATGAGGCAATAGGTGATTTATTACGTATCGGTGCGGTATCCCTATGTGAACCATGCGAGGGCCATTTTATATCAAGCATTTTTCTTACCCCCAAGCCAAATGGAAAATATAGATTTATTTTAAATCTCAAAAATCTGAATCGCTTCATAAAGACTGATCATTTTAAGTTGGAGGACCTCCGCACATCTATTAAACTTGTTACACAAGATTGTTGGATGACTACCCTCGACCTAAAGGACGCTTACCTCTTGGTAAAAATTCATGAGAACTCCAAAAAATATCTTCAATTTATCTATGATCAAAAACTGTACCAGTTTAACGTCCTGCCATTCGGGCTTAATACAGCCCCGTTCGTATTCACGAAAATAACCAAACCAATAGTAAAAATACTTCGAACCGCTGGTTTGCTCTCGACTCTTTATTTAGACGATTGGCTCCTTCTGGGACGTACCTTTTCAGATTGTGTACAAAAACTCGACATTACCAAAAAATTACTAGTTTCACTTGGCTTCATCATCAAAGAAGAAAAGAGCATTTTCGTACCCTCCATTAAATGTAAATATTTAGGTATCATCATCAACTCCCATGAGCTTACCCTAAGCTTGCCCCAAGAAAAAAGGGCACGCATCAGTTTTGAATTACAAGCCTTTCAAAAGTTGCAGCGCTCTTCAGTCAGGAAATTAGCTCAATTAACGGGTCTACTTGTGTCAGCCTGCCCTGGAATAGA
Source organism: Xestia sexstrigata (assembly GCA_941918905.2). Classification (NCBI taxonomy): domain Eukaryota; kingdom Metazoa; phylum Arthropoda; class Insecta; order Lepidoptera; family Noctuidae; genus Xestia; species Xestia sexstrigata. The sequence continues at coordinate 2,342,871 of OW799231.2, read as the reverse complement.
ATACGGGCTTCTCCACACCAAGGAGCTGGAGCGCTGCAAATTTCTTAACCTGAAAAACGATGATGATTATGAAAAAGTCATAAACATCCCTGACTCACTGCAGATAGATATTCAATGGTGGCTTAATCGCATTTTGAATTCAGTACGTCGCATAAGAAGTGATGACTATCACACTGAAATATTCTCTCGAGGCAGCCTGTGTGGGTAATACAGCTAGCGGTAGTTGGTCAAATACCGAGTGCAAAAAGCACATCGACTATCTTGAATTGTTGGCTGCCTTCATTGCTCTAAAAATATTTGCAAAAGACTTGTCCGATTGCCAGATTCTTTTGCGCGTAGACAACTCAACTGCAGTAGCCTATATCAACCGGATGGGTGGTGTTCAGTACCCACACCTTACACAAATCACTAGAGAAATTTGGGAATGGTGCGAGGATCGAGGATTGTACATTTATGCATCTTATATAAAGTCTAGTAATAATATCGTAGCAGATGCAGAGTCACGGAGAAACCACCCAGACATTGAGTGGGAGCTAGATGATAGGGCCTTCAATCACATAACTCGTTGTTTTGGCTCACCCGAGATTGACCTATTCGCAAGCCGCATAAATAAAAAATGTGAAGCTTATATCTCATGGCATAGGGATCCTGATGCAATTGCTATCGACGCCTTCACAATATCATGGGCAAACAAACATTTCTATGCTTTTCCCCCTTTCTCGATAATTTTGAAAGTTCTCAGGAAAATAATCGCCGAAAAATCTAAAGGTATTGTAGTTGTTCCATCGTGGCCCACCCAGCCGTGGTATCCAGTCTTTCAAGCCCTTACAGTCTCTAAAGTTTTATCATTTTCACCTCACAAACGAGCTTTAATCTCGCATTCCAGCTCCAGTCGGATACACCAGACGATTACCCTGGAGGCTGCAGTCTTATCCGGGAGGCCATATCAAGAAGAAGCGTACCACCATCTTCACTGGAAATAATGATGGCGTCATTATCGGCCAACTCCCTCAAGCAATACGACACTTGCCTGAGGAAATGGTGGAACTACTGTAAACATACTCACACCAATGTGTATAACGCGTCTTTTGTGGTTTAAGATCATTTATTCTCATAAGAATTACACTATTCACTTACATGAGAATATTAAAACTAAACACTTAAAAATAACATAAAGTTGGGGTTATTACAAAAATTAGACATCGATTTTATGAATGTTTTGAGGGTAGATTACAAATCATTGTGCACAAAATGTTCGTTCGATACATGTAAACAAGTAACCGTGTAATAGATATATGGTAACTGGATGTGGCTCGACACTATTGTAGGGAATGTGAATTTTTTATTATAAATTGTTTAAGTAGCTTTTTAAAAGTTGTTTTTGATTTGGATTCTTTGAGGTCTCTCGGTAACTTATTAAATATTTTAGATCCTTCGTACACGATAGTTTTTCTTCCGTAGTTTGTGCGGGTTGGGTGTAGTTGTAAGAAGTCTTGTCCACATCGCAGTTTCATTTTGTGTTTTTTTATATTTTTTTGAAGGTTATGTTTGAGTGTATATTTTTATTTAGTATTTTTCGAATTAGTATGCATGTGTTATAAATGTATGTTTGTGTTATATTCATTACTTTGATTTTTTTGTATAGAGTTTCTGTTGGAGTTAGATAGTCATAGTTAAATAACGTTTTCAGTAGTTTATTTTGAGCAGTTTGTAATAAGTTCGTATGTGATTTTGCAGCTGTACCCCATATTTCCACTAGGTAGTCAATATGCGGCTTAACAAGGGAGAAATAGATTAAATAGCGAACTTGGCGTGGTAAGCAACGAACGATACCTCGTAGGGTACCCGTGAGTGATTGGATTTTTGATTTAATTTTTTGAATATGTGGAAGCCAAGTCAATTTACTATCCAAAATTAGTCCTAAATATTTTTCTTGATCTACTTTATTTATAGTTTGATTATTTATTTTTAATGGTGTATAATTGCCTATTTTTTTTATATACTTTTCCTACTGTCATTCATTTTCTGACCAAACAATTTCACCAGGGTGCGCAATATGGTACCCTCAATTCTTGTAGATCGGCTCTCGCAATTTTATTAGGACCTACCATATCTAAAGATGACAGAATACAAAGATTCTTCAAAGGTGTGTTTCGTCTCCGACCATCTTTACCAAGGTATTGCTACACATGGGACACGAATTGCGTATTTGACCACCTAAGTCAATGGTATCCAAATGATGAGCTGTCATTTGATAAAATAACTAGAAAAACAATCACATTACTAGCACTTACAACCGCCCATAGATTACACACCTTATCCAAAATAAATATCAAGAACATAAATGTTTCATCAAACCACATCACTAGTAGAATCCCAGATATCATTAAAACTTCTAAAGCAGGTTCCAAACAACCAATGCTTTACATTCCATTCTTTAATCAAAAACCTGCAATTTGTCCCGCTGCCACATTGATTTGCTATACAAATAAATCGACGCCCTTTAGAAAATCTGACCTGTTGTTCGTAGGTATAAAAAAACCCCACAAAGCAGTCGGCACCCAAACCCTCAGCCGCTGGGTAAAAACGACACTAAGAGGCACGCCAGCACGTCGCGCGCGCACTCACTCGGTGTAAGCGTCGATGCTATCCGCAACACAGCCGGCTGGAGCGGCAACTCAACTGTGTTTGCGAGGTTCTACAATAGAACGATTTTGAACAATGATTGTACATCCTTGGCTCATTCGGTAATCAATAGCTAAAGACATTTCTTTATTTTGTAGGAGGAAATATTTATATTACTATTTTGTAACTGTCATTATTATAAGAATAATTGTATTCATGTTATGTAAGACGGAAGAAGTTTATTTAATTTTGTTACATTCAAGTGATTTAATACAATTTTTAATTGTAAAATTAAAACAAAGAGGTTACATCATTTGTAGGAAAATAAACATTCGTTTTTATTTTTATCTAAAAGGTTGTATCATTGATGATATTTCCCTCACATACTCTCAAATTCTACATGTAACTACTAATCTTGAGGACGAGGCGTGAAGTATAATGGATGATTAAACTAACTTACCTGGAGGTGAAGTTCTATCATAATTATACGAAACGCCTCGTCCGAAGAGATTAGTAACTGCCCGCCCGCCCTATCTATCCCGTTACTAATCTCTTAGGAAATACATACATCAATGATTTATGGATCTTACTCTAAATGAGGAACCAGCGTAATAGCGGGCACCGAGTAATATGAGTACCTACACTACCTACCCACATAAAAAAAAAAAAAAAAAAACCAGGCAAAGGATGCGATACTACATGTAACTACTAATCTCTTCGGACGAGGCGTTTCGTATAATTATGATAGAACTTCTCTTACAGGTAAGTTCGTTCAGTCATCAATCATTGATTGTTATTTTCTTGTACCTAACTATTATAAAAATAAATCATTAAACAGTTGATTGTCTTATTTAAAAGTAAAATTAGATTATAATTTCACATCAGAAGTGGGATACAACTTTCACGCCATGGGTAAACTAAAGCGAGGTAGTAGTAAGCGTTCCAAGCGAAAACGTGCTCGCTCCACCTCTTCTTCAAGCTCGAGCGCCAGGACGCCATCGCCGCCACCAAGGCGAAAGGATAAGGTATTTCATGATAATACCGAAACTGTGAGTAATTCAAATTCTACTACTTTGAACCATTTTACACCTGATTTTGATCCAATAAAAGATGATGTAGATACCTGGCTTAGCATTATTCGATCTTACGCAAATACTTTTTCATGGTCTGATAAAATGATTCGCTATCAAGCTTTGAATAAATTAAAAGGATCGGCTAAAGTATGGTATGATTTCTTATTACGTACAGAAAAGCAGTGGCCCGCATGGAAATGGGACGACTGGAGGTTAAAATTGTCGGGTAGTTTCCAGATACGTAGAAATATGTTCGATCTTTTAAAAGAAATCATAGATAAAAAACCTATCGATAACCAATCCCTGTATGAATTTTATTTTGAGCAAAAATGCAAAATAGATCGTTTATGTTTGAATTTTTCTGAACAGGATATTATTTCAATTATAGTGGGAAACATAGGTGATCACAATATCGGTGCGTCTATAGAAGCTATTAATTTTAAATCCAGTGATGAATTAGCTAGTTATTTACACAGCCGCGTTTACAAGAAAACGGTAAGGCAAGAAAGTAGTTCACGGGACATGCAAGTTAAACCAACAACGCATAGCCAGTCATCATCCGTATATCGAACTCCTGCATCCACAAACTCAGCCGTTGTAAGCCAATCATCTTCGCCTAGTGTTGGTCAAGGTTTTAGTCGAAAAATAATAAAATGTTATAATTGTGGTGGTAACCATAAAAGGAACCAATGCGATGCAAATAAATGTGAATATTGTGGAAAAAAGGGCACGTTGAATCGAGTTGTTACCATAAGAAAAATTCAACAAAACCTGTGAAACCTGAACAAGAAAATAATTTATTTCTACAAATCCACGTGATAAGTTTATAAACGTTTACATATTAAATAATTGCTATGAAGCATTTATTGACACGGGTAGTAGTTGCTCGTTAATATCCGAATCTTTAGCAAGTAAAATTTCTTTGTCATATATCGCACTACCCTCACCCGTCGTTTTACAAGGATTTTTTAGAAATAAACTTATAAATACGTAAATAAAAAGGTAACTGTTAGTCTCTTTTTAGATTCTATCTTTTTGAGTGATATAGATATGTACGTTTTGGATGATATGATTGGGTGCGATATATTGATTGGAAGAAATGTAACTGAGCGATCTGATTTAATGTACTCGCCGGTAGGTGACCAACTTCAATTCCAATCCGCGAGTAAATTTACAGAATTTTGTAGTAATGTAGCTGCTATAGATTTAGATACAAGTACCCATCAAAACGAGTTATTGGCTTTATTCAATCTGTACAGTGATTGTGTTGCGTCAAGCATAAAAGAACTTGGAAAAGTTAACAATTACGAAATGATAATTAACTTATCAAGTTTAGAGCCAGTTCAATGCAGACCCTTTAGAACTTCGTATTCGGACAGGCAGGCAATTAGGGAAATAGTAAAAGAATGAGTAGAAAATAAAATTATACGAGATAGTAATTCCCCATATGCCAGTCCAGCCATTTTAGTTGAAAAAAAAAATGGCGAAAAAAGGCTCTGCATTGACTATAGGATGTTAAATAAAATTACAATCAAAGATAAATATCCTATGCCCCGGATTGATAATTTATTAGATAGGCTTCAAGGACATAAATGTTTCACAAGTTTAGACTTAAAAAGTGGGTGTTATCAGATTTCACTGCATAAAGATTCGATAGATAAAACAGGTTTCATTACAGAAGACGGACATTATGAGTTTTTAAGACTACGGTTCGGTTTAACAAATGCTCCTTCATGTTTTCAACAGATGATGAACAAAGTACTTGGGAATTTGAGATTTGGAAATGTTATTATTTTTTTTTATGACGTTTATCTTGTTACTGAAACAGTTGCAGAAAACGAACGGTTTGACGTTAAATCTACAAAAGTGTCATTTCTTTAAAAACGAAATTTAATTTTTAGGTTATAAAATTAAACCAGGGTACATTATGCCAAATGAGTCAAAATTAGCAGCGGTTAGGAATTTTCCAATACCCAAAACTGTTTATCAGCTTCGACAGTTTTTGGGCCTAATTAGTTATTTTCGTAAATTCATACGACATTGCGCAGTTTTATCAGCACCCCTTACAAAACTGTTGAAGAAAGATGCCGTCTGGGTATGGGATGATGTATAAAATAGGGCATTCCATATTTTAAGAGATAAATTAACCTCTGAAAGCATTTTGGCCATTTTTGATCCTAATAAAGATAAAGTTCTGTATAAAGACGCAAGTAGGGATGGTATCGCCGGTATACTTACCCAGATCGATGATGAGGGCGAAAAAGTCGTACATTATTATAGTAGGCAAACTAAGGAAGATGAAAAGAAATATCATTCCTTCGAACTTGAATTGTTAGCTGTTGTAAGTAGTCTTCAAAAATTTCGATTGTACTTTCTTTACTTTGTGACTTTCTTTATTTGGAATGGGCCTTTGAATGCAGGCAATTCAAAGGCCCATTCCAAATAAAGAAAGTCCTGGAAAATGATAGATACGAGATATCAGATTTAAGAGGCAGTCAAAGAAGCTCTAAAATGTATAATGGAGTAGCGGCAGCGGAAAATATGAAACAATGGATTAATATTAATGATTAGAGCATTGAATTATATAATATAGTAAAGGAATGTAAATAATCAAAACCGTGTTGGCAAGGTATCACAGAACTGTTTTATTGTTTATTTGCTACTAAAGTGTGTTAATTACTAATAGCCATAATATTCCTTGAATAGTATGTCAAATTAATTTCCCTTTGAGTTAACGAGCCTAGATAGAATACTGTAACTGTAATTAAGGTGTATAGCATTATTTGTTGTATTGCACATTATGTTGAAATATTATGCTTTGCTTTGCTTTGTGTTGTACAAGATCAACTTGGTACGCTTGAGAGAGTGTAATAGTCTTCGAGTGCAAGTGATATGTCTGTTATAAACCTGGTCTCCTAAGTGTGGCAAAGTCCCTTTAGGTGCACGAAGTGGCATTGCATTGCAAGAATTATTTAAGTGTGCAATACTTTTTTTTTCTGGTGTCCTTTCTTATGAATTTGTATTTATTTGTATTTTAACAGGGATATAATTTTGATTTCAGTATCCTATCCAGACTCGTGAGGTGCCTGGGGCAGGCACCATGCAGCATGACCGTGTTGGCAACATTTTAATAGAAGCGTCATCTGTGGACCACAGCAAAGAAACTGACATCAACGAAAGCAGTTGCATATTGCTGAGGTTCCTGCAGTGGGGGCACCAGAGGCTATATAATGGCGATGCACAAGCGGAGCGGCCTCTTAGGCTTTTGGATTTTGGATAGTTCACTGTTCTCATTGATTGTTATTTTCTTGTACCTTACTATTATAAAAATAAATCACTGTACAGTTGATTGTCTTATTTAAAAGAAAAATTAGATTATAATTTCACAATTGGTAAGATACGAGACAAAAGAATTGTTCTTCAATGGGTACCATCCCATATTGGCTTGTATGGAAAGGAGGAAGTAGATCGCTTAGCAAAAGAGGCTATCACGGATGGAATACCTGATGTCTTCCCCTATTTAGTGACCTCTTGTATCAAGTTCGCGACCAATGTCTAAAATTATGGAAACAATACTTTGATGAGGTCGCTAAGTAAGGGAATTTGGTATAAAACTATTCAAAACAGCCTTTCCCGCCTTCCTTGGTTTGTAGGCACAGAGATGCAACGAAAAGACATTGTTACTGCTTTCAGACTGCGTTCGGGACATGTCCCGTTGAATAGCTTTGCCTTTTTAATGAGAAAGAGTGATTCGCGCAATTGAACTGAGTGTGATAAGGTAGAGGATACCACTCATATTTTAGCGGAATGTGTCCGGAACGATGTTGAGAGGAGTAACTTTTTCGTAGAAAATTGACTAAAATCTATTGATGTTGGCATATATAATAGTATTTTGGCTGCGCCCTTGTCCAGGACAGCCAAAAAACTATACAAAATTGTAAATTTAGGTATTAAGCGTAGATAGACATAGAATGCCCCTATGAGGGTGGCATGGTCATTACTGATCAAACCCTCTATAAACTAATAAAGAGAAAAAAAAACAGTGTTTTACTCATTCGAACGTCTAATATACGGTTTAAGACATTTATTTCTCAAAAAGAATACAATTTACTTAATATGACAAATACAAGGTAATCTTAAAACTAAATATAAGAATTACTTATGAAGAAGGCAGGTACTCGTAAATAAATAAGTTAAGTAGTAGACACTGGACACACAATTTTTACAATGTTGCGGGTAATAAAAAAGTGAACTATTACATATCGATTCTTAAAGGCAAGTCAATAACAATTGCACATTGAACAATTTATATGTACTTTATGTTTCGGAAATACAGAATAGGTATCCTAGTTAGTTTTATACTTAGGAAATGAGTAAGTAATGACAATTTGTAGATGTAAATAACATTGAATTGCTGTGGTCGGTTAAATTTTAAAACCTAGAGAAATCTTCTAAGATGTGCTGCTTTATGTTTTTTTTTTGTATAAAGTAAAGGACTGTATCTCTTTAATGTCATTAGGTAATTTATTATACAACTCTGCTCCTTCGTATAATATATTTTTTCTTCCGTAAATAGTTCGAGGTGGTCATAAGCAAATGTTGTTTTTTCGCCTAGTACTACGTTTTTGTGTTTGGCCTTTTTTTGTAAATGTTATTTTAGAGTATATATTTTTATTTATATATTTTATGTACAGTCGAACCACCTATTTGGTTTACATCCTACATGTGTGCGTGATCTCATCGTTATGTACACAAACACTATATTAAACGAGCGGCGAGCTCTGCTTTTATTAGTGTGCGTATGGCTAATAATGTTCTCTCAGCCGCTCATTATTCTTGTGTGCAACAAGGCCCAACATTTTAACCTAATATAATAGGGTAATCGTAACTGATTGGTGTAAGCACCTACGATAGTTACCGAACTAACCTTGATGGCGTGAGTTCGATCCCCACTGGGGAATTTTGTTTTGCTGTTTTTTACTTTTTGGTTTTTTATTAAATTAATTTTGTGGCCAGTAAAATCACTCAACCAAAAAAAGTTGAAAGTTAATTAAAAAAACCAATAAAATATTTTTTATTAGATAAACATTGTAATGACGAGCTTATCGCTTGGGTCATTAGCAAATAATCTGTCTCATTTCTTCCAATATGTTCCGTCCTAGGTGTTTGTCTTAAGGTTCAATTTGGTGTGGGCTGAATGTTAGCAAAAAAAACTTGTGTTGCCGGTATTATTATTTAATGCAAAATGGTTTTAAACATATAGGCTATAACTATCCATACTAGACGTTCGAATGAGTAAAACACTGTTGTTTACCAGTTTTTTTTACAAAGACAAAGTTTTTTATTGGTAAGGACGGGCGTAACGTAAATAATTTGTCAAAGTGGGAAGTTATATAAATTAATCAAAATAATATTAGAGGTGAAATGAATTAACATGTTAGATAGATAGAAATTATGATAACTTCTAATCAATCATAACAATAACATCACTTCACCAGACTTTTAATAATACGAGTTGTGGTTTAAAAAAAAGGGGTTATGGCAACATGTATCCTACCTATAATTATTGCTAAGGTTTGTATTTGTTCACATTCGCTTAACAAATATGAACATTATTTACATATGAATAAGATTCATAATCGTTTATTAATTAAAATAAATTGGACTTATAATATGTGCACGATACACTGAACTTGTTATTATTATTGTCTTGCACAAAGTAAATGCAGCAATGATGTATGACCTAGCAAGCTGTAGTCGATTTTGTCGGTGCGCAGTGGACAGCAAAATCTTCCGTGCTGGCTGCGCAAACCAGCAGAATAGCGGTGATTTCTCACAATTTGTAAGCACATATTGTGTGCGGTTGCTGTTACGCAGGTGGACAAGAATGGATCAGCCTTGTGCCTTGCCACGATGTCATGGTGTCGAGCCAATGAATGTTCCTTTTCCTTTGGTGTTATTGTTTTGTTTGATGTTCTACGTCTCCAGAATCCGCATATCGGCGGACCCGTAACTACACGGTTCTCCACTGTGGATAAAAACAGTTTTTATAACACTTATAATAATAATAGCTAAATAAATAATAATAAATTATATAGAATATACTTATGTATTTCTTATTGATATTACTTATACACAATACATATATATGTATACAAGACATACACTAACTTGTCAAAAGATTTTACCTATTTTTATTAACCTTATTCGAAGGCTTTTCTTTAATCTGTCTAAAGGCCCGTAGCCGTAGTTGGACAAAAATGGTCTGAACCAAGTTAATTTTATCTTAGCCATCTTAATCAATAAAAAAACTATTATCATTTACGATAGTATATTATTGTATCTATGGTAGATATTTATTAAATAAATAATATCTTTAGTTTCAGACCATAGATCCATAATAAAAACAAAAATAAAACAAACATGGCACATATTGGTGCCGATTCTCTTGTCACAAATATCTCTAAACTAGACTAAAAATCACTAAAATTTAGTTTGTTCCTGTCAAACGACGTTTCCCATTCTGATTTTGATTAAAGTGACATGACTTATACAGATTATAGTTTGACAGCACTAAGTTATTCAAATTGGTGAAAATGGCAATTTTGCTATTCTGATATTGACGTTTTTCACCTAAAATTTAGATAGTCAAACTAAATCAGACTATTTTTAATCGCGATTAAAAAGGTGTAGAATAAAATTAGTTGTCATGAACTAAAATTTACAAAGCACATTTCTCTCGTATTTCATAAAAGTTTGGATGATTTTGAGTTCAATAAGGAAGCACATGTGATTGCAGCTGTTGTCGATTCGGCAGAAAGGTAAATTTAGTGTTATTTTATTATAATAGGATACAAACAAAATGCATTCATGAAAACTTACCAAAGGATTTTTGTACTGAACATGTAATGCACTTGCTACATTATTAGTTGGAAAAGAAGTGGATAAATTCACTTCTCATAATCAAAGCCACTTCCAGGTTCTGTGTCTATTAAGTTAAGAAATAACTATTTTTTAGAAACTTTCAAGAAAGAATAAAAATATTTGAGGTTAGTTTTTTTTTTGTGTTCTTTGGCTAATTATCTTGTTTTAATTTATAGATTAGAAGCGTATGATCGAAACCAGAACTTTGGTGCCGACTGCAACGGTCAAGACATCGTATACCTGTGTCCACCCTGTGATACATTCTGTGATATAAATGCGGATTCTCCACTTCCCATCACCAGACAGGCAATTCAAGAATATTTTCATAGATACCTACATGAATACATTTGTTGGTCAAATTTTTAGAAAGCTCTCCATACTAACAGTGATTATAAATAAAATACTGTTTCATCTGATCACAGTATACTCTAAAAAGCTTCTGAATATATATTTTTGTTATTTGTTTTCAGCTGTAACACTCAGCGTAAACGACAGCATTTATATGAAATCGCCATCTTTTGACCGCCTGCTTTACCTCCGATGGCATTTACACCTATTTACGAGACCAGTGTAAAGCAAACAAGGACAGCTATATTGCTCCCGCAAACAATACTGTAATTTAGTCATTTACACTTTTAAGGAAAGAACATGCAAGGCGAGATGATGCATATTTTAATGAAATGTTAACTCATTTAATTACCTTTTATGTACATTGTACATCATTTAGAACCTGCAATTCTAAATAAATACCTACATAAATGTATAAGGAGTATTTGAAAATAGTAAAAAGGCAGAATTAAAAGTATTCTTTTATTTAAAATCCTTCATAATACACTCTCCAAAATTAGATATACCATTACACTTAGAGTTGAGTAAACTAACTGAATTTTTGTATAGGATTCGAAACCTGTGTAAAACTTTATGGATTTATCATCCTCTTTGTATCTATTAATAGACCCGTAGACATACTCGTGGTCAATTTGAATACTTTTAGATAAAAACTTAGGTGCACTGTACACATGCTTGTTCACTGTTGTTTAATGTGTTTACTTCTTCTTCGAGACCTATTTCTAATGCTTAATGTTTGCTGTTGTATACGTGGAAGTAACACTACTGGTTGAAGGTTGTGGTTCTACTTCAAAACTTTCCTGAAATAGTTTTTTCTGCCCTTTTTCTCATAACGATGCTGTCGTTCGAGGGCGGCTGGATTTTCTGGTTTAGCTTCAGTGAAACAGAATACCCATGGTACAGCTGTCTTTTTATGGAACTTGGCTTCTGAAATAATAACGAAACCACATATTATGTTAACTTTTTTATTACTTACCAAGAATGACACAAATTAGTAAGTAATGCATAAAAGTATGTGATGTTACTGTGTTATCTCACCTGTATACTATGAAATGCACTCCACAATCGTGCGGTAAACACTCCTTGACTTTTTTAATGCGTAAGGCAGACTCCCATTGTTTTTTGAGTTTGCTTTCCTTAGGAAACTAATGAACTCCCCTATTTTTACAATTTAACGCGCTACATTAAGGCATTATTACAATAATTGCGGCAATTAATAACGATAAACAAAAACGATTGAAGAAATCAAATCCCTTTTTAGTTATAGTACTCTGTGGAAGAAATCCATAGGATTTGACAGTTCTTATTTCAAAGCAGGATACGGTCGTAGAAAGTGCCCATGGCAGAGGAGTGTAATTTATTACTATTTTTTTTAACCTATCGGTTGATTGATTCATTATTTATAAATTTGGTTGATTTTTTGTTTGTTTGAGGTTTTAAGCAAACAAAAATTCAATCCAAAGGACATGGCCGAAAATAGTTTTTTTATTAATCAAATATTATAACCAGGAAAATATGTGTATAGACATCGCAAAAAAGAACTGTTTGTTCTTATTATAAAATACATATTTAACAGACCTCCAATTTTGAGAAAAATCGTTTTTTAGTTAAGGTGGTAGCTTCAACGCGCTTTCCCATACATTCTTTTTGATATAAATTCTCGATACTTATATGCTTTTTGTAGAAGTGATGAAACAACTTGATGTTATTACAAATTAGTGTGTCGCAAACCCCTTCAAACATAAAGAAATAACAAGGATTGTAGGATTTCCAGGGCCGAAAAAAAACGAAAAATATTTGCAAGTGTGCGTGCTTGGAGTCACGCCATCTATCGGATTTTCAAAGAACAATCGAACCTCTTTCCTAACAAAACTCGAAATAATTATCTGCTGATTACTAGATGGCGTGGCGTTGTCATTGTAAGATAGTCAAGTAAGTGCGTGCGGGAGTTTTGACTCGCGAATAATTCACATTTCGTTCGTCTAACAAGTAGGTAGGTAGGTACTGCTGCAGCGGTTTTGTTTGGGTGAATCAGATTTATCATTTTATTATGAATGATTTGAAGTTAGAAAAATTCTTATTATGTCATGTTGTTCACCCAAACCAAAGTTTAAAAGTACCTATTAGGGATGAAATGTGTAGGTAATTCGGAGTTGGTTCTAATTTTATTGTGTGATAGCTAAAACTTATTAGTTATTAACAAGTCGGTATTCAGACATACCTATAAACTTTAGTTTTGTACGTGGACTTTTCGCGGTTTATGTAATAAACTAATAATGTACTTACAATAAATAAGTAACATTACATTCATTCATCACACTATTTATGAAGGTAGTTTAGGGTAGGTTTTTTATGAAGGTAGGTACCTACTACCTGCTTACTTACTAAAACTTACGCGACGCAGTCAAGGTCATGATGGGAGAAAAATAAGTGCCGTAACTGTAGGTACCTACATAGTAATGAATAAAACCCCAATGAAAAACATAAACCTTACAGTCCGTTCAATCGATTTTGACTTCTATTGTAAACACGACGAACAACACGACGCATTACAACGAAACGAAACGTGGTTACAATACGTCGCGACGTATTGTAACCACGTTTTTGCTTTTAATGCCATTCTTATGTCTACGGAATAGAAATCAAAATCGGTTGACCGGACTGTAAAAAGGCGAAGTTATGCGAACTAGAGCTGTTTGTGTTATTGAGTGTGTTACCACGTTTGAAGAATTTGGATTCTTAGCAACTAGCCCTGACGGTAAATTTATTTCAATATTGGTCTACGCATGTGTAGACCCGGTGATACATGCGTGATGCGACACTAACAACGTAGACTTACAAGAAATAATTCTACATTACGTAAAAAATGAAAATGATGAAAATTTTCGGTTTTTTCTTCATGGGTGTCGTCTTCGTGGTTTTTGGGCTGATATTGAAAATTAGGTCTAAATTAAAATATATTTTTTAATTAAAAAATCATTCATTTAAAAGTACCTTACCTATACCTAACCTAACCAAATCATAGTTTGCAGAAAACCTGCAAAAAAAAAGAAATCCGTGCTGGGCCACATACTAGAAGTGAAACTGCAACGGACAAGTGGAAAAACGAATCGAGTTCATTTGTTTTTTTTTTTTTCAATAAACCGCTTTCTATTTGCAAGCCAATTCGAAATTTAAAAAATACCTTTGATATGTTACCTCCTTGGTTGCCCTTGCCATGTTTCAGAGTAAAAGATCATTCTATTTTTAAATAACACGACAGATATGAGTTTACTATGTAATTTATTTGGCCGCTAAACACTACAGATATGTATTTTCAACCGACTTCCAAAAAGAGGAGGTTCTCAATTCGACTATATTTTTTTTTTGTGTTTGTTCGTTTGTGTTTCGACTGGGTGAACCGATTTTGATAATTCTTTTTTATTTGAAAGCTGGTGATTCCCATGTGGTCCCATTTTAATTTGGTGAACATCTGATGCTGTTCTTTGGAGATATACAATGGAACTCTTCAAAAATAGACGGCAAATCTGCCGTGATTGTTGGAATCGCTTGGATGTTTATTGTTTATACAACATCATAACGTAACATCACGCCTGTATGCTCTGAGGGGGTATGCAGATGCAGGGACTGAATTACCCAAAAATTAAGGTACCATTAAATTTCAGTATGACGTCATACCGTTATTTATGAGTTACCGAAATATTTCGATACCGTTTTTTTTTTAGTAACAAAAATTTTGAGGATGGAAATGCATACCGGTATATTTCGGTAGAAGTACTATAACCTTTACAAATGTTTCGGTAGCAGTACCTTTACCTTTATAAATGTATCGGTAGCAGTACCTACACCTTAATAAGTAACGGTTTTCTTTGACGCACCGCCTAGCCACTGTGTCCTTTACTTTGAGAGGCCTTGAATGCTATTTAGACTCAGTTTTAGTTTTTATTTCCAATCGGAAGGATACGGCAGCAGTGATTGGTGATTGGTGGGTGTATCAAGAAGATCAACAAATATTGTGAAATGGCAGGAAACGGTACCTAAGTATTTGTAAAGTTTTAAATAAGTGGGTACTAAGTACCTCCTACATACAGTAATTTAAACAAATTCAATTTTCAAATTTTGTTTTCTTTAGCACTCGAGAAAACACACGAGTAAAAAACACATTATTAGGTACCTACGTTTTTAAAATTAATGTGTAAGTAGCTACCGTACTCGAGGAATGGGCCATTCACGGCCATTCCGAATGGCTACGCAATGGCAGGGCTCTTTCACTCGTGTGCATTACCCCAGCAGGAAAGTGTCTCCTAGAGTTATATGAGTGGAACGTTTAATTAGTGCCATATCTGCTGTAAATGTGCCCCCTGTCGTTTTGGAAAAAAACGGAAAAAAACGATTCCTGCTGGGGTAACGTTTTTCCAGCAGGAAAATTCTAAACGAATGATCGGAGAGAGAAACATTGAGCATGGCCTTGTAGGTTATATTAGTGCCAAAATGTGCCCCCAAAAATAAAACGTGTGCCTCTTCAGGTTTTCGAGATATTGCATTTCCTGCTGGAGTAACGTTTTGTAGAATGGTATATCTCTAAAACCATTGCATGTGCCCCTGTAGAATAAACATACATGAGTAGCTCTCAATGTGTGCCCCTTAGTGCCCCAATTAAATTTAAGAAAATATTTATAACTTCCTAGTTATCGCGGTTTTATGAAAACTCGAAAAAACATCGCAGCGCCCAAATGAGACAAGGTATAAGCTCGCTGAAAACTGTATTTGGTCCATCTTGACACTAATAATAACCATACAAAGTTTCAAAACTGTCCATGCATGCGTTTTTGAATTATCTGGATAAAAGTTAAAACGATGGTGACATAACTTTGACGGCAAAATACAAGGAACCAGCTTAATCCCAGATGTGTAGGTGTAAACCAATAAAGTGTGCCTTAAGTCAAAAATATATGGTGAAAATATTTAGCTTGGAATGTTTTGCATTAAGTAAATATAAACAAAAAACAAAACATGTATACAACGGCTGGTTATCCGACCAAATTCAAATGACTACTAAAAAGCGACGGATTCATACATATCGATGACCTTCTTTATTTGACGTATTATACCAAAGCTGTTGTCCGTATAGTCGCGTTCAAAAGTTTTGGGAGCTAATTAAAAAATGTATTAAATGCACCTTGTGACCATATTAAATGAAACAGCTTGTTGATGTGGAAATTATCATTTTTATTCCCGTCATTGAAGTTATAAAATAAAAATAAAACAACAACGCGAAAACGCCTACCACGGATTCAGTAAATCATTGTAACTATAATATTATTTAATTTTTGCAAGAAAATTTTGAAAAACAATTAATTTTAAGGATATTAATTCTCAAAGTTATTATAGAATTAAATCATAGATCAAATTTCCTACCTATAAACGTTTCAGTTTCCTAAATCTATTTACACTATTTTATGGAATGGAAGTGTGCTTGGAGTCACGCCATCTATCGGATTTTCAAAGAACAATCGAACTTCTTTCCTAACAAAACTCGAAATAATTATCTGCTGATTACTAGATAGCGTGGCGTTGTCATTGTAAGATAGTCAAGTAAGTGCGTGCGGGAGTTTTGACTCGCGAATAATTCACATTTCGTTCGTCTAACAAGTAGGTAGGTAGGTACTGCTGCAGCGGTTTTGTTTGGGTGAATCAGATTTATCATTTTATTATGAATGATTTGAAGTTAGAAAAATTCTTATTATGTCATGTTGTTCACCCAAACCAAAGTTTAAAAGTACCTATTAGGGATGAAATGTGTAGGTAATTCGGAGTTGGTTCTAATTTTATTGTGTGATAGCTAAAACTTATTAGTTATTAACAAGTCGGTATTCAGACATACCTATAAACTTTAGTTTTGTACGTGGACTTTTCGCGGTTTATGTAATAAACTAATAATGTACTTACAATAAATAAGTAACATTACATTCATTCATCACACTATTTATGAAGGTAGTTTGGGGTAGGTTTTTTATGAAGGTAGGTACCTACTACCTGCTTACTTACTAAAACTTACGCGACGCAGTCAAGGTCATGATGGGAGAAAAATAAGTGCCGTAACTATAGGTACCTACATAGTAATGAATAAAACCCCAATGAAAAACACAAACCTTACAGTCCGTTCAATCGATTTTGACTTCTATTGTAAACACGACGAACAACACGACGCATTACAACGAAACGAAACGTGGTTACAATACGTCGCGACGTATTGTAACCACGTTTTTGCTTGAATGGAAGTGTGGATACAAAATTTTGTGCTCAATTTTCTCCAGAAGTAGGTAGGTACTCGAGCAATTAAGTTGAAATTTGTACAGTTGTGTTAAAACTTAGATTATATACAGATATATTTAGCCTGATCGGTCCAGAACTTTTTTAGATACATATATTATAAAGATCAACAAAATTATTACTTACATCACTTAGATTAACAATGGGAAGTTTTTGCAACTAGCCAATAGGCAAATTGCCAGCCCTCACTGCTTGGTTTATTTTATTGTTGTTATAGCTGTCATAGAACATTCTGTTAAAATCAAATCAAGTATTTAGCTATTTTGGCTAAAAAGATACAGCCCTGTGACATGTTGACGGATTGCGGTAGTTAAGTGTGATGACCCCAACTCTATTCGCTTCGTCAGCAAATCCCCCTCCACGCACAATAGCATTTAAGTAGTTATAAGAATATTGTCAAATTAGCAATAAGTAAATATAAATACATGTGTAATTATTAGAATGATTATTATTATCTTGATACTGTTACTCTGCTTGACTAAAATAAAGTTTTTTTTTAAACTAATCAAGTGTCGACCACTTAATTGGCGCAGCCGGTAGGATCTCTGTAGTCAGTTTGCGACGTATAAAACTCTACAAGCAGCTGGACGTCTGTTTCTACAGTTCAACAGGGATCTCCGAACAAACAAATTCATTGAGTACCAGACACATCGGCGGGAGCAGTATTCAGTAATAGTCACAAGGAGGAGATGGGAGTAACTACGGGACTGTGAGTAAAACTTCTTCACTATCCTTTCTATTTTCCTTTATCGTTTTCCTCTTTGTTTTAATTGTATGTGTTGTGTTATTGAGGGTTGAGCAATACCGCGATAACATTCTTTTATTTTATTACGATATAACTAGCGTGATAATATTAATTTTAGTTAGATATTTAGTGTATTTTTCTCTCTCTTTTCGTGCTTTGTTCTTTCAAAATGGATCAAATCATGCAGGTCCCGTCAACAATGGCAAACATTATTCCAGAGTTTAGTGGCGATTCTAGACAGCTTCCACTTTTTGTAAAGAAATGTGAATATATAATAAATACATTTCAAGGTGGAAAAGCCCAAAATGAATATCTATTCCACGTTCTTACTAGTAAGTTAACAGGGGAAGCCGCGAACTTAGTGGGGGAACGAGATAGTATTGGTACTTGGTTAGAGTTGAAAACATTATTGGCTCAACATTTTGGTGACCCTAGAACCGAAGATTGCTTAGTATTGGAGTTAGAGTCTATGAAAATAAATTCTAATGAAAGTTATTTAGATTTTTGTCATAGGATTCAAAACTTGCGTAGTATCTTGATTGCGAAAATAATTGAAACAGTAGACGATGCGAATTTACGTCAAGCCAAACAACATATCTATACTAATTCGTCATTGAATGTTTTTCTATATAATTTACCTCCTTATTTAGTTAGATTAGTACGGTTGAGAAATGTGACCACCTTAGAAGATGCCCTAAAGGTAGTGTTGGAAGAACAAAACTTTCAGGCAGTTTACGAATCTAAAAGTAATAGAAACAAAAATAATTTGAAACCCCAAGGGAAAATTGCTAACAACAATGGAAATTCTCAGCGTACTCCCAACCCACAAAAACAATCTAGTACTCCACCACAAAATAGTTTGACAGAAAATACAAACTATCAAAATAACTTAAATCAATCTAGAAATTCCTTTAGAAACCAAAATAACACTCATAACCAGCCGCCACAACAAAGTAGGTCAACGCCTTGGCCAAGTCAGCAGGCCAACGCGACGCGAACAACGCCTGAGCATAATACAACATCAGCAAACTCAGGTTCAAACACCGACGTTACCATGCGAACTGCAAGTTCTAGACGCGTAAATTATACGAATAATGACTCATTTATGACATACGATAATAACGAAGAAAATGATTTTGATTACGAATCACAACCAAGCACATCATATGAGCCCGAACAAGTTGAAAATTTTTACCTAAGGGCCTCGTACAGAGAGAAAAAATAATTTTAAATTGTACTAATTACCGTTCTTTGCCTCACATTATAATTCCAGAGCTAAATAACGCAGTTTTTATGTTAGACTCTGGCAGTTCTAGATCATTTATAGGTCAGCGTGTCGCTTACCACTATTTTAAAAATAATATTTATAGAGAGCCTTTCGAAGTAGTCAGTACCCATGGTGTTAGTATGCATACGGAAGTTGTTTTAACCCCCTTGCCTAAAATATTTAAAAGCCCCGAAAGTCATAAGTTTTATGTTTACGACGTTGACAATAACTATGACGGTTTATTAGGCAGTAATTTATTAAAGCAATTGGATGCAAAAATTGATTACCAAACATTAACTTTGTGTACAAGGAATACTGACATACCTTTTGTTTATCCTTCGGCACTGAAAGATACTTACATTTTACCGCCACGTAGTGAGTTAAGGGTAAAACTTCCTGTAAACTTAACTAATGGCGAGGCTATTTTAGATTTTAAAGAATTAACTAAGGGGATTCGGATGCCCTGTGCATTAGTCAACTGTGTAAATGGTTATGCGTATACAGTCATACAGAACTGTAAGGACATAGAAATGACCCTCAAGGTCACTAGCCCGTTTCAGGTAGAACCTTACAACCATCGCGAGATCTTAGTTAATCAATTAAACGACACAGACAGAATGGATGAGTTATTATCAAACAACTTAAAGAAAATAAGGCTAGACCATATGAATGAGGAAGAAAGAACGATGATTCAGAAAATTTGTGAAGAATATAAGGATATTTTCTATTGTGAGGACATACCGCTGTCATTCACTAACGAAGTTAAACATAAAATTAGAACGGTAAACGAAGACCCTATAAATATTAAAGCATATAGGTTGCCGCCCGCTCAAACAGACGAGATTAGGCGTCAAGTAGATAAAATGCTAAAGGACGATGTAATCCGAGAATCAAACTCTCCTTGGAGTGCACCAGTCCACCTTGTTCCAAAGAAGTTAGATGCCTCCGGACAACAGAAGTGGAGGATGGTCGTAGATTATCGACGTTTGAATGAGATAACCATAGACGATAAATACCCTTTGCCAAACATCAATGATCTTTTTGATAAATTAGGAAAGAGTATGTACTTCTCTACCTTAGACCTTGCATCTGGCTACCATCAATTACAAGTTCAGGAAGACGACAGGCAGAAAACCGCGTTTACAACACCATTCGGCTTATACGAATTCAACAGAATGCCGTTCGGTTTGAAAACAGCGCCAGCCACCTTCCAACGTGCAATGGATAACGTTCTCAGAGGTCTACAAGGCTTGCATTGCCTCGTATATCTTGATGACGTCATCATATTTTCTACCAGTTTGCAAGAACACATAGATAAATTACGAGCTATTTTCGAGCGCTTCAGAAAAACTAACTTAAAAGTTCAGCTCGATAAATCCGAGTTTTTACGAAAGGAAGTCATGTACTTAGGGCATACAATCACTAAGGATGGTCTTAAGCCTAACAATGACAAAATAGAGGCTATTCTGAAATATCCGTTACCCAAAACAGTGACAGAAATTAAGAGTTTCCTAGGGTTAATAGGCTATTATAGGAAGTTTATCAAAGACTTTTCTAAGATAACCGCACCCCTCACAGCATGCCTGAAAAAAGGAAAAGGCATCGTGATAAATGACGAATATAGGAAAAGTTTTGAAATCTGCAAAGAGTTGCTGACACATGCACCTTTGTTACAATTCCCTGATTTCACAAAACCGTTCATTCTCACAACTGACGCTTCCAATTTCGCTGTAGGTGCAGTACTTTCTCAAGGCACTATAGGATCAGATAAACCTATTGCATATGCTAGCAGAAAACTTAGTGATACAGAGTCCAGATATAGTACGATAGAGAAGGAGTTATTGGCCATAATATGGGCAGTCAAACATTTCAGACCCTATTTATATGGCAGAAAGTTTATAATATATACCGACCACAGACCTTTAGCATGGTTAAATTCATTAAAAGAACCTAACAGTAAACTAACCCGATGGCGTTTACGTTTAGAAGACTATAATTTCGACATACACTACAAGAAAGGCAAACAAAATACAAACGCAGATGCCTTATCGAGAATTAAAATTAATGTAACGAAAGATGACTCAGAATCACTGATAGTTAACTTAGATGAAAAGGAAACTAGATTGCAACAGCATTTGAAAGATATTACTGACGAAATCGTAAAACTAAGCGTTAAAGAACCGGAAATAGAGACAATAGAATTATCGGATTCCGAAAGCGACGCTGCCACAGCACATTCAATATCAAATAGGGAACATGAAGGTATTCCTATCCTAAATGAGGCGGTTGATACAAAAAATAGGCAAATTCACGTTTTCACCTGGCACAGGGATGATATCTGTGTCAAAGATATTTCAAACGACAAACAAAAAATTTTAGAAGTCCACCTGCCTTCTAAAAACAGCGAAAACTTAGTCAAAAATTTTCTTAAAGAATATATAGATTACAAAAATAAGTACTTCATTTACTTTGAAGACCATGAGCATAGAAAAACATTTGCTAAAGTAATTACGTCACTTTACAAAAAGGGAACCCAAAACTTTGTCGAATGTACTGAAAGAGTGGTGAACGTTACAGATGAAAGTGACCAGAAAGAATTAGTTACCAAATATCATCATGGAAAGACTTGTCATAGAGGTATTAGAGAGACTATAAAGAAATTAAAAAGAACATATTGGTGGAGCAATATGAATGAAACAGTGACAGCTATTATTAACGCATGTGAGGAATGTAAGAAAGCGAAGTATGACAGAAAACCTCTGAAACCATTAATACAATTAACTCAAACCCTAGACAGCCCACTTCAAGAAGTTTTTATAGATCTATTATATATAGAAAAAAATCAATATTTAACGGTAGTAGACTCATTCAGCAAGTTAGGTCAAGCAATACACATTCCCAATAAAAGTACACCCGAGGTAGTGAGAGCTCTAATAAAATACTTTAGTATGTATGGAATACCAAAAAAAATAAGTAGTGACCAAGGTACCGAGTTTAATAACGAATTGCTCAAGGAAATGCTAAGTTTATACAAAATTGAACAACACATAGGGACACCTAACAACCCTAATTCAATGGCAATAGTGGAAAGATTTCATTCCACAATTATCGAAATATATAGGTTAGCAAAATACGATCAATCTAGTTTAGATGCAACCTCTGTTATGACGTATGCGATCATGGGTTATAACAATACTATACATAGCGCGACAAATTTTACACCTCATGAAGTAGTTTTTGGACACACAGAATCAGGAAATGCCTTTGATATTGACAGGGACAAACATCTACTGCAAAAAATATTACAGGATCATCGTAAACGATTGAAAATCCTTTATGAACATTTAAGTGATCAAATGATCGGACATAAAAGCTTAGTTAGGGTCAAGAAAGGAGGTGAGGACCCACCAAAAATAGTGGACGGTGACACGATTTTTATGAAAAATACTAGGACTAGGAAAGCAAAAGAGTTACCGCGATACGAAAAAGCTGTTGTCACTGGAAAACCCGAACGTAACATAGTACCAGTTAAGCTTAAAAATAGAAACACTAAAGTAGCATTAAAAAATGTCAAACGCCCTTCACAGATGGTGGTTGATACTTCTCGCCCTAGCGGATCAAGGGACGACCTTGAATATCCAGAGGATGGACCAGAATCCGGGAATAGCTCCGATTCGGATTGGGACGGCTCTGATGAGGACTAATCATTGGGATATTATTAAAACTATAGATTTAAATTCATTATATATCCAATTAGAAAATAATATAGAAGAATATAATAAGTTAAAAATCATAAGTCACAGTAATAGTGAAATACATAGGGAACTTTTAGGGTTGACAATACAAATAGAATCATTTATAGAACTGACAAAAGATAGGTTAAAGCAGATTCTACCTTCTAGCAGAACTAAAAGAGGAATCTTAAACCCACTAGGGTCTCTCATAAAGGTAATAACAGGAAATTTGGATAGCGAAGATGCTAGGAAATATAATTTAGAGATTAGTAATTTATGAAATAAAGAACATTCAATAGAACGAAAAGTATCATTGATGCAGAAGGCTTTTAATAAATTTCTCAATGTTTCTGATGACATTAACTTTAATACTAAGCATTTGAACTTCAAAATAAAACAATTCCAAACACTTATTCAAAATCAAACCAAGTACTCTAACCTTTTAACCGTAATGAATAGTATGAACCAAGTTTTAAATAATTGTCGTACTATTTACTCTATTATTTATGAATTGGAAACTGCTATTACTTTCAGTAAAATGCATATATTACACCCATCAATAGTAAATACCACAGAATTATTCAATATTCTTAATGTCATAAGAAAACATCATAACTTAATTTATCCATTAACATTAGATAATTTAGTAAAATTAGAGGGAAACATAGAAATTAAGGGATATATAGATAATAGTAAAATTATATTTATATTAGAAGTTCCACTTATAGACAAAAACACATACAATTATTATAAAGTTATTCCTATCCCAATCTACAACCAGATAACCCAAAAACCTAATATCATTATACCCCAATATCCTTACCTAATAGTGAACAAGTCGAAATACAGATCCGTAGTCAATGGCTGTAATGAAATAGAAGACCTGACATACCTCTGTTCTGATGACAACGTGGTACAGTACGCGGAGGAAACATGTATCCAGCAACTCATGCTAGTACAACATAACTTCAGTAATTGCCAGCAACACCAGGTGCAGATTGAAGAAACTAAGGTGCAGCCCATATCTAACACCCACTGGTTGATATACACAGAAAAGGAAATAGCTGCAACGGAACACTGCGAAGATGAGACCCGTAGACACAATCTACGAGGCACATACATATTAGTGCCAAGTCAGCAATGTACGTTACAGATTGCCGATATAACAATCACAACACCCATGAATACCAGCTCAGTCTCCTTCAGACTGCCACCAGTACAGATGCCAGAATTACGCAGAGATGTCACCCCGTCAGCCAAGCAGATGGACCTCAGAGGAATAGATCTAGGCGACATCAAGGAACTGCTGAACCAGGCAAAATATAGTGATATTGTCAGTGATGGTGAAACGATTATAGTCAGTGATAAAATCAGTGTATGGACCATAAGCATTTACGCCATTATAATTGTATTCGTCATAGGACTTTTGTTTCAAAAACGAGATCTGTTGACTCAGCGATTAAGACGAAATTCTCTAAAGACTACAGAGTTACCTTTAGATAATTTCTCTCTTAGGGAGGGAGGAGTTAAGTGTGATGACCCCAACTCTATTCGCTTCGTCAGCAAATCCCCCTCCACGCACAATAGCATTTAAGTAGTTATAAGAATATTGTCAAATTAGCAATAAGTAAATATAAATACATGTGTAATTATTAGAATGATTATTATTATCTTGATACTGTTACTCTGCTTGACTAAAATAAAGTTTTTTTTAAACTAATCAAGTGTCGTAGTGTGTCTTAGTTTAGGAGTCTTGTGAATTCTTGTCATGAATTATTTTTTTACATTGTAACTAGAAGTTATTAAGGGATCATTTGTCATCAACGTAGCACAAGAAGAGAAAATACGTATTAAACAAAAAAAAAAACAAATGACTAAATCGATTTAAATTATATTATTATAATATATCCTTTCAGATGAAAACAAAACATGATTGGGAACATTTTGGTTTAAAATAAATAAAGCAATGAAAAAAATCCAAGTACTAGATAAGTGTACCTAAGTACTTTTAAAATAAGTCAAAACAATGCCATTAAATACTTACCATCGCAGATCGTGCCATCATTGTAACTATTTTTTACAAAGTTCACCACCCCCTACAACCACATCATTGTTATAAAATGCTTAATTATTACGCCATCGCCACTTTCAACCAACTTAAAAAAAAAGTGTTCTTGGCGTCATAACTGCAACTGTTTACCAATACCAAGTAATAATCCAAACGCACTTCATAATCAAAAACACTTTATTCATATAGAGCGACGTTTAGGTAGGTATCTGTCTCTGTCCCACTAATACCATATGCGTACTAGCCGTCTCACTTTCTCCAAGCTAGACAAAGCGACTCCTTGCGACACGACGTCAGCGGATGGAGCGCGGCCAGCCAGAGATATGCAGCGGTGGGGAGGTGGAAAAAGAGAATCTTCTATTAATTATGAAAAACTTAATGTTTATTTATCTCACCTACGGCTTATCAATAAATATTTATGTAAATAGAAAGACAAATACATACGTACTTGTCTTTTTTTACTGCTGTGTTAATTGGGTTTTTATTTATATACAAAAAAGAGCTACCTCTTTTTCGTTGCAGGTATTCATCACACAAATCATGAACTATATATTTTTGGGTATATTTTGGGTCAAAGACCTGGCAAATATTTGGATGTATGTCTTTCGTTCAAACATAAATTACTAAATGTATTTTAATGAAATTTTCAATGAAGAAAATAGCTTAGGAATAGCACTTAGGCTACTATTTATAGTATACTTAATCATGTGCAAAGTCACAGAAACAGCTAGTAGAATATAATCCAATAACAACTTTATTTTATTACATATTACTTTTCTACTTCAGTGTACTCAGGCACAATACGTGTGAACCGGTTAGTGAGTAAAGTAAAGAAGGTCATCTATATGTATGAATCCGTCGCTTTTTAGTAGTCATTCGAATTTGGTCGGATAACCAGCCGTTGTTTACATGTTTTGTTTTTTGTTTATATTTACTTAATTCGAAACATTCCAAGCTAAATATTTTCACCATATATTTTTTACTAAAGGCACACTTTATTGGTTTACACCTACAAATCTGGGATTAAGCTGGTTCCTTGTATTTCGCCGTCAAAGTTGTCACCATCTTTTTGACTTTTATCAAGATAATTAAAAAACGCATGCATGGATAGTTTTTAAAACTTTGTATGGCTATTATTAGCGTCAAGATGGACCAAATACAGTTTTCAGCGAGCTTATACCTTGTCTCATTTGGGCGCTGCGACGTTTTTTCGAGTTTTCATAAAACGGCTATAACTTGGAAATTATAAATATTTTCTTAAATCTAATTGGGGCACTAAGGGGCACACATTAAGAGCTACTCATGTATGTTTATTCTACAGGGGCACATGCAATGGTTTTAGAGATATACGATTCTGCAAAACGTTACTCCAGCAGGAAATGCAATATCTCGAAAACCTGAAGAGGCACACATTTTATTTTTGGGGGCACATTTTGGCACTAACATAAGCTACAAGGCCATGCACAATGTTTCTCTCTCCGATCATTTGCTTAGAATTTTCCTGCTGGAAAAACGTTACCCCAGCAGGAATCGTTTTTTTCCGTTTTTTTCCAAAACGACAGGGGGCACACATTTTTTATGTGGGGGCACATTTACAGCAGATAAGGCACTAATTAAACGTTTCACTCTTAAAACTCTAGGAGACACTTTCGTGCTGGGGTAACGTACACCTTTCACTCCGTGTGTAGGCATGAGATAATTACCTACCGATTCGCGCATATTGAATATATGCAATGCAAGCTCGGTGTGGCTGTCGCGCTCCAGCCGTGCGTACGTATGCCGCGTTAATTTTTCGCGCTCTTTCGACTGGTCGCTTGCGTCGCGTACCTACTCGTACTTCGTGTTTGTTAACTGACTGATTTATTGATCATTAATCATCATTAGTGAAAATGACAAGCCAGATAAACTGTTGCTGTTAATAAATGTAGAAAAATTGTCTTTTTATATTAATTTCACTGCTCCATGTCATGCTACCCATCAGATGATCAGAGTTTATTTTAAAAATATTTTTTACATTTCGCATTTATGCTGCTATTCAATTTAATAAGTAGGTAATAGTTATTTAAGGGAAGGCAAGAAATATATGAGACATTTAAATAGAATAAAACAATTAATTAAATATATATATTTTAACATTTAAATAATAAAAAATAAAAATACAAAAATGTTGGTAGTACAGCTCGCGGCACGAAACTCTAGCGCTGACCTTTATTGCGCAGAAGTTTTTTTTTTTTTTTTTTTTTTTTTTCTCTTTATTTGTTTTGGGGTTTTTATCTAAACAGATATGTCAACCCCATCGTAACTTTTACCATTGTTACATTAAAACATATAAATAACACATAAACTGGACTAGTTAAACAATATTATATAAAACACTTGGGGTTAAGACAGCAGTCACCGATGAAGGACTGTTATTAAATGGCATAATTTTTTGGCACCTTCTGAAGTCGGTTGGGATAGAATTGATTGTATTAATCCTACGTTAAGCCTATCTAAGTCTAATTCTCTCAAAAGTGACTCCCTCTCGCGCCTGTTGCGGACACATTCCATCAGCAAATGTTGCACGTCTTCAATCTGATTACATTCTCTGCAATTCGGTGAATCAGTTTTTTTCATCAGGAATGCAAACTTCGCTGATGGATAGTGTCCAGAGCGGAGTCGTAAAATTAATTTAACATAATATCTACTAAGCTGATCGACATTGAACCAAGGCACCTGAGGAGGCTCGCCTTGTATGCTCCTATACCATATACCTTTTTGCTGACTTACTACTATCAAAGTGTTGTTTCCAGGATTTATAACAAATTTCTTTATATTTAGATATGTATTCCCAATAATCCGGTAAGTAATCAATTGTTGTACCCTCTGCTGCTGCTAATTTAGACAATCGGTCAGCCTCCTCATTACCAATAAGAATGTCTTGGGGCGTGCGTTGCGCCGATTGGTTCTCCAGTCGTATAACATGCGCAGCTATCCCCTCCACGTTTCGTTCAGCGCTAGTTACGTGCCGCGAGCCCGCGACCTGTATTTTATTTTTAGTACTTGAGCCAACCCTACCGATTGATCATTATGCAGGGTGACGCCGAATAAAATACACTAGCGCGTGGCGTCAAGGCACAATTTAGATCGAGCGCGCCCAGTTTAAGTATTTAAAATGTCGGCTTTCTTCAAGATCAAAGGAGTGCAACTTCTGTACGCTAGTACTATTATCTATTCTGTGGCAATGGCCGGCGCATGCCTGCACATGGTCGTTTTTAGGGTTCCTTACCTGAAAAGGAAAAAACCGTCCAAGAGCGAGTCAGACTCGAGCACCGAGGGTTCTGTACAAACTTTTCCGTACTAACTTAACTTTGCTGTTCAATCCCTAGAAACGGCTATTGCTCCAACCGCAAATAATAAGTTTGTAATAGTAAAATCGCTTTTTTTGTTATTATACAACATATTTACGGTTATCAGACTTTTTCCTTTACATGTGCTGTAAGACCTTGCTTTTTGCCAAATTTCGTGATTCTAGGTCAGCGGGAACTACCATATACCTAGGTCTTCGACCCAAAACCTATAGGGTACTTCCGGTTGACCTAGAATTGTCAATTTTGGTTAAAAGCAAGGTAAGTTCGAAAAATAAAAAAGTTGAAAATTAAGGTAAACTGCGTTTCTTCGCTTTCTTCCCATTTTAATATTTACAAATAAAATATTTGAACGTTGAACGATTCGCGGTCGACAAAATAAAAACGCATTACCCGGCCACACAGTCTGCAAGAAACTAACAGTTATGTAAAAAAAAACCGGCCAAGAGCGTGTCGGGCCACGCTCAGTGTAGGGTTCCGTAGTTTCCCGTCCGTCACAATAAGTGTTCCCACTTATGAGTTTAAAGGTGGGTGTCCTTTATGTTCGCGCTCCAGCAGCGCTCCGCGCTCCTGCAACTGCTCCCGGTAGTGGGTACGTGCGCGAACACGGAGCGTGCAACATTGCACGCTCCGCGGCAGGCGCTCCGACTCGTGACGGTTTTTAGCGCGAACACAAAGGGAAGCGAAGTGTGTCAAAGGGGAGCGCATGTAGAAGTGCGCGCGACGTATCCATTGGAGCATTTGCAGGAGCGCGGAGCGCTGCTGGAGCGCGAACATAGTGGTAACCCAACTTATTGTCTTTTTTGTACAAAAACTGTTGTTTCCATCAAGTTCAAAATGATTTTCCTAGAAAGTCCTTATAAAGTTCTACTTTTCAGATTTTTTTCATATTTTCTAAACTTATGGTTCAAAAGTTAGAGGGGGGGGGACACATTGTTTTTTAGTTTTGGAGCGATTATTTCCGAAATTATTGACATTATCAAAAAATGTTTTTAGGCAACCCCTATTCATTTTTAAATACCTTTCCAACAAAGTATCACACGTTAGGGATGAAATTAAAAAAAAAAAACACTTCCCACTTTACTTAGAGGGGGGCTACCCTAATAAAACATTTTTTTCCAATTTTTATTTTACCACTTTATCGGCGTGATTGATATACATATTAGTACCAAATTTCAGCTTTCTAGTGCTAACGGTCACAGAGATTAAGCGAGGACGGACAGACGGACGGACGGACGGACAGACATGGCGAAACTATAAGGGTTATTTTTCTCTTTGACAGCTTAATTTTTTTCCTTTTTTTACAGCTCTTGTCTCCTTTTTTTGTGTTTTTCTTGTGTCAAAAATTGTTTTGTAATTTTTTCATTAACACATACAAAACAGATCGTGGAGTAGGCCTACCGGGGAAACCACGTAAAAAAAAAACGAGTCAAGTACACTACCTCACAGGTGGCGTGGAAACGTGTAAATATTATGAAGAAGGTGTTTTTATTGCAAAAGTTGTAATCGGTCAAATAAATGTCGACCGATTTCGGACCGCGCTGGTGTGCGGATAAGAATGTAATGTTATGGTACCTAGTACAATCAGTGAACCCCTCAGCTGACCAGGTCATGATCTCTGACCCATATACCTATCAGCTGACCTAGATCGTTGACCCCCTGACCCTAGTACTCATCAGCTGACCAGGTCATGACCCCTGATCTTGGGGGGGGTCTGTATTTATGCTTTCGCGGTTGCACAACGACATGCTTTGCTTATGCTTTGCTTGGTAGTATAGATGCAGGCCTACCTTACTGCCTCCCTCAGAGGCGGTAGGGTGGCGGGGTCTTGAGGGGGAGCGCTACGGTCGTGTAGATCCTCAAGGCAAGTCTGGGGGATTCACCTTCACGAGGTTGCCACCCTGTTCTTGGTCTAATTCCATAAGAAGTAGACGCAACAAAAACCCCCGGGCGCTTTTTCGCTTTTTCCCGAAAGCCAAAATCCCGGGCCCAGGGGAATCCTACACCACACTCCAATGATCCTACGCCCAGTCTCTCCCTCCTTTTCCCTTTTCTCCTTTCGGTCCATGAGGACGGGTAACCTCAACTCCAAAAAAGCCCACACACCCTACAACCATGTCGCAGAATGGAAAAAATTATATTCCCCAGGTGGGTCCCGGCAATGCCGGGGAATCCCACACCGACTCGTCGGTCTGCCTCCACCGTAATTTGGGGGGGGGCACCAATCTGCCTAGTAGCGCCGCGCCTTCTGCGTGGCTGGCCGCTTCGGCGCCAACAACATCGGCTGCGACTCACGCGCCGTCCGACACAACCATGGCTGCGACTTCTGCGCCTGCTGACTCTAAGACGGCTGCGACTCCCGCGCCGATCACTTTGACGAATGTTACACCTTCCACGAGGGCCTGGCAACAGAGCATCGTACGGAACAGTGTGACAAATAATCCTGACAACGACAGCAACAAAGCTCGACTCTCCAGTCTTAGCAGCGAACTTCGCGCGCTGGCACTCCAGCGCGAGAAGATCGAGGCAAGGCTGAAAGACATGAACTCTCTCGGGACGGGAAAGGAAGCGGAATCTGGTGGTTCTGGTTTCATCTCTGTGGACGAAGTACGCATGCTGAAAACCAAGCGCGGAAAGATCCGTAACAGAGAGAGAGAACTCAACAACCGTTTGCGCAAAATCCGCGAAGGCAATAGCCAGCGCGAAGCACAAACGGTTAGTTGTAAGGGAGTACGCGACCGGCTACAGACACGCGAAGGGGAAACCCAGCGCGAAAAGCAGTCGGACGCGGAAACGTGCGGGCAGGGAACAGTACGCGAAGGGGAAACCCAGCGCGAGAAGTCACTGCCCGCACCAGGACCATCCGGAGGAACCGACCGGAACTGCGACGAGACGACCGAAGACCGAAACCGAACCAGACAGAAGCGAGGCAAGCGGTCTGGGTTCCTACGCCGGGTGTCCCTGGCACAAAGCACTGTGCCAAGCCCCTCAGAACCGCAACCCGGCCCAAGTGGACAGGGAACGGCGAAGAGGGAGCGCCCGGACGACACGGCTTCACCAAGTACGCTCCAAGGGGACGCCAAGCGTGTTAGAACCCAGGCCGCTCAAGGGGAGCAGAGAACCTACGCGCGGGCCACTAAGGATATCCCTGCGCGACTCGCCGTAGCGATCTGCCTCTCGCCTCCGTCCCGTGATATGACGACTGACGAGGGCGAGCATATCAAGCTCAGCCTCGAGGACCTTATTGTGGAAACGTGTCGAACCAACCCCTCCAAAGTCCCGGCCTTCCGTGGTTACCCAAGGGTAGCGGATGGCACGGTTCATATGTGGTGCGAGGACGACAACGCCCTGACTTGGCTGACCCAGAACGTGCCTAAAATAAGACTGCCGACCACTGACGCGACACTGACAGTTATGCAACAGTCCGACGTACCGACTCGGGTTCGAGCGGCGCTCTTCGTACCCAGGTACAATGGGGACATAGCGCTGCTCAAGACGGTTCTGACCTGCCAGAACCCCTGGTACGACATCGGCAGGTGGTCCCTGTACAGGGCGACATCGGTCGGTGGTGATAACTACGGGAGTTATCTAACCCTAGGTATCCCACCGGACGAGGTCGAAAAGGTCTTGGGGAGGGAGCGACGGATATCGTACCTACTTGGGTCGATATACGTGCGTTTCTTCCCCAACACCCATCCCTCCGACACCAAGACTGACACTGAACGGACGAAACCGGCTCCGACTGAACTTGACCTGACGATGACGCAACTGGAGGAGGAGATGGCCAAAACGGCGATGGCTGATGCTGACGCTGTGAGGATGCCAACCCCACCACCAGGGTGGACGGAGCAGCTGCTCTCATCATCACCGGCACTCAGCGAAGTCCACCATGGGCTGGAAGAGGGGGGGGAATCATCCGATGGATCAATCTCCTCCTAATTCCACCCCACTGCCGCCCCCATCCCGTCCCGTAAATATCATCCAGACCAACCTCCAGCATAGCCAGACAGCTACTGCCTGCCTGCGCAGGGCACTGGAGATGGAACCTCGAACCATTGCACTCATCCAAGAGCCGTGGATCCGAAATAACAGAATATGCGGCCTTGGTAACATTGGAGGTAAGCTGATCCTCGACACACAAGGCACAGATAAACCACGAACCTGTGCCTACATACCCAAGGATGTACCCACCACCACACTCACGCAATTATGTTCCAGAGACCTAACAGCCGTCAGGCTCAAAATCGACGGCGACGCACCCGATATCGTCCTGGCCTCGGTATACATGGCTGGCGAGGATGAAGACTGCCCACCAAAAGGGATGGCCGACCTGGTAAGGTATTGTGAAGACACCAACCTCGACCTGGTCATCTGCACAGACTCAAACGCCCATCACCCGCTTTGGTGTTGCAACAAAGCCAACACTAGAGGTGAGGTACTATGCACATACTTGTTCTCAACTAACCTTAACATCGCAAACCGCGGTTCGGAACCCACTTGGGTCACATCGCGCGGACAAACAATCATTGACTTAACGCTGGCTTCGGAAAGCGCGGCAAAACTTATTTCTGACTGGTACGTATCCAACGAGCCTTCCTGCTCTGACCATAGAAGGATTCGCTTCTCATTAGTGGCTAACCTAAAAAAACCCGGACCTAGACGCAACCCACGCCGTACCAATGTACCCGGCTACAAACGGCTGTTGGCCTCCCTACTAACGCAGCACCAAACGCCTCAAATTCTAATAGACCCCAAACAACTTGAAGACATCGTAACAAAACTCTCGGAATTTATAATTGAAGCGTACCACGCCTGCTGCAAACTAAAAGACCCAAACACCAAGAGCAAGGGTAACTCCTGGTGGAATGCGGAACTTAGTAAGCTCAGGCAAACCATGCGCAAACAATTCAACAGAGCCAAAAACTCCAGATTACCAGAAGACTGGGACTCATACAAGAAAACACAATACACTTTCAAAAAACAAGTCAGGAATGCTAGCAGGGCAGCCTGGCGGAAATTCTGCGAAGAAATTGAATCGAACAGCGAAGCCGCGCGTGTGAGGAAGATCCTATCTACCGATCAAGATCGCACCCTCGGGTCGCTGAAAACCCCAGACAACACATACACCAAGTCGGATCAGGAAACAAGTAAAGTCCTTTTGGAAACCCACTTCCCAGACTGCAATCTCTCCGAGGACAGAACCTGGGCAAGTGAGCCAACGCACAAACCAAATGACCAAGACTGGGCCAGAGCCCGCACCATAGTAAC
Source organism: Xestia sexstrigata (assembly GCA_941918905.2). Lineage (NCBI taxonomy): Eukaryota > Metazoa > Arthropoda > Insecta > Lepidoptera > Noctuidae > Xestia > Xestia sexstrigata. Next base: position 2,309,139 of record OW799231.2, on the reverse strand, counting down.
CGCAGAGAGAATAAAATGGGCAATAAAGACTTTCAAACCATATAAATCCGCAGGCTTAGACGAAATTTTCCCCGCCCTGCTACAATGGGGAGTAGACGTTCTAACGCCATGGCTGATTGTCATCTACCAAGCCTGCATAGCACTGAAATATATACCACTTGCATGGCGTGAGGTGAAAGTCATTTTCATCCATAAACCAGGCAAACCAGATTACACACAACCAAAGGCGTACAGACCAATAAGCCTAACATCTTTCTTACTGAAAACCCTCGAGAGACTCTGTGACCGGCACATTCGGGACGGACCTCTTCGGGAGCGACCACTCCACAAACAACAACACGCGTATTCCTCAGGAAAATCAACAGAATCAGCGCTGCATAGTGTGATCTCCAAGATCGAATGTGCAGTGGACCACAAATGCTCTTCACTAGCTGTCTTCATTGACATAGAAGGCGCTTTTGACAAAACCATCTTCCATAGCATCAACGCAGCCCTCGAGGAACACGGTGTGGACTCGACCCTGCGAGGATGGATCACAAATATGCTCCGACTGAGAGCCGTACAAGTTACGGTAAATGACACCACTAGAGCCATAGTGGCGAAGGGCTGCCCCCAAGGTGGTGTCCTCTCACCACTACTATGGAACCTCGTAGTAGACAGCCTCATCAAACGTCTCAACAGCAGAGGCTACTACACGTTGGGTTATGCTGACGATCTGACCATAATAATAAACGGCACACACGAAAACACACTATGTAACCTTATGCGCCAAGCTTTAAGAATAGTAGAAGACTGGTGCAAGGAATACAAACTAGCAGTGAACCCTACCAAAACCGAACTCGTCCTCTTCACAAAGAAAAGGAAGCTGGCAACGCTACAATTGCCAAGCTTCTTTGGGACAACCCTAAGCCTATCGACTGAAACCAAATACCTGGGTATCTTTTTGGACAAGCAGCTGAACTGGGCAAAACACACTGATTACATCATCACAAAAGCCAGTATAGCCCTATGGCAATGCAAGAGACTCCTCGGGAGAAATTGGGGCATAAGCCCCAAAATCACCTACTGGCTATACACCACAGTTATCCGACCAATTATTACATATGGTTCTTTAGTTTGGTGGCCCAGGACCAACCTAAGTACAACCCAAAAGGATCTCGAGAAACTACAAAGATTTGCCTGCGTAGCAATCACCGGCAGCATGAGAACTTCCCCCACTGCTGCCTTACAGGTGATGCTGGGGCTGCCTCCCCTACACCTAGTCGTAAGAGAGGAGGCGGCCATAGCGACTTTCAGACTCGAAGCATCCGGCACCCTAAGAAATGACTCCAGGATTAAACACACACGCATCAGAGAAGATGCAATCAAAGAACAGCCGATGATGACATCACCCATCGACAGAATCCTGAAGACCCACTGCTTCCAAAAACACTACAACATACAGCTCATAGAGGAGTTGTGCGACTACTCAAGTACAAGAGAGTTAAGGATTTATACTGACGGATCAAAAACCAACGATGGGACAGGCGTCGGAGTGTTCTCCGACGACCTAAACATTAAGATATCCAAACCACTTGGAATGTTCAACTCTGTTTACCAAGCAGAGTGTGTAGGTATTATCCAAGCGGCACACGCTATAGAGGCCAGGGAGGTTACGGATACCAATATTCGAATACTCTCCGACAGTGCCTCTGTTCTTCAATCCCTAAAGAGTAACCAGATCACGTCGAGACTAATACTAGAATGCCACAAGGCCCTAGAACGAATCACGGTACTAAATCACAACACGGTAACGCTACAATGGATTAAAGGTCACAGTGGATCACTTGGAAACGATGCGGCTGACGAACTTGCCAGAAGAGGATCCAGCACAAAACCCTACGGACCCGAACCCATTGTGCCAATTCCTTTCAAGCAGCTGAGAAGCTGGTTAAAGGATCACACTCGTATACAAGCAGAGAAATGGTGGACCTCGACACCAGGATGCAGGCAATCCAAGGAAGCTATGCCATTCCTGGATACAAAGCTGACCAGGCGCCTTCTGCGCCTGGACAGAGATAGCCTGCGTCTGGTGGCGGGGACCATCACTGGACACTGTTCACTGAATAAACACTTCCACACCCTAGGTATCACTGACAGTCCCCTGTGCAGAGCATGCATGGAGGCGGAGGAAACGGTGGCGCATGTGCTCCTTGAGTGCACAGGCGTTAACAAGATTCGCGAGGAGACCCTGGGAGCACCAAGATCCCTTGTGGATGCCCTGAGGAGACCGGGAAGTCTGATCTGCTTCTGGAGGGGGGTGGGCTGGTTGGAGTAATCGGCCACCATGGCTCACGCACAATGGTCCACTTCAAGGACTAAGTGCGGAAACCTAAACCCCATTATAGATAGATAGACCCCTGATCTTAGTACGAACCAGCTGGTCTATGGTCACCAACCTCTGAACTTCCACCCATGTACCCATGTGTAACCAGGTCATCGACCCCTACCTTATGTACCTGTCAGCTAGGCCGGGTCAACTATGTACTAATAAGTGTTCCAAGGCTTTGTATATGTATAAAGTGAAGATAAGAACTAAATAAGCTTTCAAGCCAGTAATAATTTTATTTGAAATCCCCAACAGTTTGTAAATATGTGAGCACCATGTACCTATCACAGTCATAATTAATTTATGTCATTGCTTTATTTTTCATTCTTTTTACCTATTGTGGTACACTAATTTCATTATAAATGTGAGCACCATGTGGCCATTTAGTATATTTTATGTAATTTTGTGACATGAACGAGCATGGCAGTTGAGAATTTGACATGCTGTTTCGCTGATGTTGGCGCATGTGTTGGATCATAGTTTCCTTCAAAATGTTTGAGCAGAGTGGTGCTGATCCACGTGTCATGCTCGTGAATGGCCACCGTTATTCGAGACTGGTCATCTCTTAGCTGCCAGGTCACATTGTTAATCTTTGTAGGTATTGAATTGTTATACATTGTTCTCACACGTAGAAGCAATAAGAATAATGTAGCCAGGATTTTGTAACAACTTGTTTTTAAAAAGAGTGTCCATGTGTAACTAGAGACTGAGTCCTTGACAATTCAATAGTGCCTGTAAATGGTATTTAAATAAATGCTTTGAGTTTGTATCAATTGTATTTTTTTGCCTTCAACAATTTATTGTATAATGTAGTTGAAGGGTGGGCAGTGATGTGTAGGTTGTATGTTCAAACCCTGACAGGCTCTTTATTTTGGGTAAATGAATACTAATACTACTTGAATAAAAAGCATTACTTACAATAGTTAATTATATAATTAGTGTAAAACAACAAAACCACATTCATATTTTGTTAGAACAGAACTTCATTGCGGCATTGAAAACAGATGCAGTACTTTTATCAAATGGCACATACTACACAACACATATAACACAACTAATTTAGAAGTTAGATAGTTAATCTATAACACAATTAATTTAGAATTTGTTATGTACAGAATGAGGAATCACTTTGACGTTTGGTGGTGGAACAAAATTAAATCATGCTATAGTCATCAGACATAAACAGTTCTTTACGTAAACTTTATGCTCCAGAGTAACTCAACTTTTGGACATAGCCGATTGCGTTGTCACCGTAAGATTCCCTTGTTGAAAGAACTGCTAGGCTAACCTAGGTACGGTATGAAAACTTTGATGTTTACTTCTAGATCTAGAAGTTTAGTCCGTACAACGATGTCAACACTATCTTTCGGTAGATTCGAGTACTAGATGCTGATTGGTTGATTAAAACACGTTCCGTTTCAAGTTTGGTACTTTTGATTGGTAATTATTGTTAAAAATTCACATTAACTAAAATAAAAACGTTTTAGTGGCCCTTCTTGTATGTTTTTTTTTTACATTTTAGCCACAAAATATTGATAAATATGATATCTGCATCTTTCCTAATTAAACGTTTTTGATGAGAACGCCATCAAGCGGTTCAGAAAGTAAACTATTTACGTGTGCTTGTGTGTGTGCATGGTGTGTACAGATTTGAAGTGGAGACGGCTGGTGGATTTGACACCAAATCTCCGTTTGAGAAGAGTTAACAAGTAAACTGTTTATGTGGAAAAATCAAGACAAAAGGCTAGTTCGCGCAATTAGAATATTGTCTATCTTAGTTATTTAAGTTAGGCGTAAACATAAATAATACCCAAATGCGAGACTACAACGCCATCTATTGAAAAAACGGCGGCGGGATGATCAAAGGAACCCCCTTAAGTGTAACTTATTACTAGTTACAACGAACAAACCTTTTCCAAACATCAAGGCTAATAAAGCGAACACACCGGAAAAAAAGTAAACCAATACTTGACAATGTCATGTCACTGTCAGATATTGACTGAAAGTGTCAGTCATTAGTGTCATTACTCGGGCTTTTTTTTGCAATTCAGATCATTTTCGTTCACTTTCATTCAGCTGTTGTCCATGGTCTAGTGCAATCTTAGTCTATGGTTTACTCAATTTGGTGACTGTCAAACTCAAATTTAAATGTGTCAAAACTTTATCTAAGTTTAGAGAATCTTGTTTTCAGAATAACTTAAAAAAACCAACTAACTAAAAATAAGAAATTTTAGTTTTAGTTTAGGTTAGTTCGGTGTACAAGAGAATCGGCACCATTATGTTACATTAACTAAGTAGGTATAATATCAACGTAATATCTAACTGTAACTCACCGATATCATTGAGCGCTTTGCAATTTCCCTTCTATTTAGTGTTACGATGACAATTCAAATTGACAAATTTGGCGTCCAGTTTAGCACTTTCAGTAGCATCTATGATGATGTATAGCTCCTGTGATGCGCAAACTACAGGACAGGCAGGACACCATATCAAGTGTCCCATCGTTTGTGGAACAACACCACATTTACACTCACAATCTCACTTATTTCTCATGCACGTTTTGCTCATGCAGAACAACGATTTCTGCCTTTTTGAACATTGATAAATGTTACATGGTTGGATCCACAGAATAAATCCGCACACGAATATGAGTCTAGTAATCAATAAAGTCAGTAATGCAAATACTCGTATATTGACAATGACAACTAAGAACGCTTAAGATTTTTATAATGAAGGTGTTTGAAAACAATATTTATAAATTGTCGGTAGTTATTTTTTAAACCGTTCCGTGGTTCTCTCAAACATTGCAAACTTCATTAATCATCCGCGAACGGGATCGAATCGTTATAAATTCTACTTTAAGTAATGTTATAACAAAATAATGAATACAAAAAGAAAAAGAGTATATTAACTGGACCTGCGGTTTGAACTTACGACTTCTCGTTCACTGACCTTAGATGATAACCATCGTGCCAAAGTCGCTATGTAAACATTTGGCGAAATATTATATCTTATTCCGTAACGATGAATGATTCTATACATTGTATACGATATTGATGAACCATACGCACACTAATAAAAACAGAGCTCGCCCGTTTTATATAGTATTTGTGTGCATAGCTTAAGACTTCACGCACACATGTAAAGTGTAAACCAAATAGCTTGGCCCACCGTACACTACCTTCTACGAATATTTCCCCATCAAAACTAGGATCATTACTGTATACCTCGACTATAGTAAGTCCTGATACTTCAGTGCAGTTTTTGCAAAGTAATTTTATTTTATGGTTATAGTTTTCAAGTATGCCCAAACTGGATATATCTAAGCAATCGCTTGTTTTTTTAATTATTATGTGCGACTGTTCTGTAAACGTCTGGCCAATCATAATAGGAAAAGGCATGACGTTATCTGGGACTATGAGCAGGTCTACATTGGCGGCAGCACTGTCTACAATAATATGAACGTTAAATCTACCAATGGCACTGACTACAGAATTACCGAAACCTCTCAGAATTGGCAAATTCTCTGTGTCAAACTGGTTACTAATCTTTCGAAACTTGGAGTCTTTAATCATAGAGCATTCGCTACCTAAATCAATGAAAGCCTGCATAGAAACCCCATTGACAATAGCCTGTTTAAGATATTTTTAATTAGGCTTTATTGAAACAGATGCATTGGGTGACAAGTCTACCTCTCTACTTGCAACTCTAAGAACGGTTTTATCTGGAGGTGAAACTTTAGAGTAGCATTGTTCGGTTTCATGGCCAATTTTACTGCATTTACCGCATTTTTTATTGGACGCTGACACTGAGCAACGAGATGACCTTCTTGTTTACAATTTAAACAACGGATTGGCTTGTTATTGCCAGAAGTTCGAGACTGTGTATCATTGTTTTTACTTAGAGGACCTTTAACGTTTTTTCGGTCGTTTAGCGGTTTTATATTTCTTACGTTACGCAAATATGATAATAATTTATCTGGGTCTGAAAACTTAACAGCTTCGGCGCCTAATCTCACAGATCGGTCGTCAATACCGTGCAAAACGCATTCTACAGCGCGAGTACCCTCTATGCCACATCGATTTATCAAACCTATTTTTTCATAGAAGTATT